>FN649726.1:673323-692589 GCA_000310025.1 Ectocarpus siliculosus | reverse complement strand
ACTGCGAGGCACGAAAAGGTAGGGGGGGGGGGGGGGGGGGGGTTGCTGGACGAACTTGACAACTCCAAAGAGGGGAAAAGCAACGTGCTGGAGGGAAGACAGGATTGTTGCCGTATGCGACCGGAAGCGGAAGGAGGTGGGCGTTGTCGCAGTGGACCGACTTCCACACGCCACACGCAAGGCTCCTTTATAGAAAGGTTTCTGCAGTGTACGCACATGCTGCCTCGAGGTAGCATTATCGCGCGGAATGGACCGCCACTCAGGGGGCATGGGGTGGCTTCACGATCAGCAGCGAATTGCCAACATAAAACAAAAACTTCGATCCCAACCACAGACCACGGGAGGGAGAGCGTCACGATCCGCCCACGAGGCCAGCAGCGACGCATGGGGAGAACAAAACGGAACGCGGCCGAGAGAGACAGAGAGAGAAAGCATGCCGGCAAGCGCTACACACCTCTGGGCGCTCTCCGAGCATTCGCATGAGGAACACGAACTCCTTGAACTGCAGCACCCCGTCGCCGTTAAAGTCGACCTCCTTCATCTTCTTCTTGATGTACGAGCTGCTCGCCGTGATGTTGAGCTGAAGGGTACGGACGGAGACGTGGAATCACCCCAGTGCCGACCGAGCGTGACCAGTAACAGCCGGGACGGAGTTCATGGAGCCCAGAAGCCGTACGCCCGAGCCGCCGCCGCCGCCGCCGCAGCAGCAGCAGCAGCAGCAGCCGTGGAGCAAACACCACGTCGACGAGAGCAACAACAAGCGGCAGCAACAGACAAGGCGAACGAGCGAGATTGACAGACGAGGTAAGTTGGAAGAGGAGCGACAAGCGACAGACGAGGAAAGCAGGAAAAGAGCAGCGAGAGAGACAGAGGCGTGAAGATGGCAGGGGACCGAGCGTACAACAGGCAGATAGGCAAATGGTATAAAAAAATAGGCACCAACGCCGCGGTCGTGCCCGCGTGCGCCCCCTGCCTGCGCATTCTTTTCGGCACCGGGGTCAGAGCAGCAGACGCAGACGCATGTACAACCTGTTCACCAGCGTCGCGCCACAACGAACAACGACGACAAGTCCTGTCGGCTCCTGTTCTCCATCAAGTCTGGAAATGCTTTTACCGTTGAGCACACAACAATGGTACATGGTACTACTGACCTGAGACCGGAACGGTTTTAATGCGAAGACAGCAACAACAGCAGAAACTATTTGCTGTTGCCTCTTCGTTCACGCGTTTGTGTTTATTCGCTGGTTTCGTTCCAACCGTAATTTACACGGTATACTATTGTACGGCACTTGTACGTTAGAGCACAATAAACAATTCTTCGCACCGTCTGTACCAGGCGCACGATCTCCTTCCTGTCGAGGGTAAGGTTGCCATCCTTGTCAGCTTTTCTCCATTGCTGTCGGAAGTTCTTGAGTTCCTCGTCTTCCATCTGACCGGGAGGGAACAAATAAACGCACAGGCACAAGCACAGGCACAAGCACAGGCGCAAGTACAAGCACGCACATTTTTCAATGGTCAGCCCGTTAGCGTGGTCGATGCCGATACTATCAACGGCAAACGCACGATGCACAACAGAGCGCAGAAAAACACGCAGTGATCTAGTCGAAAACGGCAACAGCATCCAGTCCACACGTCTACACGTGATGCGACAAACATGACGGTTGTTTACTAACACACCGTCCCTCGGTTAAACCGTTTCGGGCTTGGAAACACGGCACCCACACATCGCGGCATTACGCCTTGCCATTTACTCCATGTCCACGAACTTCGTCGACATGTCGCTACATATTAGTGTGGATACCAGATACGGATCTCTCTACATCTACAGGCACGCCAACCAGCAAAAACACACGTGGGGTCCTCCGCAAAAGGTTCGGCTACCCTTGAAGGTCTACGAGGTAAATGGTTCACCCCTGCGAAGCATGGAAAGCTGTTGGAAAGCTGTTGGAAAGCTGTGGTTGTTGTTGTCATGCCATTGTTGCTGTTTTTGTTTGTGATCGTGTGTTTTGCTCATCACGAAGGGCGCCTGCCTTCCGTTGTCGATTGGACTAACCCGTGGTAAGCACGCATCTGTGCGCACGTACGGCATGCACATACAAGTCTGTGTCTGACGATCTCACCATCCTCTCATCCTGGCACAGCACGACCAGGCGGTTGAGCAGGCCGACGAGAGTGTTCGCTTCCTGGTCGTTCTCCGCAACAAGGTCGAGGCTCGACAGCTGGTCATCTGCGGCGCCAACAACATCATCGTGGAAGTAAGTCAGAACGAACAACACATACAGCACGAACAGCAGCAGTGTTATTAAACTAAAACTGAAACACACATTGCAACATGGAAATCAGCCAAGAACAGCAGAACAACAGGAGGAATTGTTGCGGTGAAAAAACATGCACGTAAAACACACGCATTGCTACACGAAAATCAGCCAAGAATAACAAAGGTGTGGCACCGAACAGAACAAGCCAAACCCCACAAACTAACACACATTGTTTCGTTGCGTGTCCCCAGCAAGGGTGGTCGGACGGACATGAAAATAGTTGCTTCTACGTTCCCGGTTGGTTGGATCAAATCACAACGGAAGAACTATCGGACAAGAGGCCAATACGGCCAACGTCCAACGTCAAGATAAACAGCAGCAACCGACACCACCAACGCCATCACAAGGCAAAAACACCAACCAAGCCGACAACGCCGCCTACCGTAAATGATAGACAGGGAGTGTCCGGTGACGCTCCGATGCTTCCCCGCGAAGCGGCTGAACTTCCTCGTCTGCTGGCCCCTCTGCACGCGGTCGACCCTCGAGAGGTCCACCTGAGTCCTTGCCTTTGGCTTCCACGAAGAATCCCTATCAAAAAAGAATAAATGGCACAGAAAAAAAAAAAATTGAATGCATTCAACACAATTGGTTGTGAATAAAAAATATAAAAGAACTTTTCGCGTGGGCGGTCCATCGAAAAAAAAAGAAGCACCGCTGATCGAGAACAAAATATTGTGTCTTGCGCATGTTTTCACGCATGCAAGCACGTAGCACGCAAGCTCGTATCATAAAACAAGAACGCTCGAGACGTATCTACGCTCATGGTGAACACCCAAGTCGAGGCCAGGGCAGTCCATTTAGAGCCTAACAATGGGAACCGCGCTCACATACGGGGACCAGAGACAGAAAAGGCACGTGCCCATCTCCAACACCCATCGGCCCATCGCTGCGCCTTCTGTCTAAAACCCGATCTTATTTCTCTGCCCTGATCCAGGCCACTTGTCGCTTGTGAATCTCGCTCTCCATGTCGATCCGCCAAATGTCTACCTGCGCTTGCCCCCGAAGCACAGCAGTAACCCCCTCCCCCCGTGTTCCAACAACTCGCACCGTACACGTCTACTACTGCTGTTGTATGCACCCCGTCCGGCGGCTTATCGTTGCAGGTCCAAACTTTATCTTCTCACCAGCTGAGGTGCATGTCCGGGGTCAGGGTAAAAACCCTTTTGTGGGGATTCCCTCGTCTCCCAAACTTGACCAGGTTCACCTTGCCTGTTTCAAAGAACAAGCGGTTAGGAGGGGGGGGATTCACATGCGTGCACGACGGAAATAAGTCTGCAGACCACTCTCACTTGTCATGTATTTGGCCCTGAACCATGCATAGTGTAGTTTTCGAGGTGGGATGGATGGAGGGGGGGGTAACGAGAAGCTGATGCGAAACGGACAGCAAGCCGTGAAGGCTGGCGTAGGTGACATATGACACAAGATGCCATACCCCCTGTTCTTTCTTTTTTCTTTTTCTCGATTGACCCACGACGACGAAGATGCATAAACTGAACGATGCGTTTTCGGCAAGCCCTGGGCAAGACGGCTCCAATGCCGCCATTTTTGGCACCGCTAATCTTTCTGCTGTGGAGAAATGGAGCTTTGAAAATCGGTACGGGGGGTGTGATATCTCATGTCATTTTCGGTGATTTACTGGGACGGGACGTGGGAGGAAAGGAGTCTGTATCTTCACGTTTGAGTTCATTTACTACTACGGCAACTAGAATGATTCCCTTTGATCGGAAAACCTATCCCCATCCCGGCGGGAGACCTCCGATGCCAACATTCTGGTACCCCCTCACGCCTGCCACAGCAGTGTGCGTGCAACCGTCCTTGGTTGGGTGCTTCGAAGCCACCCCCCTGTCAAGAAAGGATCTTCACGACTGGTGCATCCGCTCCCCGCCGTAGCGTCAAAACACACACGAAACGGAGCAGGGACACACATAGACCCAACACGCGCGTTGGTACCGCCAAACGCTCGGCCCTCAACAAGCGCTCCCGTCGGCATCAAGGCCAAGCGCTCGGTATTAGCGCTGCCACCGGCACAAATGAATGAACACGGTGGGGGTTGCGCATACGCTAGAGAATCCGTAGCACCCGCGGCGTGAAAAAGGGGCAGGAGCGCGAAGCAACGACCCCTGAAAATCCTAGACCTTCTCTCGGACGGACCATTGTCAAAGCTTTTGCTCGACGGGGGGTTGGTCGCTTGCTTTTCCTTCATCCCCCGCCCCAGTCGTACCCGGCGAAATGAACATATCGTCCGTTTTGAGTCTCATGTACTGACTGACTGCGACAACAGCACCAATGTCTCGACTTCGCTCTTTGTCTGCTGCACCACCGTTCCCGTCTTTTGTGATCACTGCCCATTATCATCCCGAGATTTCCAACGGTAAGAAGAGCGCATTGTCCAGACTCTTCTTCTCGTGTAGCCAGAAAGCGGTTGCCAGGTCCGCTGCTGCAGCGGTGCTTCGACATACCACTGCAGGGCTTGGGCCCATGTGGCGTGGCGGTGTGTCTCTGTACATCCCCTTCAGGCGGGTGTGTGCGCAGCAGCTTGTTGCAGCTAAACTGAAATTCCTTCTCATCTTCGACCAGAGTGTAGTGGGACGCACAACACAAAGGATGGGAGATTGAAACCTCTTGTAGGAGTCTTGGGCTCTATGAAAACCCCCGACAACACAATCCGGAGGAAGAAATAAACCGCCAAACCAAGGAACCAGGAACCCCGAGTTAAGGTACTGCGCCCTGAGTGCGCCTGATAGTTGAGTGTGGGAAACTTGTGGTGGGCCGTTCCCCCTCCTCCCTCCCTCGCACACAAACCACCCGCCCATTTACCCCTCTGGAATGCTGCCCGTTTCGTTTTCACTCGGGGCGTCAACACCATGGAGAGCGTGTCTAGAATGTCCGTTTCCATCACGTGTTTGAAGCTCCAAGATTCGCGATTTCGGTGTCCTTTCGCTGGAGCGGAAAGATATTTCTGCGGAGAAAATTGCCGATTGCAGGGTGCCCTTTCCACGCCCCGGCGGTGCCGTCAGGTCAGGGTTCATTTTCCGAAAATCTGGTGAGAATGGATGTGTTCGGCGGAGTCTCACCAGGGTATGTATATACCCTGCTGTGTCGGCCTCCCTTCTACATCCAAGAAAATGACAAAACAATAACTACTGCCCGACACTTACTTCCACGACTCATGAAGTGGCTTGAATAAAAAAAAACACGACGTCCGCCGGTCACCCCTCAGGGACAAACTACCCTTGTGAAAACCCACAGCATAGCGCGGCAGTTTGTAGGGTTCGAGTTTCTCTCGAGAGTAGACATTTGACTCCACACATTGCAATTCTGCGGGGGAAAGCGACACATGGTTCGTGAGTGAATACTGTACACGAAAAAAGGGACTGGTGAATCCCGCTCGCGTAACACTGAACATACACCTACATACGTCCAGTAGATCGGCGCTAGAATACATGGGACGAAAGCACACACACACAGGCCGTTTCAAGCACTGACACGACCTCGGCGATATCCCCCGGTGCACTCGGGATATATGGTGAATAAAATATAGAAGTAAAATGCGGTGGGGGTCCCTGGTCAATGTCGGATTGTGCCCAGAAATTTCACCGGCACTATTCAAAGCACTGTCAATGACTTGGAAATTCAGTCTGTGCCCGCCGAAAACTATGACACTATACTAATCAACCGGTACTAAATAAACGGAGCCCACTGCTGCACGCAAAAACCATCATCGAGGCTCCTTCCTGGCTGAGAGGTGCAAGTCAATATGACGAAAGAAACGGCAGACAACTACTGCAGTGCAAACCTAACCTGGCAAGGAGGAGGCCCTGCTATAGCACACCAGGAGCTGCAAGCTTGGCATCGTACGAAGCGCTTCGTGCATGCGGTTGCACCGCAAAATATGTTGTTGAACTGCTGTTGTTGAACTGGCGCTTGCTGGCGGGATTAAATAATTGCCCGCTCGGGGAGATACGACACACACCACCAAAACACAACCGTCAAACACCAGAGTACATTCGCACGTACACTACGTTCGCACTTCGAACTATAACTGATGACAACCATTTCGTTTGTGCGCAAGGGCATCATACACGCCCAAATCCACAAGAGGGAAAAGAATGAAAGACGCCAAGCCGTTGAACAACTGCAGGTTTCCATCTTGGTTTTGCTCATATTTTCAAGGAAATTTCTACGCACCGCGCAAACCACCCGGGCCTGATTCTCTGCCGACACAGGGTCGCAAAGCAGGGAAAGGAGAGAACGAGCGAGCTTATGAAATCGCGTAGAGACGCTGACACCGCCTTATCGCCGCACGGCCGCAACTGCGCCAATTTTGTCTGCAATTGCATGCATGTGCCATCAGGTTCCACTTGGACAAACTCTGAGACACATGCAAGCGGGTGCGGTGCTAGTCTAATTTCCAGTTGAGAGTGCCCACGCAAAGGCAAGCAGACAATTCGTGCAACCCGGTCATTAACAGGCTGGCTACCCTACCACCAGCTCGGCGGGTGCAAGGCAAACCGAAGGATGTGTATCAGTTACAAAGAGCACGGACAGCGGTTGGTTCAGTGCACACAGAAGCAGAGGGCCTATCCAACGTCTCTGCGTCTTCGCCGCCGAAGTCCGGTCCGTTCCTCGAAACGGTGCACCGGACAGAGTTGGCGGTGGCTCTCTATTTTGTGGAGACGGAGGACAGCAGCTCGTGGACCGACACGCATTGGATAGAAGCAGGTGAGCATGACGATGGGCCCCTACTGCAGCTAGTCCTGGCGGCAAAGCTGGTTGCCGTCGAAGGCCCGCGGGGCTCTTTTCGCACACCCGCAAAATTACAAAATTGCGGCTGGCTGCAGGAACAGGGGAGAGGAAATGCGAGCTGGCACCGCAACAGGCTGCAAAAATGGAGGCGGGGGACCATGATGTGATTACTGCGCCACGGAGAAACTTGAACGTCCATTAGCTTCAACAGGAGAATATCTTGCTACCCCCGTCCCGTCGCGTTGGCGGTACACAGCTCTGGGTTGCGGATGAACTGCAGTTGCGGCACTCAACGCAAAGGGTAGGGGGCAGATAGATGTGCACAAAAAAAAGCGACTCCTCGTGAGAGCACGCCGACAAAAACGAGCAAGCTGGCCACCTTCCATACAGCGCACCTTCTTTGAGCTTCCGGAGCATGGCCTCCTGGTCCGGATCGAGGTCTGTCGGGGTGGGAATCGCCATGGCGTGCTCCATGGTAGCGCCGCGCTGCACACCAAGAGGCAGCCGTCCTGTAATGCAATGCAACCACCCGACCCGCCGCCGCGGCGCTCCCACCTGGGGGTACGCAGACAAGAGAATATGGGGAGGTGAAAAAAGGGTTTACAACCAAAGGCGTGTTTTGTAACCGACGCGGCCGTTCCTCAAAAGAACAGACGAACGACCCTCGCGACGCGCGACGACATGTTCTATGTTTTGTGCGCGGTATATGTTCTACTGCTGTAGTTCTCTGTCGCGAGCCCGTTCGATGTGACATGATGTTCGCTTGTCGATCCTCTCCCCGTTCTCCGGATGCCTACATTACATAATAGCGCACATCGATAGATAGAGTTCGCAGCGATGGTGCATGCCCCCCACGCGGCGGCTACCCGGCGAAGAGGATCGTCGGTGGACCCCGCCATGGCGAACCGACCAAACGCCAGCAGCGGCGCGCCTGCTTCGAACCAGGTTCCGCCGAACAAACGGGAAAGGCAGGTGGGGCAGTTTGTGCTGAGCAAGACGATGGGAGAAGGGACCTTCGGCGAGGTGAAGCTGGCGGTGCACACGCCGACTTCGGAGAGGGTCGCGGCTAAGGTGCGCGCGCAGTGGGGAGGATGAGCTACGCACAGCGCAGTCTTCGATTATCGTTGTTGTTGTTGTTGTTGCTGCTGCTGCTGTTGTTACTGTCTTCCTACAAACCGAACAACTGAACAGCATGTATGCAATACTACCACTAAAGGGTCTTGGGCGTTCGTTTAGCTGCTGGTGTGCGTGACGGTTTGTTTCTAGCTATTTGGTGCCCGGGGACGCTGTCGGTCGCTGTTTGGTGAATCTTCTACTACGCGTAGAACATGGTTAGGGCAGAGGTTTAAATTTGCATATGTGTATGTTCAGCCTTTCCCGAAAATCATGCATGATCGAAGTCAATCCCGACTTACAAGGAGGATAGCCGTGGGGCCGACCCCTGTGTAGGTGCTGTAAGTGTGCTTCTTGTCTCGGCACGTTTCCGCTCGCAAACAGGTTCGTTTGAGTGGCCCAAGCCTACACTTACTATAGGTGCACCTATGACGCTCTTTGTATTTAGACGCACACAAACTTCTGCTCCGGCGGACCTCCACGGTTCTTGGCATCAGTTCCGTTCTGAGCCGGGATCTTGCATCCAGGACCTGTTCCTGTGGACGACGACTGCTCAGAAAGGAGGCATAGAGTTGGTACATGGGGTGGTTTGAAAAGCTAGCGTCAAATGGTGAAAGCTTCCATGAGTTCCCGTATGGAAGCTTCCATTAATTCTTCGGCAGATAATTTCTATTGGGCATGAGTAATGACATCCGTGCCTGCTGGGTATCAGGAGGAGCGGGGGTCGCCTGGTTGTTGGTAAACCTGACAGGGAAAGAACTCTCCGGCAGTATTTGAGCGTAGTGTGGATACAAGTTGTCTGTGAAGATCGCTTGCTTCGAAAGCTAAAGTTGTAAACTCAATATACAATATGGACTTGCACGCCTCGCAGAGTTGGAGGGGCCTCAACGTGTTGCCTTCATGGTGACGACAAACCGCCCCCTCGGGGCCAACTCAAACTTGGGGTGGATAATTTTCTCCAAGAAAAATGTGCCTCAACCTAGGAAATCTTTTGGGGTGGTGAGAAACTCTCCGAGGGCGGCCGACTCATCGTCGTTCACAGGTCACCAACACTCTTTTTAGCGCGAAGTACAGCAACGACCTATCCCGTTTTCGGTCGTAACCTGGGGTCAGGGTTGGCCAGTATGCACTCCTGGAAGTTTTGTCGGGTTCTGGTGGAAGCTCAGCGCCACTTCCTCATGGAACCGATGATCCCGCTTCGATGGATATTGTGACAGTTGCTCTAACATTTCCACGATGTTCGGTACTGAGCCTTGTTGGAAGTGCTTCCGAATTCCGATAGCAGTCATGGAAGCTTCCAATGCAAAAGGTTACTGGGAGGTTTCCGTGAAAGATGGCACCCCGTCCCATCGGAAGTCGTTGATGCTTCTGTGGAACATCATGCAAGATGTCATTCAAAGGGGGAAGAGCGGAGCACTCCCGATCGGGTTGATTCTTGCTCCAGCCCTTCTCTACAGAGATAACCTCAAGACAGGGGAAGAAAAACGCACCTCTGCCAACCCGCGCGCCTCACCCATACCTCGAATCCAAACACGCAAATAAATACATTTTTTGAACCAAACGTTGTGTTTCTGCCAATGGTCCAGGTTTTAGAGAAGAGCCGCATCAAGACCATCGCCGACGTCAAGAGGGTCAGCCGCGAGATCAAGATCCTGAAGAGAGTGAGACATCCAAACGTCATCGCCCTCTACGAGGTCATGGACACCCCATCAACGATCTACTTCATGATGGAGCACTGTGACGGGTAAGCAGGCGTGCTCGCACGAGCACATACATACATACATACATGTGTCCCTCCGCTTGTACGTCGCTAATTAACGTAAGAGGCGGAGAGGAGGCACCCCCCCTCCATCGACTTTCAAAGATCGATTGCCCCACAACCAAGGGGTTGCGGAAAGAGCCAAACACGTCCGCGGCAAGCCCTGGACGAGATGTTTCCAAAACCACCGTTTTTTGGTGTTGGCACAATCATGGGTGCAGAGCAATCGACCTTTGAAAATCGACCTAGGGGGGGTGCCATCTCTCCGCCTGTTACGGTACGCCGAGTAGGAGGGCCTGTACGAATAACCGCAGCAGTCACGGCCTTTCTTAAGTCGGTCGTTAACGGTCGTCGAAGTGTACTCGGTTGGGCTTTGGCTGTTAGAGCCCCTCGTACTAACTGGGCATTGAATGAGCGCTGATTTGTTCCTGTGTATCTATCCGACGTTCGTTTCGTTTAAGAATCATTGTGAGCGGTAATTACATTCTGACGTAGGCAAGCTTGGATGCCTAAAGCAGCTGGCTTACACAGCTTGGTCTCCTTGCTTGTGGTGTAGGGTTGGGTTCGGAGCTTGGGTTCTTTAACGCTGTACCTTTCCCAGCTGGTCGATAGTGGACAGAACAAATGCAAGAGCACCAATAGAGAAGCACCATGCAATCCCGCGCCGCTTGTGCTCCATCGGCCCTCTTTTTTGGACCCCAAGTGTTTGCGCTCGTATCCGAAACAACCGATCAGGTATCTGAGCAACTATCGCTATCCGCACCACTGTACTGCTTGTTTTCTTGCGCGCGGCTTCTTGAACAGAGGAGAGCTGTTCGACTACATCGTACGGCATCAACGGCTTCAGGAGGGGCAGGCGTGCTTCTTCTTTAGGCAGCTGGTGAGAGTTCTAACCACCACCCCCGAAAATACACGCCGTGAGTGGTCGTTCCTCCGCTGGCGCTGCTTCTTTTCGATTCGCAGGCAACGCCCAACAAATAAGGGTTTTTAGAAACAGCGGTGCAGGTTTCCCTCCACCGGCAGCCTGTTGGACGGTCACAAGAGGGCAACACAGATCGCCACGTCGACGACCCTGCCGCAATACCCTCTTGAGTAGCAAAGCCTTACACGCCTCAAGAGTCGACTTATGTAGGACCAACTTGAGCAAAGTGTTTCGCCCAGAAGCCGTCAAGCCGGGCCGCACAAGGTTTCTGATGTTCCCAGTCTCGCTCGATTGAGAAAACAGAGATAATTGTACAGAGTAGGCCACAAGAGCGAAGAAAAACTGCAAAAGGTCCCTTGCACCCTCCCTGTCATAGTGTAAGCTACACCCAGCGTACGACATCCCTCCCTGGCCCCCGCCGATCACTTCGTGGTGAAACTTACCAAGGTGGATGGCATCGAGTACCTGCACAAGCACGACGTGACCCACAGGGACTTGAAGCCGGAGAACCTGCTCCTGCAGTCTTCAGACGATGGGTGGCGACTCAAGATTATCGACTTTGGCCTAAGCAACACCCACGAGGTGAGAGATCCACACACCTTTTGTCGTCACTACAGTAGTGCTGCTGTAGCATCCGCCTTTGCCCTCGACAAACTCGAAGGCCTTCACAGTGTATGTCCCCACCAGAAAAAAAGAACGCTTGTCCGTCCACGTGGGCGGTTTCTGTATCGCCACTTCTTGACAGGGCGGGAAACTTCTACAGACGGCGTGCGGGTCGCCGTGCTACGCAGCTCCGGAGATGATCGCGGGCGAGAGGTACTCATAATTTGGACGCGTACTACAAAAATGCTCTGCCAGTAGCCATATTTGTTTCACAATCGCACATCTTCCAGATCTGCAGGAACCGTTGTCACAAATTTCTTTGTTCGATAGTATCGCTACGAAGAGCGCCGTCAGAGAAAACGCGCGTGGGTGTGCTTTTCTGGGGATGTTCGCATTAAGTGTAGTGAGAGGCTCTGTTTTCCAGCGCGTCGTTGCGCCTTCGATACTAGGGTGACGAATGCTGCGAGGGGAGCCAATCAGCCGATGGATAGCTTCCACCGGTTTTCCGTTTCCGTTTAGGTAATGGTATTCGTGGAGATGAAAATGACACGTAGAGACATTACTGTATCGTCATGGAACTAGTGCTGTAGCGGTGAAGCTCGTAAGGCTTGAAAGGGAAAGGTCCAACGATTTAATATGTTGTAGACCTTGAGGTGACGGCCTCGAGCCTTCAGAGGAGTCATCAGGAGGAAAACCGAACAAGCAAAGCCTCATCGACCCATTTCCACGCAAAACGCCGTTCGATCGAAAATTCGGGCAATACGCCAGAGCTAGAACAAACAAGAAAATACGTCAACCCTTGACCCCAGTGGGTCGCTCGAGAAGAATGAGGGATAAAAAATCAAAATGTTATGTTCCACATCCATCCCCTGGGGGAGGCTCGTCGAAGTCACACCCACCGTCCCCCCCGCTTGTTGCTCATCGGACCCCCCCGGCCGTCTCGATGCCGTTTTCTTTTCACTACGATGCAGATATCAAGGGCCGGCGGCGGACATCTGGAGCTGCGGCGTGGTTCTCTTCACGCTAGTGGCGGGGTTCCTGCCTTTTGAGGACCCCAACACTTCCGCGCTGTACAAGAAGATTTTGTCGGGATCCTACGAGAAGCCGAACTGGCTGTCGGAAGGTGAGAAAGAAGTCACCTCTAGAAAACAACCCGGTAAGGGTCAGGATTCGTTGAGGGCGTGTAGACTTAGCTGTCTATTGAAACCAATCGAATAGCCATGACGTTCTTGTACGGGTACGAAGGAACGTGGCACGCATATCGACAGGCCGATCAAAACCAAAGGTGTTTCTTGTCTGTATCCAAGGCGGTAATAGTCAGCAGGTGAGGACTTTTTTTTTTATGTTCTTGTGCTGCTGTCTTGTGTGGTGACCGAAGCTCAGAAAGCGAGAGAAGGAATGTATGAGTGAGTGCGTTGTAAAGGGTGGCCTCTCTCGTGTCGTCGCTGTTGCCGTCGTCGAGGTTGTCGTAGGAGACGCTGTTGGTGTCTGTCGTCGTCTCCTGCCCTTGTTGTTGTTTGGTGGCCCTTGTTTGGAACACACGCCACCGATTGCTGACCCCGAGTATCTCACTCCCCCTTCCGGGTTGATCCGATCGGTGAGACGCGGCGAGTGGTCGTAAGAGCGACCAACAAAGAAAAGACAAGGTACGAACCAAGAGAAAGGGCAAAAAAAAATAGTATCCGCCTACTGCACAATAAGAACGAGATAGGTCTACTACTGGATGGCCCACGAAAATGAGTGCGAACGCACAAAGCACGCAGCGCGGCATCTCGTCGACCCGACTCAACCTACCCCTCCGGCATCGCCACGTCAATTTGAATCGCCTCGCGCAGGCGCGAAGCACCTGCTGGCCCTAATTCTCAACACCGACCCGACGAAGCGCGCGACCGTCTCCGTCATAAGGCGGGACCAGTGGTACGTCGGGGCCCACCCCCCGGCGGCGAAGCCAAAGGCGACCCCCTTTCCGGTCGTGCCGTGTTGCCGGTCCCATATCGATGACAAGCTCCTATCCCGTGCGATAACGCTAGCGCGGGGCGGCGGACGGCCGGGGGGTGGCGGGGGTGACAAGGGCGAGCCTACGGCGACGGCGGTGGAGGGAGCGGCGGCGGGTCTGCTGAGCGGCCGCCACGACCCCGTCGGCACGGCGTACTACCTCCTCCTCAAGAGGAGCGTGAGAGAGAGGAGAGGAGGAGGCAGGAGAAATAGTGGGGAGGCCGACCAACGTTACAACGACGGCACGCCGCCGCAAGCAGCAGCAGCAGCAGCAGCAGCAGCAGCAGCAGCAGCAGCAGTCGTGGAGCAAACACCGGGCACCGCGCTACAAGCGACGGAAAACGGATCGGGCAGCGGCGGGAACCACGCCTCCAGCAACCGAAGAGGAGAAAATGGAACTTCTCCTTCTCCGCAACGTAGGGCGGGGGAGGTGGGACACACAGGGCGGCAGCATCCACCGTCAGCCGCGCCGGGAGCTGCAGCGGGGGTGGAGAAGCCGCCGGTGACAAGTGCTACTCATGCACCGACGCCGCGAGGAATCCAGGGAAACCCTTCATACTCTTCGTCGACGTCGAGCTCGAGGTCGGGACAGCAGCAGCAGCAGCAGCAGCAGCCGTTGAGTGCGGCTCGTCGGCGAAATTTTTCGACCGGTGCAGTGGGGGCGGGATCGTCGGCGACGGCCGTGGCTAGAGGCCATGCGGATTCATCATCAACCAATCAGAAACCTCAGCAACAGGTCCGGGGGCCACTGCAGGCGCCGGTGCTTGTATCGAGAACCACTCGAGCGGTTAGGGCAGCAACCGTGGGGGCGGCGGCGGCGGCGGCGGCGGCAAGGGCGCCGGTCCAAACGCAACAAGAGGCAGGATCAGCAGGCGGCGGAGGAGGAAAACAAGCCGCTGCCAAGAAAGACGGCGATGAGACCAGGGTTGCAGCGCTGGTGGAGAGGCATCCCAGAAACAGCCGGGGGTGGGGGGGCGCGAGCGGGGAGGGGCATCAGGGCGTCGGGCAGCCTGGGCAAAATATGACACCGCGGAGACCAGTTCCCAGGCTCTCCTTCGGAGGAATATCCCGAACCGCGGCCGCAGAAAACATCGGCGGAGGCGGCGAGGGGGGGAAAGGCACCACCCGACCTTTGCCTTCGGCGACAGTTTTCACGAGCCAAACGGCAAGAGCACATAGCGGCGGAGACAACCAGGTGAGCCAGCAGGGGGCGCCGGCGGATCATTCCGCGAGGAACCAGCCGCGCTGCGGTGGAGTCGGCAGCGGCGCCCCCGCCGATCACCCCCGCGACCCCCGCCGAGAGAGCAACCGTAGCGGTAGCAGCAGCAGCAGCACAAGCGGGAGTAGCGCCGGCGGCTGGAACACTGCCGTGGCGGGAGGAGGAGGAGGAGGAGGTGCGCTCCCCCGCCGTCCGCTCACAGCCCGGTCCCCACTCCGATCTTCGGCGCCGACCCCTCGCCTGTCTGGCGACTTCAGCCTCGCTCGTCCGCGGGGGTCGCCGGTCGCCGCCGCCGCCGGCAGCGGCGGTCGAAGCATATCCAGCGCGGGGCCCTCCCCAAGAGCGGCGGTGGGGAGAGTATCATCTGGGGTTGAAGTCGGGCGAGCACCCCTGAGGGCATCGCTCGTGCCGTCGGCGGCGGCGGCGGATTCGGCTACGGCGAGAGCGTCGTCGGTCCCAGCAGGAGGAGCGAGGCCGTCGCCGGCTCTGGGTGTAGACTCAGCCCCGGCGGCGGCGGCGACCTCGCCGGTGCTGTCGGTCTCCACGAACAGATCGACGGCGAGGCAGCAGCCTTCTCTGCGGGTACGGCTGCGAAATATTTCCTCCAAGCCCGGGGTTTCAACGCAAAGGCGGCTGGACCCTCCTGAGGGGACGGAAGCAGCCGGCGGTTCCGGGGTCACAGCTACCGTACGCGGGGCAGTGAGAAAAAGCGCGGCCGGTCCCTCGTTACGCCCCGCGCCGCACTGCCCTCCCTTTTCTTCGGCGTCCGCGGGCACCGCCGCTGCCTTAGCGTCGACCGGCGGGGCGATGGCAGGGGCGCGGGATTTCTGGGGAAAGCGTGCTTCCGCAAAGCTTGAAGCCGGTGGTGCCAGCGGAGGTTGTGTCGGCGGTGGCGGCCGCAGTATCGGTCGCGTGTCGTCGCCAGGCGGACCAACCTTCAGAGCGCCGCCGCACGCGTCAACCTCCGCGGCAAAGTGCTGCTAAATAGGATAGATTGTGGCTAGCGGAAACGAGTGAATTTTACGGACGATTATTTCGTTGATTTCGCTCCTTTCCCCCGGGAGGAGTGAACATCTCTTCGCCGCCCGAAATGTAAAGTGCAAGCTTTAGGTAACCTGTGCTCGACGACGGCTGCCGCTGCTGGTTTGCGCGCCCGCGTATCGAGTTGACAAGCGCGGTTCTATGATCTACGTGTGCCTTCGGTACGGTACGGTGCCACACACCGACCGTTTTGGGCAAGTTTGCCGTCGGTGGTGCGCCCATGGACGACCCCGCTTGCACATTGTGGACAGACACACTACAACACGCTTTCGGGGGAAAAAAAAAATCCAACTTTGACAAGGAGCACCCACAGACCGCAACACCTTCGTTCTCCACTGCTGTAGTGGTGTAGACCGGAACTCGACACGGACGACGTTGTGCCGCCAAAAAAGCTCAACCGCAGCGGGTGATTCGTCGCCCCCCAGCCAGAAACGTTATTGTCTCGGCAGTGTAACGTCGGCGAGAGAACAAAACGATGGAAGCAAAGCCCACCGCCCGACACAGGCTCTGGGTTGTTTACCCCCTCAAATGTGTCTGCTATCACCACATCTAGGTATGAACAGAAACGATAGGTAGACAATGTTTACCAACGCACACAACAAGACTCTTCAACAGCCCTGCTTACCGAAACAACGAACCTTTTCAACTGCAGTTGCTGTAATTCTTGAACACGCGCCTACCTCCACTCCTCCCGAACATTGGTCGAGACATGATGTCAACCATCACCTACCCCCTCCGCCACCACACCCCACGGGGCTCCGCGAATTGTGGTACTACCTCGAACTGCTAACATCTCGTACCCTGTTGCTGCGGAAGCACTTAATTAAATATTAAACACCCCGCTTTTGGCACCCGCTTCTAGAAGGTGGGTGATGATTCTACGAGACAGTGTAGAGAGTTGCACACTCAGCGACGACGCTGAACGTCGTCTCGCCAGCTTCATATCGTTCTGTGTCCTGCACCGTCGCGCGACTCTCTCCCGGAAACAGCGTCGATCGTGTTGCCAGCGACAACGGTATGGATCGCGCGTTGACGTGTAGGGCAGACCCTTCAGTGTCATCACCGTGAAGAAGAACGCCTCCATGCGCTCCATTGGGTTATTTACCAAACAACAGGAGCCGGGGGGGGGGGGTCTTCATCGTCGTGCATGCCGTAGTCGTTAGGCCATTGACCTCGCATCCCGACAAAACCGGGACGGAGCACGCCGTGTTCTCACCGGACCAGGCTCTCACATCACCACGCGCCAGGCGCAAGGCACGAACGAGAGGAGGCGTTGAAAAACAAAACAACAACGGGACATGTATCAGGGATTGATCCGAGAAACTCCGCAAACACACACATGAGTTGCGTGCGATCTTCCGGGGGTAGCGCGAGTTTGCGGAATACCATGCATGCATCACGGAACTACCACGGACAAAACCAAGCCGAAGAGAGGATGGAAAAAAAGCAAGTCCACCCTGTTGTGAAAATTATGGCTCTTGTTTTCATTTTCCTGTGGTGGAAGTGCTGAAAACTCTTCTCCTGTGAACTGGTGGTGGAAAATAGTCTTCCCCCCTCACCGTTCTTCGGTCACGCCGATTTCCCGAAGCCCCCCAGACGCGAGCCTAAGGGGGCTTGCGGATTCAAATTCTGGAGCACGGCTACCCCCCCCATTTTTTCGGGCGCTTAATCCAGTTTGTTCAAGGCGTTTTTTTGTAGGATTTAGTATGGGTATAGCAAACCTATATATTCCTTATACTGTATAGGCTTTAGTATCGCAGGATAAAAACCGTATACTAAGACGTGTATGGGGTTATGTGTGCTTATACATAATCCTACATGTACAGCATCATATATAGGTTTTACTATACCACATAGCCCTACACTATACTTACCACACAGTCTAAAACCCATATAGTAAGAGGTGTATAAGTTTATGTATACCCATACTAAATCCTAAACAATAAACAATATACAGGTTATACAATACCACACTAAATCTTAGTTGAAGCACCCTATACGGTACCGGTATATAACAGACCCCGTCCCCTCTCTCCAAAATTAGAACTTGCGAGCTCTGTTGGCGAGCCACTCCGGGGCGATTCTACCACAGTGGCACAAGTCACGCAACCGCAGTTATCCTCCTCCCTCGGGAATGCTGACCGCCAATCGAACGCCACTGCCTGGCCTAGCGCCTCCCTACACACGGCCACGGCCTCTGTTCCCGCCTACCACCCGGCTTCGTGCCGAAGGCGGTCGTCCGCAGGTAAAACAGCTGATGGTCGGAACACGCCAGCGCTACCACGGCCGATAGCATCTCCGCACGCAACGGCGGCGTTTGTCGACAAGAGCCGGTAGTAGCAGCTGATTTGTTACCCGCAGCAGTCGCGTCGCGCTGTCGGCTGGCAGGTTTCAAAGCCTCCCGCCTACGCCCACCCAAGCACCGGTGCTCCCAACGCCGCAGTGCGCGGAGGGTGGCCGCGCCGACGCCGGTGCGTGCAAATCGACACCCCGTGTTGCCCGTTACCACGCTAGTGTACAGATTTCGGTCCGCCGGCTAGAATACTGTTGCTAAGAAACGCCAATTCGAGTCAAGGTCTCGGCGTCCTAATTCGTCCGCCACCGCGCCGTTGAGCGGGAGAAACTATTGCAAGGAAATGGTGTGGAATTCACCGACCGCAGAGGTGCGTTTCCTGCAAAGCAATTCTCCTGTCCGTACACAAAACCTGATCCTATCATGAGCTAACTATTAATAGCTGACTTTTTGTCCTTGAGTCTAGCCGGCCATTTCTGCCGCTTGACATATCATTAGACCACCGAGAGCCTCCTCTTGGCCCAGCCCCGCAATCGTAGGTGACATACGCAAGATATCACCCCCCCTGGACCCATTTTCAAAGCTGGATTACTCCACCACGAAGATGATGCCAAATTCAAATAGTCCGCTGTCGGAAAGCTCTAGACGAGACGGTATCAACGTCGCCATTTGCGGCACCGCCAATCTTTCTGCTGTGGAGTAATCGAGCTTTGAAAATCGGTCCAGGGGGTGTGATATCTTGTGTCACCTACACGATAGCTTAAATATTGTCCTATTGTCTAGCGGGCTAATTCTAAAACTTAGCACATTGTCAGACCACCGGCGACCTCTTGCCTTGGCCCAGGCGTGTTGTTAAATGACAACCCAACCTTTGTTCTACAACGGCGGACGAAACCTGCACCTGAAGACAACATCAGACCACTCAGGAGCTGTTGACCCAGCCCCGCTAACTAACTACCCAACTTTCGCCCCGTACAGCGGACCAAATCTGCACCTCAACACATCACCATCGAGCTCTCCTCTTTACCCAGCCAACCCAACACGTTTGTCCTACACGAGCGGGCAAAATCTGCAACACAACACACCGTCAGACCACCGAGGAGCTCTCCTCCTGTCCCAGCCCCGCGCGGGGATGCGCCACGAGGCAGTGCTCGATTGTCTCCGAAGCGGCTGCTGTTGGTCCGGTACCCACTCCACCGTCTCCTTCAGCCCCTGCTCCCAGGTTTTCTCCTGTTGCAGTCGCGTGAACCGTCACGG
>FN649726.1:630283-670607 GCA_000310025.1 Ectocarpus siliculosus | reverse complement strand
GATCGCACCACGTTGTGTTAAAATTAATTCTCGAGGCAGTTACACAGTGCTTACAACTTCCTCTGGAAGTGAAAGCACCAGAAAATAAATTAAGTCATGCGCAGCTGTCATCCGTACGCAAGGAAGTAAGCACAAGATGCCGAACACGCTTTAGCAGGATGCAGCGCACCCTTCATGCGACTCGCCGAATACCTCACGGCGCTTCGCGCTTGGTGATGTGAGAGCCCGGTCCGGCGAGAAACCGGCGTGCTCCGTCCCGGCTTTGTAGGGACGCGAGGTCAATGGTCTAACGACTACGGCATGCACGACTATGAGTACCCCCCCCCCCCCCCCCCCTCCCCGCAAAAAAAAGATGGGGAGGCCGTCTAAACGGTGAAACTACTGAGGCCAGCCAACACACGAGAGCATCCACCAACTTGTGGCACCCCTCGCTTCCATATTCTCACCTCCTTCCACCCTAGCGCGGCGAGTTTGTCGCTGTTGATCGTGTACCGCAGGTCGTTGAAAACCCTGTCATCCCCAAACTCGGTGGCCTTGTCCCCATCTTCCGAAGGCAGTTCGAAGATCCTGCCGCAGTAAAAAGAAAAGAAAAAGACACGTGAGGAGGCAATGATGAGAGAATGTTCTCCCGTGCCCTTTGCACATCTAACGACACGAAATTACACAAAACGGTAAGAAAATGGTGATGGAGATGGATTCGTTGTGTCATATTAAGGAAAATAATAAATGGTGAGACCACTCCCGTGTGTCCGCACATCCTCCGAAATGTGTCCGCACATATGCATACTCCGTACATATGCGTACCACACTGAAAATACGTTTGAAAACTGAGGGAGATTGCATGCCCTACCACTAACAGGGTGCCACACACAAAACACCCGACTACCCAACAGTACCTAACACCTCTCTTCTGCACCTTCCCAACATAACATATATGAGACACACAAGACAGCTACCAAACTGTTTTGTTGAGCCTGTTACCCGCAGGGGAGATGTCCCTATATGCTGTCTGGGAAATCGTAGACATACACGTACTTTCTGACGCTATGAATTCATTGCTAATCTGTCGCTGACTCTTTTCTATGATAGAGATGGATTCGTTGTGTCATATTAAGAAAAAAAAAAAGGAAAAGAAAAGGATCAACACCACCACAAGCCGCGAGATTCGACAAGAATCCGCATCGCCCCGCGCCGTGATACCTATGTGCACCACTTTGAACCTGAAAAGCATGAAAACGTCGCTCGAGGCGGGGAGACAGACAGGCACCTGCGAGCGACGAGATCGATACCAGAGTAGGAAGCCAGCGTGCAACAAAAAGCGTGGTTCCCCCAGCGAAAGGCGTGTGATTGGCGCCAGAAGAGAAGGAACGAACATAAACAAACACGCACATACACACACCTCATGAGGTCCCTGGCGACTTTCAAGACCGAGTGCTCGTTCGTGCCCCCTATGTTGTAGATGCTTCCCTCCACCCCCGCGTGAAGGATTTTCTCGAAGGCCGTCGCGACGTCGGCCACGTGGAGAAAGTTCCTCTTGTTGCTCCCTGGCACAGCAGCGTGCACACAGAATTTGGCGAAACGGCATTGTCTCTGTGTGGGGGCCCGCAGAAAGCAAAACATTTCGTGGACTCACGAACCCCCGGCGCACATATCGCGGGAAAACAGCAGTGTTATTGTGGGAGGTAGGCAGAAGCAATGGTACATATGCACACATGATTGGTGAAACGGCAGTGTCTCTGTTAGGGTGCGCGCTGAAAACAAAGTATGTACTTACGAAGCCGTGGTACATACACAGCAGTGTGTCATTGTGGGGGGTACGCAGAAGCAAAACGTGCATGATTTCAAAGACACAATGCATACAACGACAATCACGTGTTCTTGGCGGAGACCGCTTGTCCACGCGGCCAGCATCCACGGCCACGTTTGCCCCCGATGCTGCCTCGTAAGCTTGTCGAGGAATACTATTGGGACGGTAGCGGGCGATAACCAAACACAACGTACCCCCCATTCCGCAAGTCTGAGTCTAAACGGAACATGGTGTTTTTCATACATGAAACCAACGCGAACAATCAGTAACAAAAAAAGAGATTGAAAAAAAAAAAGTTGCCTGTGCCGTGGATCGTGAGCTTCTTGCCCCTCATGAGCTGGTTGATGAACTTGGGGATGAGCTTCTCAGGGTACTGGTGCGGTCCGTACACGTTGTTCCCTCGCGTGATGATCACCGGCAAGTTGAACGACCTTGAATTTTGACGCACACGTACACGTTTAAAGAAAAAGTCACAAGCGGGCAGTCACCGGTGGCACAAAGAGACTCAAGCAATATTAAACAGACGGTAGAAGGTGGAAGAAAAAAAAGCTTTAGGTTCACAACCCCATGTGAAACCACCGCATCCTCCTCAGTGTCAAAAAGAGCGAGCCGATAGACCACACGATTTATTTTTTCTTGTCCTGACAAATAAGACAAGAGGGTGGCGAAACAGGTATCCAGTGGGGGGGAAACAGCTCCACATGTATCGCAGGACCGTTTTGCAGAGTAGATTATTTCCTCCGCCGGGAAGAGGAACACTGCCTGCCTCAAACGACGTGTTGTTTTCTCTTCCCGTCGGTGTCGTGCTTCTGTGGCCGCCGCGGAAACGAGCGCGCTCTTTGCTCCGGTGGTCGTTTTCGCAGTCAAAGTTGAGATGAATACGCCGTTCAGATATGGAGCCGTTCAGTCCAGCAAACCGGTGCCAGACGGAATACTTATATCCCCCCTGTACACCCAAAGTTTCGCTCCACGCCATGGTCGCTCCTTTTCTCCCCACCCCCACCCCCGTCCTCTGCCCCGGCGACATGCGAGGCCTACATGTGACGCGACAAAAAAAAACATGACCACCAGTGCCCCCCGCACAAAAATAAAAAAGGATGATGGCACTAGCAGCTTCTGGTTCATCCTCATGAAACGCAGCCTGGGTCGGCGAACACACGGCATTCTCGTTCCGTCCCGGCATTGTAGGGATGCGAGGTTCAATGGTCTACCGTCTACCGTACGCGGCGTTTTTCATGAGTACACCCCCCGCCACACACGGCATGTCGTTCCGTGCCGGCATTGTAGGGATGCGCGGTTCAACGGTCTACCGTCTACGGCACCCGCTTTTCATGAGTACACCCCCCCCCCCGCCCGTGGGGAGGGCGCTCGTTTCTTGTCACCTGAAGTACGCCTTCGCGATGAACTCCGCGCCGGCCTTGGTGGCGGCGTAAGGGTTAGTGGGCTCTAGGACGTTGTCCTCGAACATTGGCTCCTGGTCGTGCTCGCCCTCGCCGTATACCTCATCGGTGGACACGTGCACGAATCGCTTGATGCCCACCTGAGAGAGAGAGAGAGAGAGAGAGAGAGAGAGAGAGAGAGAGAGAGAGAGAGAGAGAGAGAAACGTTTTCGGCAGATACAAGGAGGTGGGTTACGTTACGACTAAAGGTGACTACCAAGACGGTGGGTTATGTTAAGACTAAAGGTGACTATTGTACCAAGATCGTTTGTTGTATTGAGACAAAAAAGCCGATTGCAAGAATGTGGGTTATGTCAAGATTAAAGGTGTCTGCCAAGATCCTGGGGGTTGTTAAGACTAAAGGTGACTATTGTACCAAGATCGTTTGTTGTATTAAGACAAAAAAAGCCGATTGCAAGAATGTGGGTTATGTCAAGATTAAAGGTGTCTGCCAAGATCCTGGGTTTTGTTAAGAGAAAAGCCGACTGCAAGAATGTGGGTTTGTAAAGGCAAAAAAGCCGACAGGCACAACGCTCAACCAACACGACATCGGTGGTTGTGTGCAGGGGCAGCTCGATGATGTGGTTACGCCGGAACAAGCATTTGCAGGAAAAGATGCTTTGGATAATGTCGACACTGAAAAAACGAAAAAACCTTTACGTAACTCCATCAGTGAACAAAAGAGACACATGAGGATGAACAGCTCTGTGTTTTTAGCGATGAAAGACCAGGCTAGGAACGGACAAAAAAAGACAAGGCGAAGTTCACGAGTGACGAGAAACGGCGACAAGCACACAAACAAGCAGGGCCTCGGATGCCAAAGACGTTTATTCCCCTCAGGGTGGCACACAGAGAGGTTAGGAACCGGGAGTCTCGATGAGAGGTCCCCGCAAACGAGGAGTCCTCCAACACTCGAGGGCGCAGAAAGAGAGGGGCGCATCAACGCGTTAATGGGAAACCCTGTACGTAGGTTTCGTGCCAACAGCCTTTCTCTGTGCCGCCACCAGCTGTACGGCTGCGAGAATAACGTGGCACTCTGACGAGGGGTTAGGCGGACACCTGCCGGATGTGCTCCACGCGGTGTTGGCGCCGCATTGCACTTGCACACACTTCGTGCTTCTCGCAAATCCTAAAATTCGCCTCTCGACGCCGTGAGTGGGGGCTTCATCACAGAATAAGAGAGCGGTCGGTTCTGCTACTGCCGAAGAGGCACCTACCCGTGCATGTCGAAACCAGGCACAAAAAATCCCAGGGGCCACGCCGAACGCCTCGCGGGTCCACAGCAGAAAAGCGTGGTGCAACATTCCTTGCAGTTTGTTTGTTGCTTCTTTAGGAAGCATACAATATTGTACCACCACGTACAGGTGCTTGAATGTTCTGTATCAGCCTCATGGGGGTATAATGGGGCATCGAACTTCCCGTACGGGTAGTTTGTTTACGTTTGTTCTCCTGGTTTTGGCAGGGCATATGAGGACGAAAAGCAAGGCGTGGAGAACGGCGGTGGAGACCAAACCAACCTTCTTGGCGCTCTCGAGGAGGACGTGCGTGCCGTAGATGTTGTTCTGGGTGAACTGGAAGGAGTTCCCGAAGGAGTTGTCCACGTGGGTCTGCGCCGCGAAGTGCAGGATCGTGTCGATCTTCTCCTCCCGCAGGACGTACGTGACCATGTCCGACGAGCAGATGTTCCCCTTCACGAACTGGGCGCAAAGAAAACGGTATTGAAAATCCGCGCATCACGTACAGGAACACGCCATGGTCAGGGATAACGATTCCACCGGTAGATGACGTCTCGATACACACTGAGAAAAACCCATCGCTGACACTCAGTCGCGAAAGGTAGTGAAGTCCACTCTTTCAACACAATAACGAAACAACAAAAAACAAAAAAAAATATGGCCGGCATCCAGCCGGCTTCCCTTTCCCTCCACTCACTGCAAAGACTGCAAACACGTCTTCCTCCGACTGTGCTTCCATCTCGAATGGGTACATGCAGTCTTTCTGTGACACTATATATACTTTTTTTTCAAAAAAGAACAAGGGGTTTGCGGGGGCGGCGGACGCTGACATGGACCGTTCGATCGTAATGTTATCTGCTTGCTTGTCTACTTAGGGAGGTAGAGAAGTCGGTTGGTTGCTGCTCGAGAGGCTCGACGGCGTCTTCTCGCTCTGAAGAACGGGCTCGCGTAGTCAGACAACACTACTATTTGGGTCTTGTTCGGAGCCAATAAGAACCCAGAGGGTAGATGGAATATTGAATACTTGTGTTGCGTCTATCGTTGCCAGCAGCAAAATCCTCCCTGTCCAAGATTTAAGACACTCGGCCCCACCATGAATATTTTACGGAGGTGAATTAAATGTCTTGAACTAACCACAACAACGGCAGCAGATGCTGTCGAAAAACATATCTCCGTGGGCAAAATAGGACGCCGAATAACTTCCATCGGACAGCGGGGGTACATCCACAGCAATCTTCGGGCAGTTGGTTTAAGATGCGCTGAGATCCGCGTACCAGTACTGGTCGGTAGCGGCTGGTCTGTGCTGGTCTGTACAGCAGTTCCAAAGACTTAATTAAGGAAAAACAAATACACGCACAGAAAGACTACCCATTCGAGATATACCCACCGTCGAACGGGATGTGGTGGACTCTTTTCAGTGAGTGGAGGGAAACCGGCTGGGTACTGGACTTATTTCGAGTCTTTTAAAGTCTAAACACTGATGTTTTATATACTGTAAAGATATTTTGGAGTTGAATTACACAGCAGTCAGTTTGGAATTCCTCCGCAAAGCGAACGCCGCTTCGTGTGCACGGCAAGCAGGATGAGAGGATGAAATACCACCGTTCTGTTCTCGTTGGTCTCGACATGACAAACCACTCTTGCATTCCCCAACGTCTCCACAACGTAAACAGCAGCACGACAGCAGTACTACCGATGCATGTAGCATCTCTGTAGAGAGAAGGCCGTCCTGAGCTCTGCCCATGCCTGTTCTCTGGGTGTATGATCCACATTCAGCGGACGAGCATCTGTCTCGTTGTATTGTCGCTTTGTAGCACAGAGCAACGGAATTTGGGGGCTACAACAAGCAACGCGCAAGGCTTTCCGCAGAGCACTTGGTAGTAGTGCTCAAGACAACATGGGGCTACTGCTGTAGTTACAGAGCAGGTATATACCATATGCCGCGATCAAGACACAGCGACAGAACTCTGCGGTGTTGGTGGAGAGTTGTGGCAACGTCGGAAATTCATCACTGCTTTTGGCACAAAAATCATTCCTCTCTGAACTGATGATGTGCTGCCAATGTATGAGAGAAAGGCACAGCCAACAGAGGCTGCTATGCAACATCGATATTTCCCATGTGCGGCCGATGACGATCAAAGTCAAACCAGCACAACCAAACCTGATCACAACACGTGCCTCGTGTGCATTGGAGATCGGTACAGATCTATCTGCGAAGAAAGGGAACGGCCACAGCAGGCGTTCATTTGAGCCCACCTTGTAGTTGGGCTTCTGCGCGATGCAGTCCAAGTTCTCCAGGCACGCGCAGTAGTCCAAGCGGTCGAAGACGACGATGTTGTACTGCGGGTACTTCTCCACCAGAAGTATGACGAGGTGGGAAGCGATGAAGCCCGCGCCACCGGTGATCAAGATGTTTTGCGGGGTGTAGTGGGCAGCGACGGCATCGGGAGTAGATGCCCCGCCTCCCTCCGACGCTTCTGTTGCCATGGCTATGAAGTCTACGGGATGCTGACTCTCTTTTTTCTCTCTCTCTCTCTCCTCTTGTTATGGCAGGCTAGCTGGCGAATGACCCTGACTCTCACACGGCTCCTCTCCTTCTCTTGCAACCAACAACAACGTGCTGTGTGTCATGGGCAAGGTCGGTACGTGAGAAGGGGGCACGCAGAGTTTGTTTTTTTGCTACCCCCGTCGCCGCCGCGCCCGCCGCCAGACAGCCAGACAACACACAGCATTGGCCAGATACCAGCAGCGCGGCGTTAGAGTGCGGCTTTGGTAGCGTCGGCAACCCTCGGCCGAAGCCTGCAAGAAGGTACGATGGTCATGTAGGGCAGGCAGTCGTGTAGCTCGGAAGCCTTGAAAGCCAGTATTTCCAATGGGAGATATGCACTGCTGTACATAGCATCGCGTGGTCCTCGCGTTGGTGCATCGAGCCAGCAGCTGCAGAGAACAGACACCGCATCCGGGCTTTGTCGCCCCTTCACTAGGCACCCGCTTGTCTCCCCGCCATCACGTTATGCCTAGCAATGGTCTCCGGGACGTCATCCCACGCCCGCGCCTGTTTGCATCCAACGTCTTGCCTCTGTGCGGCGGAGATCTCTATCAAGAACAATCGCTCCGCTTCTGCCAGCCACCGAGATCACCGAAGAGTGCAGACGTAAGATAGCCTTGACACGGAGCTAAACACAAAACATTGTCCCTCTCTTCTCGTCGTTCCAGGGACAGTGAGGATCTGACCCGGCAGGAGGCGAGTGCGCAGCACTCGGTCGGCGTCATGACCTTCCGTCGCGCCGCCGCGGTGACGGCGAAAGGCCTCGCCCAGGCCTCGCGGGGCCGCTTCGCCAACCCCCCCCCGGTGGCAGCAACGGCACCACCAGTCACAGACCTCCTTGCAACGGGCGCCAACACTTCAGCTAGAATATCCACATCTTCCAGCAGCAGAAGAAGCACCTTGGCCGCAGAGCAGCACTCCGCGGCGGCGCCAGCAGAGGCAAAACCGCCGCATCCTTCCAGCGTTTGGGAAACCCCGATCTCTAATGATTCGGCAGGTGGTCTCAACGGCGACGGCGGCGGGACTCGGGAACGAAAGCAAAAGAACAGACGAAAACCAACACCACCACCACGACGAGAGGCCTTCGGCGGGATGAGACGTCGCTTTGATTTCGAAACGGGCGCGAAGAACTTGCGGGCGGCGGCTGCGGCGGCCGCAGCGGCAACGTCGCCGCCCCCACACCCGTGGGTTGCCGCGCGCTTGCGTAGGGAGTCGATGCGAGCCAAGAAGAGCAGGACGCCGGACTTCGGGCGCCGACGGGGCCCGTTCATGAGGCGGCTGCAGCAGGCGGGGATGAGGAGGGACTGCGACGAGGCGGAGCGGGTCCTGAGGCAAGCCCTCGAGTGTCCCGGGGTGGTGGACACAGTGATGTGCAACGCCGTGCTCAACACCTTTGCCGCCGACGGGAGGTGGCAGGTCGTGCTGGAGGTGATGCGGCAGATGCGGGAGGCGGGACTCACGCCGGACGCCCTCACCTACACGAACGCGATAAAGGCGTGCGGGAAGGGGAGGGAGTGGCGTCGCTCCGTGGCGCTCCTGAAGGAGATGTCGGCCCACGGCGTCGAGCTCAACTCCATCCACTACGTGTGCGCCATGACGGCCTGCAAGATCAGCGGCATGGGCGCGGAGGCCGTGGGCCTCCTGCGCGAGATGCAGGCCGCCGGCATCGAGCCGAACGTCATCTGCTACAACACGGCGATCGCTGCTTGCGGCACGGGGGGGCAGTCGGAGGTCGCGGTCGACCTCCTCGAGGAGATGAACGCCCTGGGGGTTCGCCCGAACACCCAGACGTGCCTCGCGGCTGTCCGGGCGGCCGGCGACAGGGACAGAGGGGAGCAGGCGGTTTCTGTGCTTCGGAGTATGTCGGAGGCCGGGGTTGCTGCAGAGGCCAAGTGCTACGCCGTCACCATCAAGGCCTGCGGCCGGGGGCGGCGCTGGGCGCGGGCGTTGGAGCTTTTGAGGGAGATGGAAAAGAACGGGGTCGAGCCGATCGTGATGGGGTACGACGCGTGCATCGCGGCCTGCGGGGACGGCAAGCAGTGGGAGCAGGCGGTGGCGCTCCTGCGAGAGATGCCGACGGTAGGGGTAACGCCGACGGTGGTCAGCTACAGCCACGCCATCGCCGCCTGCGGTCAGTCGTACCAGTGGAAGCCCGCCCTGGAGCTGCTCCGCGAGATGCCGCAGGAGGCGGGGATCAACCCGGACGCCGTCTGCTACAACAACTGCATGACGGCGCTGGGCCGGGGGCTGCAGTGGGAGATGGCCCTCACACTCTTGCGGGAGATGCCCTCGGTGGGGCTTCCGATCAAGGCGCAGAGCTACACCGTGGCCATCAAGGCTTGCGGCGACGCGGGCGAGGGGAAGCCAGCCGTCGCGCTGCTGCGGGAGATGCAGGCGGAGCTGAGCGTCCCCCCGAACGTCATCTCCTATACGGCCGCCATCGCCGCGTGCGGGAAGGGGGACCAGTGGAAGCAGGCGCTGGAGCTCCTGCGAGAGATGGCGTCGATGGGCGTCTCCCCCAACGACAGGACCTACACGGCGGCCATCACGGCCTGCGGCAACAGCGGCAAGTGGGAGGAGGCGCTGTCGCTGCTGCGCGAGATGCCGACCATGGGAGCGGACCCGAACATCGCAAGCTACACCGCCACTATCAAGGCCTGCGGCAACGGCGGCCAGTGGGAGAGGGCCGTCGAGCTCTTCCGGGAGCTCCCGAGCGCCGGGATCACCGCCGACGTCCAGGCGTACAATGCCTGCGTGCAGGCGTGCGGGAACTCCGGAGCGGTCGACCAGGCGGTGGAGCTCCTGCGGGAGATGGCACCGGCCGCCGGCTTGGAGCCAAACGTCTTCACCTACAACGCGGCCCTGATGGCCTGCTCCTGCCCGGACGGGGGACGGTGGGGGAAGGCGCTCGAGCTGCTGGAGGAGATGGCGTGGAGGGGCATCGCGCCCAACGCGGTGACGCACGAGTCGGCGCTTGCGGCGTGCGGCGAGAGGGGCAGGGACGAGGCGGACAGGGTTCTGGCGGACATGTCGTCGGGGTTGTGGGAGGGCAATGACGACGGCGGCGTGGACGCATCTCCCCGCTGAAAAATTGTGTTGTCCCGCTGTGGGTACAATGTATTGTTACAATATTTTGTTCGTTTTTCTCAGGTCAATGGCCGTGCCCTTTTGTTTGCATTTTCTCTTGTCGAGCTGACCACGACACCGGGTAAGGTTGATGGCCGCAGGGGGGGAGAGCTTCTGTAGCCCAGCAAAAACGTACACCGTGAACTTATCGGCGGGGTGGGTGGGTGCACGGTGTGATTTTTTTCGCGGGGACCCTCCTGTGTGTGTCGGGCCCAACTACATGGCGAGGCAGACTTTTGCGGGAGCAATCTTGGTGGTGGTTGCGGTTGCTTGACGGCACCGTGGCGGAGATTGGCCTCCTGTAGGGCCGCCGTTGAGTAGCCCTTGGAGCGGTCTATGGTTGTTGGTGTCCGTTGCGGTTGCTTGACATCGTGGCAAGAGAGTAGTTCGTGTGGTGCATGCTGCTGCCGTTGAGCCTTACTTACTTAGCGGTCGGATCTCCGGCTGAAGTGCATCAAAACACTTGTTGCTTGAACGAGACGTGACTTTGTTATGTATTTTTGGTTGCATTTGGCGTGGCTCTAGCCCGCTCAGCGGTACGGAGAGGGCGTCACCCGTCTCCCTCTCGGAATTGAGTCGGGCAGCATCTCCATTGCGACACGCTTATCTCGTACTTTCTGGTCCTCGAGGGCAAAAGAGGGGTGTAAATGTGGTTTGGTTCGTGCGCGAATGAAGCAAGGCAGCCGCGTGTGCCTACTGCACTCGCGTGGGAACAAGTAATGTCTCTAGCGACAGAGCCGGCGTGTGTCATAACCCCCGCTCTTGAGACTGCCGGCTGCAAAGCCTAATTCCGTGCGCCGCAAAGGCATCCAAGGAAGGTGTTGTCAGGGGCAGTGTCGTGTCTGGAACCGAATCTCCCTCTGAAGGTGTAGTTGTCACAGTCCCCAACCAACGCCCTTGAGCCCTACAGCAGTACGATGAAAACATCGGCTGTACAGCCTGCCCGCTGCTAACGGGTGTCATGTTCGCACACGCCGACGGGGGCTTTGCTCCGTTCGGCGGTTCCTCGTTGGTTAGGGTCATCTCTAATGCTTCGTTCTGGAAGGGTAACATCGATGCCATGATCGCCCCACCGGAAAAACGATCCCCCGCCTCGCGCCTAGACTAATGCTTTAGCCCCCTGGCAAGCTCCTCTCCGCCGTCTCGTGCGGACGTCCACACACAACTACGAGAAGCATAACCTTTGTTTTTTCCGGGAATTTGAAGCGTCAACTACACACACAGACACGTCGGGTACACACCGCAAAATCGTCGCAAGAGGACAGGTGGGTACAGGACCTGCCCGTCTCGCTCTAACACGAAAAGAAAAAAGAGTACATGAAGAAGATTGCCTATATTTCAACGCATACTCGGGGCAGGTGAGATCCCTCCCATCCCCTGCGCCCACCCAGAATGTTTCAGGTCAAGAACTAAGGTTGTGTCATAAAAAACTTGACAACAAGAGGTCGCGGTCCAACACTCCGAAAGAGAAGAGAACACAACGAACGAAAAAAACAGTACAACAAAGAAAATCCCCACCGACCATGCCTTCGGGGGCACTACACCTTGTACCCAACTGCAAAATTGGACAGGGGGGGGGGGGAGTCCGCGTTCCACAAGAAGCAGCTCGGCAGAGCGGTCACTCGCGGAAAAATGTACTCCCGAATATGACGGACTGTCAAGCCGCACGACGCGTCTGTCACCCGCGCCAGCTTGGACACAAAACAAGTACATGCTCAAATCAAATCAATGCCACTTGGTTGGCAGATCAAGCGGAGAAAAAGAAACAAACTTTGCGCTGGCGGGAAGGCCAGAACTCAAGCCGCAACTTAACGCCCCCTCGACACGTCCACAGTTCTGGGCGACAAGCGCTGACGGCGGTGACCACCACGACTCAAACACCCCGGGGCGGGGGCGGCGGCGAGGCCACGGCTCCCGGCTGCCGCCGGGAGTTCCAACAACACAAAACAGCAAGATACCACACGGCCTTCTCGCGGAAGCGCGGCGCGTACCCCCCGCTATAATAGACAATGCGTCGCAAATAACCGTCGCTGGACATTACCCCGCAAGTATTGCTCTCGCTCGACAGGTCGGTGGCCACCAAGGCGTTCTCCATCACACACCGAAAACGCGCCGCCGCCGCCACTAATTCCCGTCCCACGCCTTCTGCGTCATCGCTCGAAAAATCCGGAATCATTCCGCCATCCCAACATCATCCCCCATTCCAACCCACCCTCCACAACTTCCCTACCCTCCAGCATCGGCAGCTCGCACCAAAAAAAGGTACAAAACATCTCTCCTTCAGCAGCTCGCACCAAACCAAGGTACAAAACGCCGGAGCCCCCTCGACAGAGGCCAACAAGCACGTCACACACAAGGAGGCAAAAACACACCAACGGTATATGTCCCACCAAACTAGCTAGACTGCTATCGTTCGCTGCTTCGGCCAGGGCAGACAGGCAACCGACGATCTCTATCTCTCTCGTTTTATCTCCCGGCGCGGCGAGCAACCTTCCACGAGGCGTTCTCGCTGAACAGGGGGATGTACTTGCCGATCTCGTCCCTCTGCTGCTGGACGATGCACTCCGATATCCATACCAAGTTGCGAATTTCCTATACAGGAGAAGGGAAGCGTGAGAGGGAGTCGAGGTGGGAGGGCAAGCAGAACGTAAGTTGGGGTAGGCAATGCAAGCATTATTTTGTTGTTCTTTCTTTCACCGCAGAGGACAAATATTTGTAGCGACAACCGCCTTCGAGGGGTGACCCATACACCTCTCTGTGGGTCCGAACAAACCGATACGAGGCAAACTCTGCCACTGTCGCCGCGTGTATCCGGACTTGTGTACACATATACACAGGTACGTGGATGTACCCACCTGTTCGCCTCCATCCCCAGAACAGTCTCGACACACTTGGCACTTTACGACCAACGAGAGAACCTTGTCAGCTGAATACCGAAAGAGAGTGGAGTGTACATTCAACGCGCTCTCTGTTGAAACCGCATCTACCGGCATCTCCGCTCCAAAGGCAGCCCTCGTGTCTGAACTGTGTACTTCATTCGGTTATCATTCCGACAGAGTTAAAAATTATTATTCTCACCTGCTCCTTCAGCTTGACGTAGGCGTAGAAGGGTCCGAAGTGCATCTGCCCCTGAAACGCTAGCTCCAGCATATCCACGTCCCTCTCAAAGAACGCATCGTCGATCGACTGTGAACACCAAAACGGGAGGGGTTGACAAACAAGCGGGCACGGATTGAAATGGAGCCGACGCGGGGTGTTGTGCTGCAACAGAGGGAGTGTTGTCACTTCAAGTTTCAAGTCAGGCACCAGTGGCCTAGGCCGTTACCGGTCTTTTCTGCCACGCACAAACATGGGAGCGTGTTGTTCCAAGTTTTAGGTCGCAGGCACGGGTGATAGAGGCGGGTACAGATGCTTTTCGTGGCACAACAGGGAAAGTGTGTTGCTTCAACTCTCAGTGTTGCTACAGAACAAAAGCAATACTGGCAAGTAGTAACAGAGCAAAAACACCGCACAAAATTGAGCAACGCGAATCAACCCCTAAGAGAGCAGCAAGCAGCCCGCCCATGTTTTTCTTCGTGGCACACAAAGTGAGCCCCTTTTGTTCGAGTTTCAACTTAGACACGAGTGGCTGAGGAGGGTACAATACTGCTGTGATACCTGTGATACCTCACCTTGTCCCCGTACGCCTCGTTCTGGTGAACGGCCCAGATGCCCCTGTACACGGGGTACATGTCCAGAACGGCCGCTAGCTGGGACTCGTCGCCAACTTCCTGCCAGCGGGGGAGAACCAGAAAAGTAAATAAAAAAAGAAGAGGAGTCAGGAGAGGGGGGGGGGGTGGAACTACTATCTAGGCAGAATGGATAGGAAACGGAGGGAGAAGCGGTGAATGCTCAGTTGTTCTCAAACCTTTAGAGTGGGGATTGAGTGACACCTGCTGAACCTGTATTCGAGCCTGTTTCAAGCTCCTCAAGATTATGCTGCAATTCAAGATCTTACCGCAACGCTGCTGCTGCGGTATCTGTGCCGTCAACTAACCTGGAACAAGTTCGTCGCCTCCGGGTATAGCGTGCCGATAGCCGGGTACAGCCGACGGCGGTCCGTGGAGCGCATGGACGGCTCGTTCAGCGGTCCCCCGAAAGAGTTGAGGGTGATGTTGATGGCGCCCCGGTCGGCGCGAGCCTCCTGCCGGGTTTCCAACACAGACGCAGAAAAAAAATAGGTCGAAGTGAGGCCTGTGTGTAGTCCGGGCTCTGGGGGTATTTAGTTGCAAGACCGATATTTACCTCCAACACGACCGCAATGTCTTGCAACAGTTTACAGGCAAGGCCGGGGTGCGTCTCGTGCCCACCTTGAAGTAACGAAAAAAATAAAATAAATAACGTGGTCCATGCATTCCAACAGGTTAGATGGAGAGAGTATGGCTTTCTCACCAGCAGCTCGCACATGACCGTCGACGTGTCTCCGCCAACGCTCTTGCAGAAGCGGTGGAAGTCCTCCAGGTACAACTGCAATCAACGAGGACACAAGTGAAGGGAGAACGAAGAGAAAGAGAGACGCGCGGACACACAAGATTTTTCGCCCGTCAGCGAGATAATGTTTAAAATTCGAGGGGAACGGCGTGGAGTACTATCTAGTTCGTTGCAGTGGTCGAGTACAACTTCGTTGCGCATCCGTCATCCAGGTTCATGTTGTTGCTGCTGTTGCTGTTGTTGCCGCCGCCGCCGCCGCCGCGGCTGTTGTTGATCGCAGCCGGACGGGACACCGAGACCGGGGCTGCACTAAATCGTTTTTCCCATTGCCAAGGAAGGAACTTGATCAAAACACAGGCAGACAACTTCATTCATTCATTATTTTTCCTTCAGCACGCAGTCCAAGTGGCCGCTCCCATCTCACCTTCATCAGCGAGTTCTTGATGATCTCGATTTCCACCTCTTCAAGAATGTCCCGGACCTAACAGTATTGCACACAAATGACGCCGGCCGCGAGAAGTCGGTTTGACGGGCCCAGGAGAGGGATGGAAGGTTGGGCGAACGTTTCTCAGGTAGGCCAAGCGCGTCATCACACGACCCAAGGTCGATAGATTCCTTCCAAACGTTACCTACAGTAGCGGTTTTGACCCTCGTACGGAAAGGGGCTGAACCAAATTAATGTAAAATATCTAAATCATCTCTTCTTTCGGGTGGAAGGAACCATGTCTACAGCAAATGTGTCTCTACGCATGCATACGCGAATTCTTGCCGTCGTCAAAAGGAGCCGACGTGCTACATACACAAACACGAACACACACACTATTTGTTTTTGCCCACAGTCGTGACAGCCTCCACTTGCTCGGCAGCCGAGTCCTTTCTCGCCACCAAAGCCCGTTGAAGGGAAGTGCTTCCACAACAACACCAACACCATAAACAACGACTGCCTGTGTTGCCCGGTGCCATCTATTGATGAAGAGATTTCCCCCGAAGGAGACCCCGCGACCCTACGCGTGCGGGGGGCGGGGGGGGGGGCGTACTCTTGTGTTTTTGCATGCTAGCGGTTAGACCATTGACCACGCGTCCTCGAGAGGACGCGGGGGGCTACTAATTCTTCTCTTTTTCTTTGGGGGGTACTACGTGCAGATTGCGTGTCCCACCTGGGCCGCGTTGGTAAGCCTCTCCTGCTGCTGCTCCAGGAACTGGCTGAAGTACGGGCCGATGGGCGTGTCGACGAGAACGGTCTGGTAAAGGTCGGCGTACCCCTTCGGCGAAGCTTCGAACGCCGGGATAAGCCGCATCGTCGAGTCCTTGAACAGACCCTATCGTGCGCGAAAACACAGCAGCGGAAACGGTAAAGAGCTAGCGCGTCAGCCACCCCTGTCTGTACCGGCAAGTACGTTCTGGTTACCTACCTGTTTTCAAGGCGATTTTCCGAAACCAGAGACGGGTTATTGTAGACGAGATGGGTGGGATGTTCCATTTTGTAACCTTGGTCAGCTAGTTTGCTGGTGCTTTACCGGAGCGTGGGTCCCTCATAATGTACATATCTGAGTGCGACCGATTCGACAAGCGGTTGATTTCAAGGAGAGCGAGCGCGCTCGCGAAAACGTTTGCTTTACCCCACACTACACGAGACGAGTCGGCACGCGCCACGACTTTTGCAATGTTCTCCCAGTGTGTCCCTCCCATAGTGGGACGGTACGCCGGTTGGCGGGACTTAATTTTTCCGTTTAGCTCTCAATGGAGTTAATCAAGGCGCGGGACACATAGCACGACGAGCGATGACAGCAACGACACGTCTGTCTGACGCACTCCGACACACAAGCATAGCTTGACTGACAGTCCACAAGAGCATGTGCATCTACCGCTGTAGCCACCAGCAAAAAAAAAAGGTTTCTCCTCACCATCGGGTGGCACTGTTCGATGAGCTCGTTAACGTCCCTGCCCGACAGGGTGCCCTTCAATAGCATCATGATGTTCTCGATCATGTACTCGTACGTGATGTACTCTAGGAAGGTCGACAGCGGTTCCTGCGCCTGCGCCTTGAGGAAGTTGAACTCCACTACCTGCACGCGCAAGTACCATCGCGGTCATCGTTGTTGTTGTTGCGGTTGATGTTGTTTTCAATAAAACTCAGTATGCTCCTACGGGCAACCTCCGCGTTTGGACGTGGACGCATGTCCATGCATGTCTTGGGCGTAGGCGAGAAAGACGCTTGACACAGACAAACCGGATGGCCACCAACAGCAGTAGACACGTTGTGCTCGGTTTAACACAGAAAACAGCGCGGTGTTGGCGGATGCCTCCGGATTAACTAAACAGTTCAGCGGCACAGGCAGGACAAGACCACGGAAGTCACAGGAGGACGAGGGGACAACACGCGCGGCAGTCACATCTCGGCGGGGAAAGTCGATATTCCACTCTCAAAGAGGGCCCGAACTACAGCAGCGGCGGCCGGGTCCTGGCGGCAGCATCATCCCAAAACGCAGCCAAGCAGCGTCTCTCTATACGGGAAGGAGTGCTGACGATGTACGCATAGACACCGCGGCGATTCCTTTCCGGGAGAGAGCCCAAAGGCCCATCAGCTGCAACACAAGCAACAGCAGTAACGGCAATGATAGCACCAACACCAACAGGGTCACCCTCACAGCCACCACGAATACTACGCCAACGCCAACGAACAAAAGGCAAGGGTCATTCCGGCTACCGCCCAACACCCACCAGCTTCTTGGTGGCCCTCTCTTGCAACGCGGCCGGGGTGACCTTGTTCTCTTGGGAGAGGAACTGGTCGTAGTCCGTCTCTTGCAGGTTAAGCTTCACGTCCTCGAGGGACTCGCACTGGCACAGGTTGTTGTAGTCCTGGCAGCGAGGGACAGCAAGCGAGGGCGAGAGAGGTAGGTGGAGGTTGGCGGGGGGGGAGTCGGGGGCCTGTAACCGTTGTGTACGTACATGTGTAGTTTGGAACCCTTATCTACGCCGTTTCAATTGCCAGCAGTCATGAACCCCTGCGTGATGATGATGTTGTTATTGTTGTGTTCCTACATATATTACGGCCTTTGCGCGCATGATGAACCGTGCAATCCTCGCCACTTTCACGACAAACCAGACCGCAAAATCTCGAAATCGAACCTACCTCGACAAGCACAGGCAACAACAGGGCACAGTTAAAAAACTACTAGCAGTCGGCCGAGAACTTCGTGCGAGCTTGGCAAGTGATTGGTAGACCATAGATAGCGCCCTCACTCCAGAACCTCCAGTTTTGGCAGAGGCTGGGGTTCATATAATAGCTCCTCTTGTGTGCTACAAATCGTCCCTATATAGTTTCTAAGGGTAAAGTTCATAAATAATGGTGCTCAGGCTCTGATGTTTGACAAAATGTTGGGCATGGAGTTCTTAGCCGCCAGGTTCTTGAGTGCGGGCGCTACGTGTACGCCACAAAAAAAAAGACTTGCCATGATAAGCCGGCCAACAGCAACGGAATCAAGCGGAGGGTGAAAGGAACGGGGTGTCCCGATCGAGGTGAGCGCCAACCCCGACCAAAGGATTAAGACTGGACATATGCGCAGCGCGTTTGGGCCGTGCTAGGCGGAGTTGCAGGTTTCGCTTATGTTCCACCGGTGGACTCTCGGTTGCACCCTTGCCTTGGTGTGCGAGCCGTGGAGCTCGCCTCTACGTTTGATGGTAAAATGACGTCTGCGATAACAGTCGGCACTTTCTTCAACCCCCCTCTCGTCTCTCACTATAATAGTGAAGGTGTGCATGTTGAACGTTGCATTGTGTTTCATGTGCAGCAAAGATAGTGGTGTAAAGTCTATCACAACCGGCGAAACAGGAGGCGGTAGCCGGAGAGCAGGAAGTACTCTTATCATCAGCGAGCGTACTGGTTGGACAATCAGCGCACAGCAACATTGCAAGAACACCCACCGGGAGTCGATGTCTCACCGCCCCTTCGACATGGGAATCAACACACGATCTACAGGAAGTCAACATACGAGAAACACACACGCATTCACGCTGCACCACAGCAGCTCCTCCTTTGCCGCTACAGCAGTAGCAGTCGTTGTGTACCGTATATGACACAAGATAACACACCCCCTTGGCCGATTTTCAAAGCTCGATTTCTCAACAGCAGGAAGAGTCACAGCGCCGAAAACGGCGGCGTTGGAACCGTCTCGTCGAGAGCTGTTCGAAAACGTATTGTTTCATTTATGCATCCTCTTCGTCGTGGAGTAATCGAGGTTTGAAAATCGGTCCAGGGGGTGTGTTATCTTGTGTCATATACGGTAATGGGTTCGACCTCGAACTACTTGCGCGTGGAGGGGGCGTGGCGCTCCTGTCGGGCACTATATTTTGAGGGAACTCTGCCGTGTCCAAACACAAGTATATCCTGGAGCAACTATTAATAGTCATCTTGCCGCACACCATACCGCGATACATCAGCACAACTTGTACCAGCTAGATCGAAAAAAAACATGCACACAATGCAGGCTCCGAAACGTCCTCGCGCACTACATATACGAGCCAGCACGGTCAGTCCACAGTCACTGGTACTCAGCAGGTAGACTCTTATGCGCGAAGCTCGAAATACGGAAAAGTGCATGCTACGGAACCGCGCAGCAACAAGCACTGTTTGTACGAACAACACCATACACAAGGGGCACTGGATGCTCTGCAACAATCCAACATGACCCGCTCTCTTGCGCCCGGTCAGCCCTCACAAGTTACCGAACTACCCCGACGGAGCAGCGAGGGTGTGAGTGCGTGTATAATCGATGATGCTCGGCTGACGACAACGTGGAGATGCAGCAAGTCTACCGGGCCCCGCAGCGAAAAGGTTTGCACAAGCAGCAACCGACTCTGACTCACCATGTCCGTAAGGAACCCGGTCCTGTAACCCCTCACAAGCCCTTCCGGAAAGCCATGGTGGACGTTGAAGATGTGGAAGTCTCCTGGGTCCTCAGCGACAGAAAAAGGGCCCGGCATCGCCGTGTATTACTGCTGCTGTATTGCTGTGAGCAAGGGGTGTGTTCCGTTCTTTCCGACCGGCCGCGTGCTGATTGCTTCTACCTGGAACAGCACTGGAAATAATGCAGGCCTTCTCAAGCAAAAAACTCCCGCCGAGCTCCACGGGTACGAAGGAGCTTGGAGGTGATCAACAATACACCGTTCCTCGTTTGTAGGTCCCGTTTAGCGTGGGCAGCAGCAGCACTCACAGCAGCAGTAACAGCACTCCTTCTGCTGTTTGGCGGAGCTGTGGTCGTTGTTTCGCGGAAAAATATTGTCGGGTGCATGCCTATGCCACACACTCCATTGATCTCCCGTCACCCCCATATAACATGATGTCAAATGTGGTCATGTGTGCTTGTGCCATGCGACACAGCAGCAGTGGCGTGAAACCTTCCGTATCACCCGAGGCGACACATCTTAAAGGTGGACGGAACGTAATTTTGTTCGCACAGATCTCAAATTCCATCGCCTCTCTTTCACAAACAAAGAGAAAAAAAAAAACGTCCGTGAAATCTTGGTGAAATCGGACAAAATCCCATATGTTTCGTCGCCAGCGGCAGCGTCCGTCGCATCCCTTCTGCTGTATGCACACCAAGCAGACAGAGGGATGCTACGGTAGGGGGGTCACCTCATTTTTCACTTTCGGGTTGGGAGACACACTCAACGTTAACCTCTTGGCCGCGTCCTATTTTGCTGTACGAGCACCGAAACGGGACTACTCCCAGAGTGAAGTACTCGTGTTGTTGTAGATTTCGTCCCAAAAAGTGCGCCCGCCTACCGCGGTAGCATCAGTCGACAGCAAGAGGAAGATGCAGGCACGAAGCACTGTTTCTTTTCAACCGCCCTCCGAGCATCTTCCGGCAGAAAGTGACTCATTGACCAGCTTCGGGCGTCTTTCTCTCCAAGTCGACAGCTCATTCTTTTTTTATGCATCGTGAACCACGAGTGGACAAAACTGCTCTCTCTCTCTCTCTCTCTCTCTCTCTCTCTCTCTCTCTCTCTCTCTCTCTCTCTCTCTCTCTCTCTCTCTCTCGTCGAAACACCTACCCCCAAGTCAGTCCCACCCCACCCCTCCCGAAGAAGCGGAGGCGAACGGCCTATTCTTGTTGTCAGCCTGAAAACGTGGTTTCCTTGCCTCTCCTCTGCCGTCAATAAACTATATTCGATCGGAAATAGGGACTAGACTACAGCAGTACCCGAGTGAAGAACGACACATATCACGCTCCCCCCCAGGGAGATACAAATATTGCTTTGCGGTTGGCTTCGAGTCCACCAATCAATGCTGTCAAAGTCTTCCTCCTCGCAAACAAAACAATCAAATATTGTGGGAAATGGTGCAACCCAATCTACGCCCATTCTGTAGAAAGGGAAGCGTTGAATAAGGCCTGTAGGACTCTCAGCTGCACATTGTGTTCTGACAAGCAAAAATAAATACGGGCGACACCAAAACCTCTTGTTGGAAATGTTTCGCCATCCGCTCAACCTCTTACCACACCGACAACAAACCACAAGTGGAAAAACATGCTCCACACGCACCTCGAACAAACTGCACTAACTTTTTGCGCACCTCCGAGACAGCACCACAAACGATCGTTCACCGTGCGACGGTCGGTTGATCAACCATAGGAGCATCGAAAATCAACAAGCTACACCTAACAAAGCATCGCCTGAAACCATCCGTTCCCCGATGCCCTCTACACTTTCAAAATTGTGTCCATATGAAGACGAAAAAATGACTCCCAAGAATCCAAGTGAAGTAATCCCAAAGTTCCCACGAAAACTCAATAAAACAAGGCGTGTGTGGCTCGTCCCCTCTCTGTGCCACTCACTGCCACGATACGTCCCCCCTCCGGGCATCCTCCACGCCCGCCCCTGGCTAGGCGCAAAGTTGGCACCATCGCCATCGATTGCAATTCCGCCGCATTCGACAAAAATACGCCTCATCTGCCGAAGAACAATCAGGGTTGAAGTGAACCCCACGTCTGTAATGATTCCGATGGATGCTGTATCCGTTTCCACACCTAGCGTCCGCCCCTGTCTAGCCGCAAAATCGGGACTCTCGCCATCCACAACTTACTACTCGTTTCCCACCTCCTCTAGTGCGACATCATTTCGACATTTTCGTGGCGAACGAGCACACTACCCAACCGAAATTACAACCGAAAGAGTCCGTCGCGTGTGCGATGCATATGCTCTCTCTTTCTCTCTCTCTTGTCCCACCCTTCCCTCTCTCCATTTCTCGGTGTCCCTTTCTAGGAGCAAAATTGGGATAACCACCGAAAATACAACCCCCAATCGTGTGTGACAAAACGGCCGGCCCATTGCCAAGGACAAACCAACAAGAGTGAACTGAACCCCCGTTTGTTCGCGCATTTTGTCTGCACTGCACCCCCTTACGTACGTCCCTATCCAGGCGCAAAATTGGAACCCCAGCCATCCGCTACTCGTGCTGGACCTCGCTTCGTGCAACAAAGTTGTGACCGCTTCTTACACGGTGCAACCCTCCCTTCCCCCAACCGAAGCAAAATTTCATTTATCTACCCCTACTCCTTCCCCCCCCCCTCCTTGCATTGGTCTTGCATCGGTGTGTCCCTGTCTAGGTGCAAAATTGGGACCACCGTTGTCATCGAAAACACGAACTCCTTCTTGACAAAGCGAGACGTGGCCAGCCATAGCGAAGCGATTGGCTCCTCCGCAAAAAATGAACAAGGCGGTGAAGAAGCAGACTGGATTGACTCTCAAGACCAACAACTACGGAGTATACAACTGCCTACAGGCATATCCTACCCACACGGATCGATTTCTAAGCCTTGAACGAGTTCCGAGCCCGCCGAACAATCAAGAAAAACACAGCTTGCTCCCGAGCTGTACATGAGGCCTCCAAACCCAGAGCTCCGGTGTACACCACCTCTGATGAATCGCGGCTAGAGGTCGTGGGAATGAAATCCGACTCCAACTGATCAAATCCGAAAAACACTATTCAACATGTCAACAACGAAAGGGTTCACAAAAGAAAACAGATACCCATCACGCAACTGGAAGACAACGTCTGATACCCAACGCGGATATGACCTTTTTCGGTAGATCATTTCGTAGATCGCATGATTTCTGCGCACGAGGCAAACAGGAAGCATCTATCACAAGAACTTGGCGTCATTTATACATCCGGGGGGAAAAAAAAACCCCGCCCGACCCCATCCCCACCTTCCCCTCACCCAACTAATCTTGTCGGTTTCAGGAACAAAAACGGGATTGATCGAGTGTAAACAAGTTGATTCGTTCTCATCACAGGTCGCCCAGGCTTAATTCGGCTTCCGCCATGTCATAACCAACCGAGAACATGTTGGGGGAGGTCTCTCCCGCCACCATGTGCTGGTGCTGGTGCTGGTGCTGCTGGGGCAGAAACGAGGCCGCCGCAGGCATCAGGTGGCCGTGTGTCTCCGCCATGGCGAGCAAAGAAGATGGCCTCTCCAACAAGCCGCCACCGTCCGTGTCGCCGCCCAAGAAGCCGCTTCTACCGCTGCGGTGGTGGTTCGGGCGTTCCTCCCAGGCCACATCGCCGTTCACAACGTTGTCGTTGCCGGTCTTGTCGAGGAGGAGGTCTTGGTGACCTTCGAGGCTGTCGTTCTTTCCCGAGTCCGAGTCTGACGAAGGTGGGGATGAAAAGGAGGAGGAGGAGGAGGAGGAGGAGGGGGAGGAGGAGGAGGAGCCGCCGCTGTCCGTGTCGAACAACAGCCCTTCGCGAATCCTGTTCATAAACGAAAGGCGGGGAATTGGTTCGGTCGTGTGGCCATCGTGAACTCGCGAGGGAGGGCATACTCGTGTTTTGCATGCCTCAGCGGTTAGGCTATTGGTCGCGCGTCCTCGAGAAAAGGGAAGGAGCATTGTAGGAACGATCATCGATGGCCAATCGTTCCTTCCTACATTGCCAAAGGTGCGACGGGGGGAGAGGAGAAGCAAAACGAAACTATAAACACGACACACAGCTTTGAGGGCTCCGGTTTCCAAGTGCGTGTGTAAACCATGTGTATGTACTTTCAACGAATTTGGCTCTCGCAAACATACAGGGGCAACACTCGGAAGGGCGATACGCCAGGTCCATGTCCGCCTGGAAGGAGGTATTCATTTAGCAAAGCATGTTTTCGCAAGAGTAAAGGGCGGCGTCGTGCGAGCTTCAACGGCAAAAACACATTGCTCCGGTAGTTTCTCTGTGTTGTTGGTGTGTTTGTTACTGTCGCTGCTGTCTTCACATTCAAAACCGTTCCGATCTCTCAGTCCAGTACCTCCGTACTGTCCGTACTGATCCGCTGCGTTTTTCAAGCATGGGCAAAGAGTTTGCGCCCCCCCTCCCTCTCACTCACATGGCCTTGAAGATACTCGTCACCTCCCCGTGCTTCATGGTCGACAACGGCCTGTCGCTGTCCCAGGGAGCATCTGCGGGCCACCAGGGAGGGCGCTTGCCGTCCTTCCCGTACTGAAGTCTGCGGCCTGCTTCGACGCACGGTTTGTGTACCAACAGCGGAGAACGAGATGCTAGTAAGACCCCGTGACATTCTTCGAAAAAATTGTGTCCGCTTGCGAAGACATGGGACTTCCATAGTGCACAAGGCCGGGCTCAGCATGCGGTACGCCGAGATGGCCACAGTTTCGCCGCAGAAAACGGGAATATCGGTGTCGTTGGCTGTTTCTCGCTGTTGTTTGGTTGCAGCATACGCCCATAGGTCGTGGACTAGGAGCCAAGCTCGCGAAGAAGCATGTCAACACGAAATACACCTTCTACAGGTGTAATACCGACGAGATTGCCATATTTTGGTTGCCGAAACCGGGAATGCTTGTGTTGTTGGCTATCATATGTCTCGTTTTTTTATTCTTACAGCAAGCGTGTAGAACGAACAACAGGCGAAACCACGACGAACCTACTGGCGGACTGACCTTGGATGGAGCGGATGAGGCGCGACATCTCCTTCTTGGTCTTGGGGGCGCACACGAGCAGCCCGCTGTCGGGCACGAACCCGTTGCCGCTAGCGAGGGCCTCGCGGCGTTCCTGCCTCTGGTGCGCTTTGACAGCGACGACCAGCTTGTGGAGGGTGGCGTTGTTCATCTGTATTTTTTTCCGCGCCAAGAGAGGCATTGGGCAATACGATGAAAATGACGTGTCAGGATTTTGGTGCGTTTGTGCTCACAGCTTCTTCCCAGGGAACCTGCTACTGCAGTCAAACCCTACACTACTGCTGTTCTGCTGTTCTTCGAAACCCAGCCCCATGGCCGACGCCCATTCTCGCGTGGGTACCAAAGGTGACACAAGATATCACGCCCCCTGGGCCATTTTTCAAAGCTCGATTACTCCGCAGACGGAAGAGTGACAGTACCGAAAATGGCGGCGTTGGAACCATTCCCTCGAGACGTTTCTCTTCTTCTTGGAGTAGTGGAGCTTCGAAAATCGGTCTAGGGGGTGTGGTATCTTGTGTCAGCAACGGCAATCACCTCATCCTTACAATATGACGAGGACAACCAATCGAATGCGTTCACCTGGCTGATGCTCACTCCCTTCCGCCAGGGCACCTCGGCCGCCCACCAGACCGGCTTGCGAGTCTTGTCCCCGTAGCCCGGCCTGGCGGACCCCAGGTAGCCGCCGACAAGCTTTGCCTTGTCGTCCCGGGACACGGGGACGGCGTCGTCGACGCTGAAGCCGACGGCGGTGGCTTGCCGCTTCCCGGCCGAGGACGACAGAGGGGGCTCCGCGGAAGAGGATGACGGGGAGGGGGAGGAAGAGAAGAAGGAAGCGGAGACACCGAGGCCGACCGGGGAGGCTGGGCGGGCCGGCGAGGAGGAGGCACGAGAGGGAGACGAGGGTGTCGATAATTATACTGCTACTGCTGTTGGTGCTGTTGTTGTTGTCTTGACCCCTCGCCTAAACATTCATTCTGTTCGAACTGCCCAGCATGTCTTGCTTGCTGCTGTTGTTGTTGTTGTTGTTGCATTTGCTTGTGTTGTCTAGTCTCCAATACTGCTGCACCGAAAACTATTCAGCCACGAACGTGCCATGCCGAAAGGCCTACATTACACACATCACGAGAAGCCTAAGCTTTCAAACGGCAGTCGGTCGGAAACTACGCGTGACATGAGGTGGGGCAGGGCCCCAACACCAACATCTAACAACCTATTAAGGATAAACTCACCCTTCTTGCGTTTCAGCAAGGACGCTTGCTGAGCCCAGAGTTGGCAAACGCCGAGCCCCGGCGGCGCCCACCCTTGAACAGTCCCGCCTCCGTTCTCGTGCAACTCCCCGTTGTTGCTCTCCCCCGCAATTCCTAGGGAAAGCCCGTGTCCTCCCACCCCACCTCCGGCATCGTGCACTTCTTCCAGGCCGTAACCGTCAAAAAGCTCGTCAGAGAGTCCTACTTCTTCTTCCTCTTGTGAAGTCAATGATGCCGCCGGTTCTGCTGCTGCTGCTACAGCTGCCAGTAGCCTCCTGTCCCCCACCCGACGCTTCTTCTTGGAGGGAACGCCTCCCTCTTCTTGTTGCTCTTGCGGATTCGATGCCTGTTCCTGGCGCTCTTGCTCGTGGCCCTAACACATTGCCACAATCGGGTGTTGGGGGAACGGAGGAGGAGGTTGGTAAAGCTGTGCGGAACTGAACAGATGGGCCACTGAATATTGGCGGTACGAAGGTGTCCTGCATGTACAGACGCCATCCCGCCCTCGTGTGATTTTTTTGTCCATCAAGCGCTTCGCCGAAAACACCAATGTCTCGAAAATCGAGTCGGGTACATAATTGCATCAACGATTGTTGTCGAGGGATGGTTCTTAGGCGAGCTCTCGACGAGATTATTCCAACGCCCGTCATTTTCGGTGCCGCCACTCTTTCTGCTGCTGGGTGATCTGGCTCTGAACATCGGTCCCGGGGTGTCACATGCATAGAATTTCCATCGGTTGCCTGAAAAATCACCAGACGAGGTATAAGAACCATACCGTGGTATGGTACAAGACGTCGTGATTCCTATGGTGACTACGTTGTTGTCCATCTTACCATATTGTCGTGCTGTTGAACATTTAAGTGCTTTGTTTGGGTCTATACGTATTGAACGAGGACAGAACAGGCATTCTGACGTTTCCCGGGCAACCTCACCTCGGTGCTAGGCTTACCGACATGCAACACCCACGGCAGCCGTACATCACCTCTCAAAATGAAACACCTCAGTGATACAGAGTAGTGCGAACGCCTTGGCGTCTTGACGCGGAAAATATAGTTCTCGTTCTCGTCAACCATTGTATATCGTGAATGTTTCATCGTTTCATCTGCCCTGATGGGCGCATGTTTGTGCAGCCTGCTTATCATCTGCCCCCTGCTGGACGCACGCGTGTTTGTGCAGCCTGGTCTGTTGTGGCCCGTCACAGCACGTGTGGCGCCAAAATGAAAGGCAGATTTTCACCTCGCTGCTGCTGCTGCAGCAGCAACGAAGATGGCGGGCGGAGCGACCTCTCGAAAAACTCCTACCGACCGAAGGCTAAGGTTCCGGTTTTTTGGCCTTTGGGTGCTTGCTAAGATGTGTTGGTTAAGTGCGTGGACGTGTCAATGTGCGACTTCAGCGTCGGCGAGTGGGTGGTATCCATCTCGGAACACGATTGTCACACGCACTAAAATATTGTTGTGTAGCGTAGCGTACCGCGACTGCTGTGGCCAGTGCACACGCCAACCTAGCATTATCCACGGTACGCTTGACCGCACATCAATCGTGGTGCTTGGGTTAGGGTTAGGAGCACTGAAGGATACAGGGAAAGAACACTGGAAACAAAGCAAGTATCGTCGAAAAAAAACAGCTACAAGTACAGCAGCGGTGTCAACCATACATTCGCAACCTACAACTGGACTGCAGTAGCTAGCCTGCAGCCTGGACGGCTTGGCACTCCTGGTCTACAATTCACAAAAACACTAACACTATCCGTTCGAGATTATACCACAGCAGTCGAAGGGGATGTGCTGACAGTCTTCGCAGTGAGTTGGGGAGAAGACCTCGACTTTACCCTGAGTTATCAGTTATCAGTCATGCCAGCGTGGTGCGAAGCACAAAGTTTCGTTTCGGAAACCACGTAACGGCACATGCCCTCCAAGTTCAACTGGAACTTGATAGGGTCAACCCCGCCCCAACTCGCTTCCTGGTTGTAGAGCACGAAGTACTCATGCGGATCCTGCCCTGCTGGCATTCCATGTAGCGTAACGGCTCGGGCGGTATCGCCCGGCACCGAGAGAGCATACACAAACACTGACCTCGCCCTGAGCGTTTCGAGCTCTTTGTTTCGTGGCGCGGTTCCAAGCGCAACAGACCAAGACAAATATTGCAACAGTCCGATCACCACACACAAAAGCAAGCGCCTGGTAACCGGCCGTTGCAGCCACTCCCCTTGGACCACGCAAGTGCTACAACGCATGGTGGATGGTGAATCCAACATCAAGCAACAGAAGTTGAAGTGCGTCTCAGCTTCTGAAACGCGGCAACAAGCGGCCTACCTTGTTGTTGCCTGCTGTACGGGCCAGGGGGTGGTAGGACGACCCAACCTGGAGCTCAACCCCCTGCATCCGCCTCGCCTCTACCCCTTCTTAGGCTGCTGCTGACTGCCAGTTGCTTGGGATCCTGCAAGGGGAGCGAGAGACCACAGATGCAGGTAGGTTGTAGGTTGATACTGAAACGTGCTGACGTGGTTGCACCGCCGCAGCACAGCACAGTGCAGGGCCGGAACGGCGGAACACGGGCAGCCTTGCGGCACCCCCGCTACCGCCCCAAACTGCCTGTTGCTTTTCTACATCGCGGACCCCCCGCGACCGGTCTGTTTTTGCCGGCTGCGGCGCACAAGACAGAAGCGCAGCACTCGTGTCTACCACAGCAAGCATGGCGTCTAAATCGAAGAAGATTTTGTTGTCAGGAGAGCCTCTCCACCAAGCCCAGGCCCGAACAAAGGCGGCTTTGGACCAGCGGGACGAGAAATCGATTGTCAGGGTACGGGTCGGTGTTGTACAACTTTTTGTTGCTTTCGCTGCATTATGACTGCTGATCATCCGCACCCCGGGCAGAATTGTCCACGGCCAGCCGAAGAGTGTGTACCATGTACGTAGTGTTGACAGCAGGGGTTGCAGTGGAAATCTGTTCGTAGTGGTTGGTACTGCGAATTTCGGTTCTTCGTGTTTGGGGTTTCTCGCTTTTAGACCATCCCTTGCATAGGCACCGGCAGTACACAGAGTACGTAGCGCACAACAACCTTTGACGTCATGTAATTCCCACCGCCAGCTTCATGTCATGCTGGGGTGGCGGTTCGCCCGAGTACTGCTGTACACGTCTCTTTGTCTTCCTTTCGTGCTACACCTGCTAATATATTGCATGTAGCTTTGCAGTCCGTGTGTGGTTATGTGCATAGCCAACAACAATCCAGCGGCGCAGCCTACCTCCTAGCTGCCAAACCTCTTCCCAGTCTCCTTCTCCCCCCCCCCCCCCGCTCTCTCCCTGTCTTTGGGCTCATGCGATGTGACAGCAGTACTTCGATCACCCAAGAGGCTCTTCACGAACTACTTCCAATGTATTCCCTCGACCTCTGACTCGTACAAACCACCTCCAACCTCCGCTTGTTAACAACTGCTGTCATACGCATTCTGTATGTGGGTACTGTATCTTGCAATTTTGGAACGAGTGCCCCTGTCCTTCCCGCCCCCCTTTTTACCCCCTAGACCGGAGGAACGGGCTTCCTACTGTAGCCTTGGTTTGAAGTTCGTTCGTTGTCTTTCGTGCGTTCTGAAGCGTGCTTTGAGGGCGTGGTGGGTTGTGCAGAACTCCTACAGAAAATGGACAAGCCAAGTACAGCAGTTGCAAGAGTTGCTCTGGTTCGTGAGTGCGAACTCGACTTTTGGCGGGTCATATACGTATGCTACGCGTGGTCAATTTTGGACATGTGGTTTAACTTTGCTGCTCGGTCCCTCTCTCCATCGGGATAGCTCCCTCTGGAAATGGGGGCTCTAGGGTAGCGGGTCTGTGGCAACGTGTTTTTTTTATCTAGCTTAGCGTACGTATTCGCGAAGCGAGCGGACGCTTCTGAGTTGCTCCATAAAGAGGTGGTGTTAAGTTTGGGCTGAGAAACGGGCATGGATTTTGCTGAACATAACATCCTCTGTTTTTCGTTGGTCTCCTCCGGTTCCAAAGAACGGCTTCTTCGGGTGGAACCGCCCCATATTATTTTCAAGCGATGCGCCCCCCTGGGTTTCGATCCACCCCGCGCGTTGCCTGTTGTCCACCGTGGCCTTTACAACAGGAGGTTGTTGACCGTACCCAGACTCTCCTCCCTCGTTCTTGCCCGCGTCGAATGCATCGTGTTGTCTTCTCCGCGCTACAGCTTCTTAAGGATGCAGGGGTGACATCCTACGAGCCTAGGGTGGTGAGCCACCTGGTGGATCGGATGCGCAGTAAGTTAGGTTGTTTCACAAGCAGCAGCAAAGTGCGGTATTGGTGGTCTTGGTCGAATGTTAACGACGCGTGCCCAGTGACGTGTGCGGGCTCGGCACCGGTTTCACGCGGAAGCGCTACGTACCAAGCATCCCAATATTCACTATTGTTTTCTTTCGGTTTCACAACAGTTTGCTTGCGGACGTTGGACTTGCCTTGTCAATTAGTTTGCGCACACACACCTTTCTCCGAATCAATCAAACCATACGCACATGCACGCGCATAACGTACCTGGCCTGATCACTCTCGTTGTGCAAGGATATACGCGCGAGGTGTTGATTGATGCGAGGGACTACGCTGACCACGCCGGGAGAACCGACCTCGGCATGCAGGACGTGCGATTAGCCGTGCGCAAGAAGCAGGATGCGTTATCCGCCGGCCCTCCCTCACGAGAGGTACGGGAACGGCCCTTTTGCCGTATTCGCAAAACTCCGCACCCGGACAGTGGCCAAACCCATTACAACATGGGCCAGCGTTTCCACATTGCGCTTGCGCCGCATGTTACGAGGTGGTGCAGTTGCCACTTTTGACGCAAGAAATGTTTCCCGATGTTGGCTACAGGGTTCTATCCCCACCCGTTTTTCGGGGTCCATGAATGGCGTTCCAAGGCCCTGCCGCCATGGGGGCTGTTGGTTGAGCAATCTAACGCGCGCGAATCCATACCCGTACTGGTCAAGCAAATAGCGAATGGCCCGCATGGTCATGTGACAAACCTGGTCCAGTGAAAAACGGGCGTGCTTCGTCTCGGCTTTGTAGGAACGCGAGGTCAATGGTCTAATGGCTACGACATGCACGGCTCTGAGTACACACCCCCACTCCCCCACCCTCTGGCAATGTTGCAGGACTCCGCTGTTATATATTTTCTCACGTCTTGTGCGTGAATCTGTTCGCCTGCCCTTCTCCTAAGGACCAAATACGACAGGCCGACGAGGTCAACCGGATACCGTTGCCGGTAATCCCCGACAAGTTCGGGGTGCGATTGCCGCCCTTCCAATACCAAAACACGCTCCCCAACCTGCAGTGGGAAGCACACGCAGAACCGCCAGTCCACGATGAAGCGGGCGAGGTAAGCCCTTCCCGAGGACCGTCCCATGCTTGTTCGCCACCTCGTTCTCTCCAACGACTTTAGGCCTTTTGGGTGTTTACCCCTGACGTCAGATCCCCTTCTCTCTGCTTGCCTCGCGGGTATTGTTGCGTGGATTTTTCGTGTGTGCCTACCTACATAGTCTGGCGCGACCCACTTTGTTTTTGCCGTGCACATGACCGTCCGATCGGTACATAAGGGTATTATTCAATTGTCGTTCGGCGAGACAAGGCTGGCGCCGCAGAGAAAAGTGTCATGTGCTCCAGGTATGACTCGGAACTTGTGCCGTGCATCAACACTACCTGTGCGGAATGCCAATCGCGCCACCTTCTTCTCGCACGTGCCTTGAAATATCGATAGTCTCTTCTTCTTCGTGGCCTGTCTCTGTTTGCCCAATTCACTTCGCTGCTTGCCCTTGCGGCTCCCTACTCCCAAGGCGTCATGTCGCCGCCGATCCGAGGAATTTCTTCCCGAGCCAAACTTTCGCCCCAACCCCTCTCCACAGATGGACGTGGACCCAGAGCAAGCTCCGTCCCCGCTTAGCGGCAACCGCAACAAGAAGGCCAAGACTACCCCGGGGCTGGAAACGAAGAAACCCCTTACTCTGAAAGAAAAGAAGGAGCAGGAGGAGGCCAACAGGGCTAAGGCTGAAGCGAAGGCCGCGCGGAGACGACTGCAGGCGCAAAACGCGAAGAGGGGTTGAGTTACGTTTTGCCGTTGTACGGCAGGTGTCGTGGCGCAAGCCGGTTGTGAGGGCCCGACCTCCGCCAATCCGGCGAATGGATGAATGTGGTAGGATGGGGTGTACGAAGGATGTTGAGGATCATGGCCGGAGTGTGGAGTGCTGTAGTGTTTGCGTATTTTCGTGTTCATCGAAGGAAAACAAGGAGGCTCGCAAGGCTCGTTGTGTCGTGATTGGGAACAGTGAGGTTTCCTGGATTCGAAAAAAGAAAAAGAACACATCTACAGCACCTGCTTGGGGCCCCTTTATCTGAATTTCTCGTGTGCTTCACTCTTTTCGGAAAATGAGGGAGGCGGTATTTCCTCCAAAAAGCTGGCAATCGCACCAGAAATGGTTCGTCGATTGACTACCTTCCCTCTGGCGACTGCACGTCGATAGTTTTCATCACAACGCTTGTCATTTGACTTCGGACTTGGTGTTTATATCACGTGCGCCACAGGATGCCCCACGAACATGATGGTCTACTCCTGAGTCTACGACAATAACGGCCGTAGGCGGGCAGGTATCTTGTTCTCTTGACCGCCAGGATTTTCTCGGAAAAATATCGTGGTAACCTTGGCGAGTGTATCCTGCCCCTGCCTTGAGGGGGTTTGGAGCGTCGCGGTGGCCTTCAGATCACACAACACACCGCCAACGCGCATGCCTACACACCTAGAGAGTTCAACTTTCTCTTTCGTAGGTGTACTTGTGACCTGACAGGGTCACTATGAGGCAACACACACAACGTTCAGCAGCAAACTAATTGCGGCATTTGTCAACAAGCCGACAGCTGGCTGCTACCGTTGCCAGCCCATGGCAGCATTTTAGGTAAGACAGCTTTCCCATTTTCGAAATTCCACGCCAGAACGCACACGTACATATATGGACAACCCAGCACACATGGCAGAGCAATCGAGAGCCACCGTCTCTTGAAAGCAACAGCCGGCGCCCCAACCCCAACTCCAGCCGAGTCAAAGGGGGTCACGTCCTTGGCGCCATGTTCCAAAGTACACACTACCCTTGTGAGAAGACCACCTTCATGAAGATACAATCTCCCCAACGTCTGTCGAGGACAATTCCCTCTTCAACACTTGGTTGCGTCAGAACCTTGTCGCTCCTCGGGACCACTCGTTTCACGCAGAGACACAAATCGTCACACATGCCCTGAAAATTGAACGCCCTCCACTGGAACGCCTACTCCCGCGCCCGAAACATCTTAGGGCCCTTGCTGGTCCACAAAACTCTTTCGGCCTCGCATTTTTCCTGCCGCCGACAGCGACTTCTCCCACTCGAAGCGCGCTAGTTTGTACAGGTCCATGGCCGCCTTGGCATCCTCCGCCTATCGCGCAGCACGAAAAGGGGGAGGGAAGCACAAACCATTGATTACGAGGATACAACAAGGGCGAGAGTGGCAGAAGCATTTGTGGTGTTTTTTGGGGATGTGCTTCGTGGGTTCTTCGTTTGTGGCCGCGGAAGTCGTCCGCGTCAGTTGCACCGGTACAGATGTAAGAAGGTACCATGTAGGATTCGAGACCGGTACGGCTGCTAACACGAACATAACCGCAACGACAAGGGTGGCCGGCAAATTCCTCTAGGGCCAAGAAATGTGCGGTCATGTTTTTGTCCGCACCTGTCGCCATGCGCATGTCTGTTTCTCGATGTCCGCCCTTGGGTGGTGGTTACCCGACATGTTTTCAACTCGAAAACAATTCTAGACCTCAGCTAACCGTTAACCAAAACAACCAACAGCTACACACAGGCAACGCCGACGGTACTCGTAGCGGGAGATTATATGATCACAACGGGACAAGAATACTCTACACCTACTCACTGGGTTGTGCTGGCCTGTCTGGATGGGACGGTCGAGGTGTTCCTGGGAGAGCAGCTTGAGGGACCTCGGTCGCAGCTTGCCGCCGGCCTTACCGTGCGCCTTCTGGTACGGTCGGTATGTTGCCGTGTCTCGCGTAGAGCGCGGGGGGTGGCTCATCATCAAAGCCTGAGGGAGGTCGAAGCGCCGTGGCATCGCAAGAAAACAGCTGAGCGCTTGAGAGGCGTGGAAAGCCGAGTGCGGTGCAAAGAAGCGCTCACGCGAGGCCTACCGACAACATTGTTCTGGGTGGCTGGTTGTCCTTCTCTCTCATGGGCAAGAGGGTGACAAGCTCAAGGGAAACGGAGGCTTTACAACATCACGCACTCCCTCTTTCATCTGCCGTGAAGGAAGGCGAGTTTATACATGGAGCTATTTTTCCAGCAACCGACAAAAACCTAACGGATCGAAGACCAAACACATGCTCGCGAAAGCTTCTCACAGAAAGCAACAATCCAACAAAACACAACAAAGCAGGCACGAAAATATTGTGGTAAATTTACTTTTGTTTATTTAGGCCTACTTGGTGTTATCTCATTCAGTCATTAATCCATGCCTTGAGATCGTTGGTCAGAGCGTGGCCGACGAGAACCTTGTCCTTCAAAATCGCCGCCACTTCCTCCTGGCACTGCCGGAGGCGCACCCCTCCCTTGAGGTGGTTCGCCTTGACGCCGCTAACGAAGGTTCGGAAGTCTGTAACGCGCTCGTTGGGGGTCACGTGCTTGTCGTAGCTGGGACAGGGGAACACAACAACAGGGGGGGTGAGCGGTCAAGGTCGCGAAAATCGTAACGCGGACGCGGGGGGGGGGGGTCATCACCTCGGCAGCGGCGGTGAAGCCTGGATAGGCAGAAACGCGTGGAAAGAGGTACCAAAACTATGTAGTGCGTGGTGGCTATTGTGGGCACGGTGGAATTAACACGCTTCGAATTGAATCCCACCCCGTACCAACTTCTACAGGAGATTATCTGGACAGCAGAATCGCATGAATAGAGTCCGGCATCTGGCAAAGTACCGGGCACAGCAGCTTCAGAATACCGCTCGTTTCGAAGGATAAGTCAAAGGTGGCCAAGGAACGCACAAGACTGAGGGCAAACAAATAAACACAGCAGTAGACGAGGTACACGTGGATGCACGCAAGCCAGATTGATTTCCAACAACAACTGCAGCAGCCGTGCCATGGCCTAGCCAACGCAGCAACCACATGACGCAACCCATCATGTACATACATGCATGTCTCCTTACCCCCACAGGGTCTTACGTAACCCTGTTTCACGATGTCAAGCACCAAGGTGCCGCGACTCACATGGTGTCCCCGTCCCAGTCCACGAGGCAACATCGCGCAAGCGCGCTCCGGCAGCCCCCAGGCCCGACGCCAACCATCTCGCAGTCCAGCGCCACGTACTGCGCCTTTTCTGCCGCCGTCAACGCCTGCTCGGACCCACCCCTTTTCCCTCGCCCCTTGACTCCGCCGGTGTGCTTCGCTCCGCCCGCGGCGGCGGCAGCGGCAGCGGCGGCAGCCTCTTCCTTTTGTGCCTGGAAGGCGAGGTTAAGGACGTTGGAGCGCGGCCGCTTGGTGCTCTTGTTCGCCCCTGGGTGCTCCTCCCGCGTGCCTCCGGTAACGTGGTTGGGAGCATGGCCGTTGGTACTCGCGGTGAGCGCGCCTATGCCGACGCCGGCGCCGGCGGTCCGTATACGCTTCTTGCCGGCCTTGCCGCTGACCCCGGTGGTGCTGCTGGAGCCAGAGACGGCAGTATTCCGGTTGACAGAGAAGAAGTTGGGCGTGGTGGTGGCCATGACGTTGCTGTTGCTCGACCCGATCTCGGCTCGCGGTCGCTCGCTACCCTGCTGTTTCGCCTTCTTCTTCTTGCTCTTGTCGGTGGTTGCGTGCCCATTGCTTACCGCAGCAGCAGTTGCGGTGGCGCCGCCTCCAGCAGCCAGCATGGCCCAGTTGCTCTTGTGCAAGTTACCCACCCCTTTAGGATCTGCGGAGGCGACAGCTTTGCGCTTCTTCTTGGGCAGCTTGTCGGAACGAGGTGTCGCCTTCCCTGCTGTCTCGGGGACAGCAGGTCTGCTCGAGCTTTTGGCCCTAGCGGGACCAGTAGTAACAGCAGCGGCAGCAGACGCCTGACCACCTCCTCGCGATAAGAGCTGTTCCCACAGGGTTGTGTCAGCTGACGAAGCGACCTTCGCGGTTGAGGAGCCTTTCTTCACCGTCATGGTTGTTGTGGTGGCGAGCTAGCTCTCAACAATTGAGCCAGCAGGAGAGGTGCGAGGGAGGAGGTAGGATAGCCGAAGGAGAGGAGCAACTACGCCAACGCGGACGCGGCGCAATCAGGACCCAATCGTCGCGCGCGCAGACCTCCTCTATTCGCATGACCTTGTGAAAGGTGCCGAGACAACTCCGCTGTCTCAACCTGCTCTCGCCGAACGGATCGGCACCGCGCACACAGAGGGGGGTGGGAACGGAGATTGCGTGTCTGTAGCAAGAGATGGACAAGAAGGGCAGTGGCGACCTCTTCGACGACCTGTTTGGCTTCTCCAAAAGCCGTCCATCACCGCCGCCGCGTCGAGAGGCAGTAGACTTGGACGCCATCATCGACTCTGACGATGAATTTTCTCTCCCGGACACCCCTCCTCGTCCCACTCCTCCTCCTGCCACGGAGAAAATTAAGTCTCCCACGCAGGTCGGAGGTGGTGCTGCAGATGAGGGGGGAGGAATATCAGGTGCGACGGTTGCCGATGTGTCGAATGCACTTTCAGGATTCAAAAATCATCTGTCTGCGTGCGGATTTGAAATTGATTTGCGCGCCCAGCAAGATGAGAGCGTTTCGCAGCGGCTGGTGACATGCGTATCGTCGTCGTCCACCCGACAGCGGTAGCTTGAGTAACGTGTATTGTAATTTACTTCATGCCAAACTTGGTCCAATGTTGAAGCATTCGGTATGGTGCGAACTGCATGCAGTACCGTATTGCATGGGTGACGTCTAGATGTCCACACCATGCTTTTTTGGAACGCAACAGGCTCTATTTTTCTCCGATGCATCTACAGCAACAGCAGAGTTGCGTGCCGAAAGTGGCGGAGTTGCAACCGCTTCATCGAGAGCGCTCCCCGAAACTTGATCGATTGGTCTATATGCCCTCTTCGATGTAGAGTAATCGAGCTTTGGAAATCGGAAATCGGTCCCGGGGTGTGTGGTATCTTGTGTCACCTGTCTAGTGTCACCTGTCGGTACAGCAGTAGACTAGTTGGCGACCAGCAAGGTTGAATTTTGAATTATTTCTCATTTTTTTTTTCATTTTTCATTTCCTGGGTGGAAAGCGCCGCAGTGTACAAGTACATGTAGTTCGTGTGTACACAGAGGGAAGAGATAGCTGCACCCTTCCCGCATTAAAAAACGAATACAAAGCACCGCAGGAGGGGCATCAGTGAGAGGAGCCCTTCTATGTGCCCACGGGTTGGAGTAAACAGCACAAGTGCTGTGAGCGCTGATTTGACGTGAATACCAAAAAAAAAAAGACCCTCTTCTCTCCCCGAGGCAATCGTGAGCAATCATCACGTAGATTAACAAAACTAAACGGCGTGGGCAGGGCGCATCATATCACTTCGACTTTCGGGAATCAAAGAAGTTCTCTTCCCGTTCGTACACATCAAAAAATCCCAGAACAACTTGTATTTACATGTACGGAAGGAAATGTAGTACCATCAACAACGAGTTGACCAATGCATAAATATAAATTAGTGTTCTGACTCCTTGAAGTATTAATCACGAAAACCGAAGAGTGCAAAAGGGGGAAAATATGAAAACATGCCCCTTTCGGTTCCACAATTTCGCAGATAGCTATCCGTGCAGTATGTAGGTGGTCGCGATATTTGCCGGTCGAATGATGCTGGTCGCCCGTTATGGTGCCGGTTCAGGCATGATAAGGTGATGCCTCTATAAAAGGGTGCTCTGGTCCGCGATAATGCCGGTTCTCAAGAAAAAACCCATTCATATAGGCTTTAATGGACTCTTTAAGTACATGCACGCGCGGTGCAGTCTGGAAGACCGTGAAGAGCTAACTTGTTATTAACTCGTGCGGAACAGAAGCTGTTATTGTTGCCTTGGGGGACGGATCAGCTCTCCTCAAGCAAGGGGCTACTAGATCCTGTCCCCCTGTTTTTGCCTTTCATCGGGGAGCTACACGCCCCCTCTCCTCCTAGAAGGGATCATTCTCTTCTATATTTCGCGGCGCATACACCCCGTAACAGTAGCCCGCCGTGGAGATTCTGATACGCAGATAATATGAAATCTCGGAGCGTGACAGCTGATGTTAGATCCCAAAATGAGAGTATCGAGGATGCGGAGCTCCAAAACAACACAATTCACCCTCCCACACCTCTCACTCCATGAGTCGCAAGACCATCGTTTGACCTCTAAAACCTCAACACGGACGCCGCTCCGAAGAAAATTCCACGGACAGCAATGGACTCCATGGCATTCCACGGTGGAACATACGGCTTGCCGTGGAACGTAGTGGAGTTCCGTGGAAATTCAAGTGCTGCCAAGAAATGGAAGTGGAGTTCAATGGAGTCCAACGGAATAACGAATGTTCCACGGAGTTCCGTGGCCGTGAAACATTCGTGGCAATTACCATGTCTTCTCAAGGTCCGCACAAAATCTTCTCCCTTGTCGATCACAATGCCGGTGCTGTTTTCTTCGACCAAACTGCTCCGCCTGTCTCCGACGAGGCAGGGGCATATGGTGGTGATCCTCGCAGGCACGATCAGCATCGACATTTTGGTCGACCGAGTGGATTTCATCGCATGGTGTCGACAATCAATCCACCGGTGTAGGGTATACCACCACGGGGGCTACCGAAACATGGCACAGGGCTAGTAGGTCCCTCAGGTGATAATCCACCCCCGAGGGAGGACGCCGCCTTGCTCTTTTGTCGAGGCACAGAGCCTTTGCTTGCGGGATTGTCGAGCAGCTCCACGCTCCCCCCCCCTCCCCTCGTCCTGAAGTGTGGCCAACATGACGGTCTATTTTTTTTTTGCTTCGGCGCAATTCGGCGGCCTTTTTTTTGCTTCGGCGACAGGAGGGGGAGCAGCAGCAGCAGAGCCGAGGGAAGCGGACGGCCACGACTACGCCAAGATCAAGAGCAAGAGCATGAGCAAACCAAAGTTCGACCAGACAGAGCTCGAGGTCTTCCCGCAGGTGACCAACCAGATCAACTCTTACTGGGATTCCATCACCCCGGATCAGCTTGTGTGGTGTCAGGACTGCCCCGCCATCGTGGTGCCCGAACACCTCCACATCTTCGCCAAGGTCAAAGCGCCGCCAGACGGTGTGATGGCGTACGGCCCGAGGGCTAAGAGCGTTACCCCATCCAGAAATCGTAAGTTTGGGGCCGGGGTGTGGAATTCGGTTGTTCGGCGTAGGTGGTAGAATATATCCTGGACCGATTGTCAAAGCTTGGTTACGGAGAGGATGTAATTTTTCGGAAAGCTCTCGATGGGACGGTTCCTACGCCGCCTTTTTTGGCATCGCCGTGCTTTCTGCTGTGGAGTTGTCGAGCTTTGAAAATCAGTCCAGCGGCTGTGATATCGTATGTCACCTACAGTGAGCGTGCTGCGTGCTGTGCACGTAGGGTGGTGCACTCGGCCGCGGCCTTGTGTTGTTGATCTAGCGATGTGATGAGCGCGAAAGTAAATGGTGGGGGCGGGATCACATGGTTGTCGGCCTGTGCGCTTGCGTTATGGTTGGGGAGATCCTGCATGGGAAACGTCTGCATGTGAGGGAAGATGCATGGGGGGGGAAAATCGCTCCTTTTCCCGGGGGGGCCTTTTTGTTTTTTTAATCCCCCCTCCCCCCCCCCCCCTCGGCCTTGTTTGCCATCGGGGTTTGGGTTTTCGTCGCTTGGCAACGACGTTGTAAAACAAGCCGCCCCCCCCGGTGTTTGCCATCGGGGTTTGGGTTTTCGTCGCTTGGCAACGACGTTGTAAAACAAGCCCCCCACTCGGTGTTTGCCATCGGGATTGGGTTTTCGTCGCTTGGCAACGACGTTGTAAAACAAGCCAACTCACTTCGTGAACTCGGCAACCAGGTTACCGTTTTTTTTTTTTCACCTCGTTTTTTTTTTTTGGCGGTAACCATAATGGTGGTCGAGTAGATCATGTTGTGCGGGGTCGAGAACCCTTACTCCGCGCAACGGGGGATGATCGCACCACGTTGTGTTAAAATGGTCAAGCTTCCTCGAGGCAGTTACACAGTGCTTACAACTGTCTCTGGAAGTGAAAGCACCAGAAAATAAATTAAGTCATACGTAGCTGTCATCCGTACGCAAGGAAGTAAGCACAAGATGCCGAACACCCTTAGCAGGATGCAGCTCACCCTTCATGCGACTCGCCAAATACCTCACGGCGCTTCGCGCTTGGTGATGTGAGAGCCTGGTCCGGTGAGAACCCGGCGTGCTCCGTCCCGGCTTTGTAGGGATGCGAGGTCAATGGTCAAACGACTACGGCATGCACGACTATGAGTACACCCCCCCC
>FN649726.1:611302-630183 GCA_000310025.1 Ectocarpus siliculosus | reverse complement strand
ATGGGGAGACCCCCCCCCCCCCCCCCCCCCCCCCCATTCAACATTATTTTCTTGTTTTTCTGTTTCTCCCTGTGTCCCTATCTCCTTCTGCCGCCGCACCCCCCCCCCCCCCAGGCTTCGTCATCCTGCAGTTCTTGCCACTCTGCCTGACGTGCCACGCCAAGCCGGAGACGCCGTACGCGTGCGTTCGCGGCAAGCCCGTCGAGAGCGTGCTCCCCTACAACACGGTGATGGCCGGCAAGAAGGCCGGCCAGGACCGCGCGCTTGGCCCCGAGGACTCTTGGGCAGACGCCGATTACCACTTCCGGAAAGCCAAGGGCAAGAGCAAGCAGCTTTCCAAGCAGAACTGGGACGTTACGCTGGAGCACGCGCAGAAGGTAGAGAGGGGATTGCGGGAAGCAACTTGGTGCCTTGTTGCATACCTTTGGGTGTACTATGGGCAAGCAAGACGCGTCCCAACGTGTGAATCGGCTTGAAACAGCAAAGAGCACGATGGGCGGATTTTTTTTTTCTCGAACGACCTGTGTACGTTATTTTACCTGTTTAGACATCCAATCTGATGGTGTGGCAGAGAAGGCATGGTATCCGGTGCAATATTATCTGGCTGTGCGTCTCGACTGCTTTTTGACACGCAAGTCCGTGGAACTCACCAAGAGACCGCGCCCTGTGTTTTCTCTCTCTTGACCGCAAGTAGGACCCGGCCATTTATTGGCGGGGGGCAAAAGCTGAGCTTCTGACCACGCCTGTCGTCTTTTCCGTGTTTCTGCGGACCGAGGCCAGAATAGTTCCCTTGACCCACCGACTTGGGCTTAACTTTCAATCGGAATGGTCTTCAAGTCGTACCCGCTCCTTTGAAGAGGTTCCTCGTCTTCACACTGGACGGTTCTTCTTGTTGCCACTGGGCGGCTCGACCCGATAATCTTCTCTTCTTAACAGTTCCTGAGCCGAGCGTTGGAGCTCAAGGCCAAGAAAGTCCAGGAGGACGAGGAGGAGAGCCGCAGGGCGGAGCAGGAGCTAGAGCTGCGGAGACAGCAGAGGGAGTTGGAGGAGGAGGAGGAGGGAGAGAGCTCCGCTGGCGAAGACGGGGGCGAGGTGCGCAGCAGCAGCGAAGCGAGCGACAAGGCATATGCCGCGTATGCCTTGCTGCACTTCCGACATATGCTGCCTTGTTGTACTTATTCATGTGCGATGCCTCTGCCTTGTTGCACTTATGCGGCGCCTCTGCTTTGTTGTACTTGTAAATAGGCGATGCCTTGTTGTACTTATGCGTGTGTGACGCCCCTTGCCTTGTTGTACTCCAGTAACGCTTTGGTTAAGTTTTGCTGTCTTTCCCGACCTCCAGCCCCCTGGTTCAACCCCGCCCCCCGCCCGCACGGTATCTGTCAATTGTTACCCTTTTGTTGGCCAAATCGATATGGTCCTTGTTTTGTGCCGCTTATGTCGTCGTGAAGCGTCTTTTTTTTGCTGATGACCTTTTCTTTAGGGCGCCGACGACGACATCCCTAAGTACTCCAGCAAATCGGTCCAAATGGAGAGGGGCCTCCCCCTTGCACCTGGCGACAGAATCTTCTACTGGGACAGGGTGAGTGTGGACATCCGTACCACCACCACCACCACCGTCGTGCCATACCATTTGTTTCGGGCGAAACCGGGTTTCTCACGTCTGGACGGCGGCAAAATTTTGCGGCCGTGTTGTTGCCTGTGGTGGCCACGTTCTTCGCGCATACGCAAAATCTCCTGTGGCATTCCCCCCAAGGATTCGAAAGCCCCACGACCTCACAATAGCGCACACGTGGAAACGAAAGCACCATGACGAGGGCGGCAGGGCCGCGGCGGCGTGGGCAAGCGGTAAAGTTGGAAGAAAATATCGCGGCACAGCCTCACCCGAAGAGCGGCATTTTCGCCAGACGCATCACGTAGTCGGGGACGGGCGCGAGGGCGCGTGTCCACAAAACCTGAGTACACTACTATTTTTGGGTCCTACTTGCAATGAACGTAGTAGGAGCGCCGTCGTCGATGAACACCTCTGAAAAAAATATTTGTTTCAGACACCGTTGCCGTTATTTGTTGCAGGCACCCCCCCTCTGCTTCCCATGTCTCCTCATGTGCAGGCAACATCACCGCTCATTCACAAATCTCGTATTGATGTGGGTTTTTCTCTGGAATATGGGACCCCCCCCCCCTCTGTGGATTTCTCTCCCTTGTATGACGAACCCCCCCGCGCTCCCCGCCCCCTCCCTTGGCGTGTTTGGTTTGTTTTGCTCGGGTTGTCAGACGAAAATTGTTGGGTTGGCTTCGTCCAGACGGGAAGCGACGATCTTGGAGATTCGGGGCAAGAAGGCGGCCAAGGAAGCGAACGTCGAGCTACTCGTGCTGGACAACCATCAAGTGTAAGAGGGTTAGATGCTAGTATGTTGTTTTAGTTGCTGTTGTTGATGAGGTGGTTGACCGTGCTCTCACCATCACCACTATGCAGTATCTCCACCACATTCTGTACTGACCCCTCCCCCCCGCCCCCATGTATTCCGCATTTTAACCCATCGTTTGCGGAACCCCAAGGGTATTGAACGATTGGGTCATCCAGAGATACATCAAAGACGAGGACACCGGAGAGATGCAGTTGGGTGAGCGATACTCTTATCAAAGTATCATGTTTGAACGTGCGTTCATGACTACAAACACGTACCCGTGGTGTTATATGGTGTGACCAAGACGCGGAAGTAGATCCGATGGTTCATTCCTCCTCTCTCCTTCTGGGTTGCCGAAGAGAAGCTTCGTGCGTCAGTTCACCTCTCTCGAATCGCGTGATGAAATTTGGTGGATGCAGTTTAGTTTTTCTGCGGGAGGTTCTCGTGCCTTTGACTTCATCTTTTTCTTCACCATCCTCTCGTAGCTTGGCGCGGAACTAGCGGATATCGAGATGGAAACAGCAGCAACAACAAATCACAGTACTGTAGCACGACGATGACCACCACCAACAGACAAGCCTGGGTTGACCGACTCAAGCGTGGCCTGCTCTACTCAAGACGTTATACCCAGTGCTGCTGCGCTCTACCTTGATCACCCGGACCCACGCCCACTACCTTTAGTCTCCCCCGGCTTCCCCCCACTCCTTTGCAACCTTTCCCCCATGTTTTTTTGTCTTCTTCCGGTCGCAACTTTTTCGACCCATTCCAAGACTACCGCGGAGCAGAGGTTCACCACTACAAACTCAAGAGGGGGAAGTTGGAGGGCGTCGACCAGCGCAGGCACGAACGGATGGAGACCCTGGTGGATGGGTTCCGGAAGAGCATCACCGCTTACGGCGCCGGGGATCAGCTGGTGCGCGGCGTTTGTGTTGCTTGCTGTTGCTGTTTGTTTTTTCTTGGTTGGTGTGGATCGGTTGGGTGCATCAGGCGTGTGTTTGGGGGCGTGTGTTTGCGGGTCATGATGTGAGACTCCGGTACCTCGTTGGACGACTACAGAGTGTGCTCTTTAGCGGTGTAGGAAAGCGAGATCGTAGGTCGACCATCGTGTTAGGATGAACCTCGATGGTTGGTTGTCGACTGGTTGTTTCTTCTGACCAACGATAGCTTGTGGCGGGAACGAATTATTTCTGTGTGAGTTGGAGAGTCCAACAACACAATGGCTTCAAGAACGATCGCACTTTAATAGTGCCAGCTCTCGACCCTTCTGTCGTAGTTCAGGCATGCTTACCTGCTGTCATGTGTTGCTGCTTTCGTCCGTTTGGCCTGTTAGCTGATGTCATGACCTTTGTCTTTTTCTTCGGGCCCCACCACCTCCATTGCTTTTTTCCCTCGCGACCCTTGTAGCGCAATGCACCAAAGCGCCGCAGCTGCGAGAGCAGCGGCGGCGGCGGCGACAGCAGCGACGCTGACGATGACGCCACTGGAAGGAGCCGGAAAAGGAGCAAGGCAGCAGCGAAGAAGGCGCAGAGCTCGACAACGGCGGCAGCTGCGAATGGCGGAGGAGGTGCTGCCAGCGTTGCATGCGGCAGTGGTGGTGGTGCTCGCTCCGTGGGGCGAAAGGAGTCGCCGCTGGGGGAAGAGGATGCTGGTCACGCGATCGCAGCGTCGATCGCCAAGTCCAAGAAAAGGACGAAACCAAAGGTGCGGGTAGAGCCGGAGAACGAGCAGGAGACAAAGGGCACGGACGATGAGCAAGAGGTTGAGGATGTTTCGGAAGCGTCGATTGCCGAGGCCAAGATGAAGCCAAAGGCACGGGCAGAACCGGAGAGTGAACAACAGGTGAAGAAGAAGCAGGAGAAGGGCACGGACGATGAGCAAGAGGTTGAGGATGTCACGGAAGCGTCGATCTCCAAGGGCAAGAAGAAAACGAAGCCGAAGGTGCAGGCTGAACCGGGGAAGGAACAAAATGTCAAGAAGAAGCAGGAGAAGGGCACGGACGACAAGCCAGAGGTTGAGGACGTTACGGAAGCCTCGATCGTCAAGGCCAAGGAGAAAATGAGGGCAAGACCGGAGAACCAACAAGAGATCAAAAAGCAGGAGGCAACGACGAAGGGCAGGGAGAACAAGCAAGAGGTTGTGGATGTTTCGGAGGAAGCTGAAGGTGAAGGAAAGGAACGGGGACAAAGGGTGTCCAAGGCAGCTCCAACAGCAGCAGCAGCAGCATCAGGAAGGGGGGGGCACGCGAACGATTCCAGCAGCGAGAGACGCCCGGAAAAGGAAGTCGAGAGGGTGGGCCAGAAGATCAAAGAGAAAAGGGAAAAGGGGCGAGAGGCAGAGGCACAGGAGGGCGCTGTTGGACCGTCAAAAAAGAGGAGCGGCGGCGACGGTGGGAAGGGGGGTGGTGACCGCAACCGGCAGGCCCCCGCCCCCATTCAAACCTTCCCGAGCAGGGGCGGTGGCGGCAGCAGCAATAACGTCGATGGCGGCGCCGAGTCCAGGGAAACGAACAAGCGCAAGAACAGACCTCCCGCTCTCCCAGCCGCGTCATCAGGGGAGGCGACCACAGGGCGGCAGGAGTACATGACGGTACAGAAGAAGCCGAAGCTTAACGTGGGGCAAGGCGGCCGTAGCAGCGCCGCCAACGGGTACGTGATACCGAAGAAGACGCCCGAGCGGGACGCGTATTGGATACCCAAGAAGAAGCAGGGCGGCGGTAGCACCGACCTCGAGTGGCGGGTAGAGAAGAAGTCGCCGGAGCACGGCGGCGGCAGTACCGGCGGCGGCGGGTGGAGCGAGTCGCAGAGGCGGCACATGGCGTTCACTCACGATGCTGCCAGGCGGAACAAGCTCCCCAAGTTTAAGCAACCGAGGCCGAGGGCGGGCCAACGAGACGGCTAGCCGGTTCTCCAGGCGGTGATGAGGACAGTCGGAGAGTAGTGAGCCACGCAGATGAGAGTGAAAGATGGAGGTGGCGGAGATGTTAGGAAAGATGGAGACGTGTGCCGGCAAACAAACTACGCCGACAACGGCACTATTTTCACCGCTACGGAAGACGTCGTCAGTTATCGGGGCTTTCCAGACTACAATACCGAGTTAGTTCATGACTGACACCAGGATCAAACCACCGCCATTTCATTTGGTTGAATTTTTTCAAGAGGTGGCGTGACCACTCTTGATGGCGTCACCAGTTGACCAAGGGAGTTTCCAACGAAAAAATGTCGTTTCACAAAAATGGACCAATCAGAAGACTGGGGACACCCATTCTATCATGGGTGTGTGGTTTTCTACTTGCCCCCGTGTTGTACGATGTGACGTCACCTCTGTCGCCATCCGGACGTTGCGGGTGGTTATCGATGCACTTGTCGACGCAACCTGCGCTTGTCCTACATCGTTGCGTATTCACGAATGTGGTTGTGTGTGGTTGGGGGCTTTTTAGAGTATTGGTAGAAGAACATCAGTTGTTGCTGCACGTCGCCGGTGTAATCCTAAGCGGTAAGAAAGGCGCGCATGATGCTTGACGTATTGTTGTCCTTGTACGATGCAGTTAGTTTTTGTAGAAGTGGGTAGAGAAGGATTAGCGTGATCTGAATTGTCAAGTACTGCGGCGCGCTGCTCTTCGAAGGGGTCCGTGCTGCCACGACGAAAGCTACCTCTCTAGGAGCAAATGCAGGCGATAATTCGTTGTTTTTTTTTGGCGAAGGCCATGTGATTGAGGGATGGCCAGGCCTCGCTTGACACCGCCCTCCCTCGCCTAACACGTATCTTCTATTATTGCAACGGGTCGCGGAGGTCTATAATTCCAGCAGGTCGCAAAAAGCGGAGGTTGTACTTGTGGTCATTCGGCTGGAGTACGACCAGGAGAAAAAAAGAGTGGGAAAGGGGTGTGTGCGTCATGCTTCGTATTGCGGTTGGTTTGCTGTTTTGGGTCGATAGCCTAGGTAGGGGTACTCTTTCTCTCGTCATGTAAACAACAGTTTTGATGCCTTCCTGCAGACCCGAACGTCGTTCCTGACTGGGGAAGAACCGTGCGATTCGAAGATGAGAAACTCATGGGAGAAGCCCGTTTCATTGGCGAAACCCTCTATACAACGAGATCATCAAGTGTTGAGATAAATCACTTTGAAATTGTGAACTAGAGCGTGATGCGACTGCAACCGCTTACACAGGGGTACGGGTTCAGTTCTTCGCTTTTGAGATAATGGTGGGTTGAGAGCAGAGTATTACGTCATGCCAGAAATTTTGTGAGTTGATCTGAAATGGAATGAATGGTGGAACCAGTGAAGATGGTTCGCTAGACTTCACTTTTTTTGCTCTCGTCCCATTTTCCTGGACGCTAGTCTAGATATCGTTCGGTATGGGTTTGACGCACACCAGCTGTCGTGTGTGTCGTGTGCTTGAAATGTGAAGTTTGCCCTCTTCCTCGTCAACGGAGTTTTGTTTGGCTGCGACTTAAAACTGCTGACTGTAGATCCCTTCACATTTACGTGGAAAGTTTCTCGAGTGAATGTGTTTCGGAAGAAGAGTTGGTACTTCATCATTCGCAGAGGTTCCGAACCAGCGAGGTTGTCACTTCGCAATAATCGTGTTGGAACGAGGGCGTGCTACACTCGAAAAGTGTTTTCGTCCCACAGATTTGTTCGTGTATCATTCTTTCCCCAAAGCACACACCCCACACATTCCCAAACCAACAAAAACGACTAGTACGTTGTATTGCGTATCTTTGCAGATCCTGTTTATCCACCTCACCGCAGTTGCACGTAGGTATGTGCGGTCACTTTGCCGGCCGATCAGTATACTCTCCAGACATGCCAGTGTGGTGGCACCGACTGAGACGATATGCCCTCAACAGCAAAAGACGGGTCGAGGGTAAATGTATTTTCATCCGCGTCGTAGTTTTTTTTCGGTCTGCTATCTCTATTCGGACTTTTACGCCCTCTGATGGGTAAACCGTTGGTTCGGTGGTCCATATCTCTCCAGCGCCCTCTCTACTCCGCGTTCCGACAAAGCGATGTGGCCGCGTTCTCGGCCAGTTCGCGGCCGCTACGCCGGCATTTGGCCGTGCGTGAGCGCTAGGGTTAAATTGAGTTGGATTGGGTTGTGTTGGGTCGGCCACGGTGTGTGACACATCCGTCGGTGGAGCCTAGGAGGGTGGGTTCAAACGTCGGGTTAGACCTAAAAAGTCACTGTAAATAGACCTCGGGGTCCAACCCGATCCATTCTACAGCCGACCAGGGGACCATGGCGCAGGCGGACATACATAGCATACCAAGGCATGTATCGGACAACGGGGTAGTAGCTTCGCCATGCTCAAGCTCGGGCACACCACAGCTTGCGTGTTTGCTGCACGCTCTGATACAATTGAGCCATTTAGCGTAGGTCGAACACCGTTAGGTCGACAGCAATCAACCTCGGTCGGTGGTCCCTCACAGCACAGCACGCTGGTCAGTTTTGTTGTGTTGGCGCAGAGACCAAACTTGGTGAGTTCCGGACAATAGGGTATAGAAACGAAGGTGGTCGCCGCAGGACACGTGTTCATGCACATACCGTACATACGTGATAGGCCAATTGGTGAGCGGATGTGCGTTGAAGACGTGGCCGTGTTGTAACGGTCCCAAGCAGTAGCCTGTGCCGACAGCATGAAAAACGTTCGGCACAATCCATGATCCGACGACGGGTAAATGCTGAATGTTCCTCCGCGTTCATCCGCGATCCGCGGCGATCTTTCATTCCACCGTGCACCACCATGATATCCACCTCACCGCAGACCCAAACTTCGCTTGGCCAGCGAGTGTGCTCTGAAGGCATGGCGTTGCTATAGCGGTCCCAAGCAGTAGTCTGTGCCGACAGCATGAAAAACGTTCGGCACGATCCATGATCCGACGATGGGTAAATGCTGAATGTTCCTCCGCGTTCATCCGCGATCCGCGGCGATCTTTCATTCCACCGTGCACCACCATGATATCCACCTCACCGCAGACCCAAACTTCGCTTGGCCAGCGAGTGTGCTCTGAAGACATGGCGGTGCTATAGCGGTCCCAAGAAGTAGTCTGTGCCGACATCATGAAACACGTTCGGCACGATCCATGATCCGACGACGGGTAAATGCTGAATGTTCCGCCGCGTTCGTCCGCGATCCGCGGCGATCTTTCATTCCACCGTGCACCACCATGATATCCACCTCACCGCAGACCCAAACTTCGCTTGGCCAGCGAGTGTGCTCTGAAGACATGGCGGTGCTATAGCGGTCCCAAGAAGTAGTCTGTGCCGACATCATGAAACACGTTCGGCACGATCCATGATCCGACGACGGGTAAATGCTGAATGTTCCGCCGCGTTCTTCCGCGGCGATCTTTCATTCCACCGTCCACCACCCTGTATCTACCTCACCGCAAGCCCAAGCTACGTGTGTGGTGTGTGGTCGCTTGGCCAGCGAGTGTGCTCTGAAGACATGCCAGTGTGGTGGCGGTCTCGAACAGCATGCCCTCAGGAACAGCAGAAGTAGACGGGTGGACGGATCCACGGATGGATCCGACGGGTAAACGTGTCATTCTACAACCGACAAGCGGACCATGGTGCAGGCGGACATACATACATGTAGCATACCAAGGCATGTATTGCACAACAGGACCGTTTGGACTGCTGATGCTCGGCACACCACAGCCTGGGTGATTGCTGCACGCCGTTGTACATGGTAAGGTCGTACACCATTCGTTGGCACGACCGTTGGCACGGCAGTCAACCTCAATCGGTGGTCCCGCACAGCAAGTTGGCCAGTTTTGTTGTGTTGGCGCAGACCAAATTGGTGAGTTTCGGGCGATAGGGTATAGAAACAAAGGTGAGCACCGTGGATAACAGCAGACCCTGGAATTGTTTGGCTGGCACAAAGTGTTTCAGTCTCACAGATTTGTCTCTTCCAGCGGTGGTCTTGATTGATTGGGAGTTTGGCTGGCGCAAAGTGTTTCAGTCTTCTCTCATTCTTTCCCCAAACTAAAAAGAAACACCTGGGGGGGTTATCCAACCCCCCCACCCCGCCACCAAAATCAAAACCACAATCAATCTTACGGTACCTTACCACATCCACCTCGCCGCAGGACACGTGTTCATCTGCATCTACGTGGTAGCCCATTGGCGAGCGGGTGTGCGTTGAAGACGTGGCCGTGTTGTAACGGTCCGAAGCAGTCCACGATCCACGATCCATGATCCGACGGGTACATTTTCCTCCGCGTTCATCCGCGATCCGCGGCGATCTGTCATTCCATGTAGCATACAAACCAGACATCCCCCTCCTTACTGCAGGCCCAAACTACGTGTGTGGGGACTAATAGGTCGTTGTGGTGGTGGTCTCAAATAATATGGCCTCAACAACAGGAGCAGAAGAGGGGTGGTCGGATCGATGGACCCTAGGGTAATCATTTTCTCTGCATCTGGTTTTGGTTCTACAGTTCATGGTCATGTGTTCGTGAGGTGGATTATGCCATCCTTACGAAGGCTACTGCGGTAGTACTCACGCGTGGTTTTGAGCTATGCGATTGCACAAGTACACAGCCGTTCATCGGTCTTGGATCTTCGGGATATCTCCGGTCATATCTTTGGCAAGTTGTCAAGTGCAAGTTGTCAAGTGTTCCGCTGATGTGTTCCAAGTTCCGAATGCGTCTTTACTGCGGAGAATTTCTTGTGCCTTGTTGCTCGTGTACCTCGGTGTTTGTGATGAACCCTGGTGCCCACTCTCTTCCGTGACTCGTTTCTACGACTTTAGCATCTCTTCACTTTTGTCAACCGGGACAGCCGTGCTCATCCAGCAGCACTAGGCTTGGGGCCAATCAACATCATGGGCCGATCGCAGCGCGAATTGCTTGCGAGTGACGGCTGCTTGAATCATGTTCTTTCTTACTGCAGTACAGCAGTGCACAATTGGCGTGCCTACGTTTGCACCCACCCCTGCTTACCGCTGTGGTTCTGTAATGATTTCGAACCGCGGACACAGTTTGTCAACGTTCACCTTTTTGGGTTGATGAAAGTTATTTCCCGTATTCCTGCGACGCCTCATTCATTCCCTGGTGGAGCCGAACGAGCTCGAAGAAAGACCACGTCAGAATGAATTACATTCCTTTTGTGGGGTTGCTGGTATCGTAGAGAATATATGTGCTGGACATATGCCGTCGAGTGGGGTTCCTAACATGCCCCACAAGTCGAGACCGGAGGGACCGACAGTATTTGATGGCTGCTCTTGTTCTCCCGGGGAATTACGCCTGCACTACTAGTAGTGCAGATGTAGCGTCGGAGATGCCAGTTGACCGGATCTAGTTGGCCGGTTGATTACACCCGTGTTTGAGGCTCCTGGGTCATCTCACCAACGTTATCAATGGTGGCCCTCTTTTTTCTATCTCTCTTTCTCTCTCTTCCTCTCTCTGTCTCTCGTCAATTTCTCCTCCCGGTCGCCATCGCACGAGTTCCTGTGCCGCCCGCACCCCCTTTCACGACAAGACCCACAGACCGAAGCCAATCATCGTGGCTAAGTAGGTCCTACCGGCTTTCGCTGTCGAGGGGCGGTCTCGTGACGAGTACTGAAAGTCCTCCCGTTCGGCGGAAACATAGGCTTGCACGCCTGGCAACCGGCAAGCGCTTCAAGGGCTGGGGGCGGTAATCTCATTGGGACTCGAAGGAGCCAAGGCCGCTGCCTCCGACATCTTTGTGTTCGTCATCATCAGCTGTGTACAGCCGTCCACCTTCCAGGAGGTCAGCTGATTCGACGCCTATCTCCGTTTCTGTCTCGGCCACGTCGTATTCGCCATTACCCACAGAAGATAACGAGGATGTAGGCGACTGCGCGGTGAGCTCATCCTCTACGATTTGTTGCTGTTCCTGTTCCTGCTGCCGCTGGTCGATGGGCATCTGGTTGTCGGTCACATCGGAAACGTTATCTGGCAATGCGGCCGGCGACGTTGTCTTGATCGTATGTTGTTTAGGACCGGCCTGCCCTGCTCCGACCTCACCAGGCGAGAAACTTGCAGCGTGCCTTTCTCTAGCTTCCGTGATGATACCCCCGACTACAGTCTCAACAGCTGCCGCCGTTGCCGCGGCACTCGTGACCCCGCCCTCCGTGCGTGCCTTGCCCCAGCCGCCGACTGGTCCGTCGGACAGCAAGGCCTTCCCTTCGCGGATCGCCGCCGAGTCGCTCAAGAATCCGCTCGAGGTGTCGCCCTCCTCGCTGCTTCGCCGACTGCTGCGACTGCTCCACCCCGGCGACAAGCCTCCCAGTCCCTCGGGCGCATTGGCCTCTCCCCCTCCTCCGCCGCTTCCAACCCCGCTCTCCGGTACGGCAAAGACCGAGTCCAAGGTTTCCGTTGAGAGGCATTCATCTTCAGCGAGGCAGGAACTCCGATGCCCGCTCCCACGGCCCACCTCTGCTTCCTCCTCGTCTTCTTCCTCCACCTCACGTTGGTGCTGCTCCCGCGGACCCCCCGGTAGGATGTTCGCCACTGACTCTTGCAGAACGCTATTTCTCAGGCCAAAGCCCACCTCCCCGCCCGAGTTCCTCAGGACCATTCCGGCTCCGTCGCCCCCAGACGTCGGCAACGGATCGGCAGTGCCATTTCTAGTATTCAAGATCTCGTCATACACGTCCGTTGCGCAAGTTGTTGCACCACCGTCTAACTTTACCCTGCCCCTTCCTCCCTGGGCGGCAGCGTTTCCTTTTGGCGGCCGTCGCCGAGGCCTCTTCCTCTTTTCCACGCAGCCTGTCCCCCCGGCCGCCATGGCCTTGTACCCGGGGACGACCGGGAGGGCCGGCACGGTAGCGCCGTGCGGCGCCACTTTTCGCCGGCCGTCTCGAACGCCGGCCGCTACTCTCACCGACCGATCAACCCGTGGCAGAGTTGAGCAGCTGCTGCTGATAGCACTCTCGCCGCCGGTCACACCGCCAGGCTGGTGGTTGCCGCTGCCGCCCCCCGCGGGGGGGCACGCGGCCCATCTTTGACGTTTCCTGCCACCGCCTCGGTGGTGGTTAGTGTTGATGGTGGTGGTCGTTGTCATTGAGGCTAGCGCGGGGCGCGTCCTGTCGGGGGCGGCGTGCTTCTTGGTCCGGTGGTGCACGGGGGCTGTTGCCGACATATCTTGCGATCCCTCCGCCCCCCGCCCCCGCCCATCCTTTGTTCCATGAGTCACGTTTGGGTGGCAGAATCGCAGGATACGGTGGGCGGGGCGAATGGCGCAGAGAGTGTGCATATTGAAAATAGCTTTTGCTGTTATTGATATCGGGTTCGATTCCTTGGTTGGGAGGTAAAAGGAGAACGAAGGCCATGCCGGGAGGCACCAAGTCGATTCGGACCTCGTAGAATTTTTTGTTGTGGCTCATATAATTTATCTACCCTACGGTTTCAACCTCGTCGCAGAATATCTATGATCCTGGGATCACAAAACATCCTTTCTGTATGCGGCGCATTCCTCCCTTCAATCCTGACTCCAAGAGGACTTTGCCAACACTGGAGGAGGTCATGCATCACCCAACGTAGAAGCAGCTAGACGTACACATTCTCTTAGCTTTGTCCGACGCGAAGCTCGTCTCTTTCAAGACCGTCACCTTGGGATACTTGTGGATTGTTCGACCTACAAGCCTTCAACTTCCGCCTCTTGTCTCGTTTATTACGGGCCTTCACAACTGTTTGCACGGACAACTCGTTGGTTCGATCTCTTCGTGTGCGGTACGTCAGGAAACAGCGAGGTGACTCGTTTCATCTTGCACACGCACAAAACACCCGCATACAGACTTTCTTCCTCCGAATCCCACCTTTCTCGTCCAGTCTTGATTTTTCGCGGTTGGGATGTACTTTCGTGCGTGTGTCGCGGAAACGAACAGTTCTAGCTTGGGTTTCAGAAATGTTTGGAGTTGGGTGTGTGGTTGAAAACAGAAACCCTCGATGTAACCTATCCCTGCTTCATCTGCTGTTTTTGCTACTGTTGTGCGGGTGATACTTACTTCAATCAATATGGTCGCTGCCGATTACTTCTTCGATGTATCCATCCGAGGTCGACAAGCGAATCAATTCCCGGGGCCACAAGACAACTACCCAAGGCCTGATGCAAAAGCAGCATCGGGGTGCGCCTCACCTTCCGTCTCTTCGCTTTTTCCTCAGCTCTGGGTTTCCGTTTCGCCCGCTCCAACCAGTTTGCTCTCTCCCTCTCAAACGAGGCCTCGGCCGCAAGCCTATCGGTTCCGATCGTTCAGGAGACGACGGAGAGCGGCGACGGCGAGTTTAGAATGAAAACTGCCGGAACGTACCATTTTCTCGTGGAATACGCCATTAACGCAGAGGCAATGATTCCCAGAAGATTTCACGCGGGACGAGAATTTCGTACTTTGTCAGACCATCTCAGGCCGCTTTTCAAATCTCTACTGCTCCGCTTGAGGAAACGTGCCGATGCCGCAAAGTGCGACGTTTATAAGAACAATCTTAAGATACGATATTTCCGAATACGTGCGTTCGGCGTTGCCACCCACTTGGCATATAGCAATTGAGCTTTGCCGGTCATCCTCCGAAAGAGTTCTTATCTACACCTCGCTGTGGTTGTGTTGAGCGGTTCTCCACGTGGTTGTGACCCGGAAAGGTTTTGCGGCCGAATTCGAAGGCGCTCACTCGTGGTGGGCCAGGAACCTCGGGTCGGACGTTCTGCAGAGGTTTTCTACGTAACCGTCATTCCAACGTAACTACGCGTTGATTCTCTTGGGATGGCCAAGTCACAGTATTCTATTGCGCGCGCCCCCTCGTTCTGTCCATAGTGTTCTGGACGAAGCTTTTGCCCTCTCCCTCCAACAAACGACGTCGACACCAGTGTACTCTAAAGTATGGTGAGAAATGATCGTCACTGGCATGTACGTAGACACACGCCTTTTCGAGCAACCTTTTTTGAGTTTTCTGCTTGAAATGGCCTGCCTTTCTCACCGCTTTGCTTCCTCGGCTGCCTGGGCTCGGCGCTCCTCTTCTCGCTTGGCTGCCGCCGACTTCTTTTCGGCCAATTCCCTTGCGGCCTGTGAGGTTTAAAAGGCGAAGCGAATGCAACAACAAAATACAAAAAACAGTTGCATACGTTGTTTGGCAAGGAGAAGCAGGGAGCGCTTTTCGTACGACAAATTTGGGTTTCTCCCTGCATATTTTTCTTGGCATTGCAACATGTTATTGTTGCGTCGATTGCGATTTCTCGGCTAGGAAAGGCACCTCTAGATACCACTTACTCGCGGTGGCGAAGACTCCGTCTTTCTTTTCTCCTCCCTTCATTTCTTAAGACTTCGGCGAGATTCTTCAAGTGGTTGGCGGGAAACACTCTTTGGTTCGCCATTTGAATATGTTCATGGACCCGGTTTAAAGACGTCTGGGGTGCGATTTTGAGCTTTGAACATCATCTACATAGCGCTAATCGATCCGGTGTAGATCGCCAAAGTCTTCCGCCTATTAGGTTCGATGGTTGACTTCCTCTCACCCGCTCTACCTTACAGTGAGCCTCAGATAATCTATGCGTCGCTTTGATCGCGTTGTTCTGGCACTGGATTGGGCCAAAGGCAAGCTCCCCATCGCCAATGCTGAGTTTTACTGTGCCTCGAACATCTCCGAGGGTCGATGCCGTAAGGGTAAAGTTGTTGAAGAATAGAGTCTCCAATGGTTGGTCGATGGTACGAAGTAAGATGAACACATAGGCAAGCAGAAAATGAGTGCAATCATTCCCCTCGGCAGCCGAGTGAAACAATCACGGCGCCCGTATCGCGATTCTCCCTTGTCATCACACAAATCCTCTCATTTTCCTTCTCTCTCGCACTGTCCCTATGTGTTTCCTGCCTGCTTGTCTACCCCACTCTTGGGGTGTCCCGACTTGTTTACGCCGTTCTTACCATATGGTACGTAGCGGTGCGTCCTTTACTGATGGTTGTTCCAGAATCGTTCACAATATTTGGTTCATTTCATGTTGTTGTCTACCTATATTAGGAGTGAATCAGGACTTCTGCTTGCGAGTTTCACTCTTGCTCTGCCTCTGTTGCTGCTGCACGCTGCGGTATGTTTATGATTATGTTCACATTTCTCACCTACCTTGCAAACAGCACTACGTGCCACCAAACAAGTTGGCAGTCATGACGTTGAGCCTTCAACCAAACAACGTAAAAAACTCTCGACCATTAGAACAGGTGCTGAGTCAAGAACCCTATACTAAAAACCTATTATGCCGATATTGGGAAACCCCACAGACAAGATACGAGCGCAAGGAAGCGAGTGACTCTTTTGTGCGCGCGGGTTCTTTCACACAGTAATGTGTACCGTAGGTGACATGACGTACGAAAATACACCAATTGGACCGATATTCAAAGCTCGATTTCACAGCAGAAAGAGGGGGCACAACGTAAAACAGCGGTGTTGAAGTCGTCTTGTCGAGAGCTTTCCGAAAAAAAAGTTCAGTTTCATCTATGCATCCTCTTTCTTTGTCGTGGAGTATTCGAGCTTTGAAAATTGGTCCTGGGGGTGTGGTATCTTGTGTCACATACGGTAGTGACTGTCACCTTCTTCTCCTTGTACTCCCGGATCTTTTCCAGGCGTTTCCTGGCCTTCTCTTTCTCCATCTCGGCGAGAAGCTCCGCCTCCAGCGCTTTCCGACGTGCCGCCTCCGCGATCTCCCGGGCCCTCTGCTTTTCCTGCGGGACGTACGACGGAGAGGGGGAGCATGAGAGAGGTAGTGGTTATCCCAGGGAGGGTGGGTGAAATACTCTATTATCCGAATAGCAATCTCCCGTGGTGTAGTAATGCTTCTACCTCGAACACAGCATGGAAGGAGAGAGGGGGGATCGTTCGGTTGTTGCAATATTGCGGGGGTAAGATGGGTGCGGGGCATGTACGTTTTCGACCTTTTCGGGAGATGGCTGGGTGCAACTTGGTGGATCATGCGGGACGCGAACGCGTCGACAACGAAGGCGAAGTGATTGCATCCTTGCCCTATGGCAAGAACGTTCACGTTCAAGGATGTTCAATACCACGAAACAAGTTTCACCGGCGGCGTGCAGGAGCGCGAGGAGCGGGGGGAGGGAAAGCCCTGATTCATTTTCTCGCTTTCAGAGGAAGAGCGGGGGTGTAGAAGCGTTTTTTCTGTGGCCTCTCCGTGCTCGTTAGCTCTCTCCGAATACAAGGCACCAGAGTAGCTGAGAGGGTGGCTAGCTGTGCATCTCAAGGATATTATTGGCATGACGGTGGTCAGGAAGCACACCAAGCTTTGCCTGCTAACATGTTGCTTCGGCACGTGGAGTCTAACCCCGTATATGACCTTGCCAGCTAACATCTTGCTTCGGCACGTGGAATCCCCGTATATGACGGTCGGAGGGCCAGTGTATCTCAACACGTTTTGTCAATCTAAGGTAGGTGGATGTCCTCCCCCTAGAGGGGGGAGCCATGTTCGCGCCTCAGGTCATGTGCCTGTCCCAGACGATCGTGCACGCTCTCACGAATACGCTCTGGCAGAAGAGGGAAAGGGGTTCAGGCATGGGGCCGGGCTCACGCAACGCACGGCTACAGGAGTTCCGGCGCCTTTCAAAAGGCTGTTGGGCGCGGGAGGGGGAGTAACGCAGAACGCGTCAAGTTTCACGAGCGCCCGCATATCCTTGTAAGCGCTCATGAAACCCGGCGGGCGAGCCAGCACTACCTATCGACACACAGCCGTGACCGCTATTTGGAACTCCCCGTCGCGACCCCCGTACTTTCTCCGTTCCTATATTCTCATCTATTGTTTACTCTGAATCCATCAATAGGCTTACTTTTCTGCGAGTCTCCCTCTCCGCGGCGGCCCTCCGTTTCTCCCTCTGCTCCTGAAACTCCCTCTCCCTTTGCTGGTGCTTCTCCACAATGCTAAGCGTGTTGAAGGGCGGAGCGACGGCAGTCCTCCTGGCGTGTCTCCTCTCGATCTCGTCCATGAGGGCGGCCTTCTCGGCCTCCCTCGGGTCTACCATCGACGCCGCTCTCCGGACAGAAGCCCCCTTGCTGAAACCCATGCCTATCGTCGCCGCCGTGCCCCCTGCGTCTGTCCTCATAGAATTACTATTTCTGTTCCTCCTACCACCGCCGGTAGCTTCGATCCCGATCGCGTTACCCTTGCTGCTGCTGCCGGACCCCCACCCCTTCGCTTCCCACGTCGGAGATGTCCCACCAACGCCGCCACCGCCCTCCGCAGGAGCCATACTTGCACGCGCGTTGCCCGCACGCCCACCACCGCCATCGTCATCGCTTTTCTGCTGCCCGGTTCTGATCAGATCTGCGAGGCTGAGCGCTCGGTGCCGCGACCGCGCCTCCTCGTTCTCCACCCGCAAGGTACCCCACTTCGGCCGCGGCGCCACGGGAAGGCCGGAGTCCCACCAACGCCCCTCTCTAGGGAACTCCCTCGCCACCGTGAGGGCGAAAGGGCTGGTCTCTTTTAGCCCTAGGTTTCGTCGCGACAGACTCCCGCGATACCTGCGGGGGTTCGGGTGCGGGGAGAGACGGGTCGGGGTACGGGGATAAGAATACGATTGTTAATTGGATAACGGTGGGTTTGGGGTGTGGCACGGAGAAGGAGGGAGTTGGTTGAGGTTCAGGAGTCCAGACTTGGAACAACATAAGCAAGATACAGCTGTTTAGTCTCGTTCAGGGCTTGAATTCAGATGAGGGAGTACGAATGGGATCGGGAGGGAAAGGCGCGCGGTGGTTGATACAGGAGGCAAGCCAAACGGGTGCTTGCAGATACTTGGCGAGATTCTCTTCTCGAAAACCTGTATACGCCCGGTGGGTATCTCGCCGTCCCCTGAAAGGAAACATTCTCGGCGATGGTATTGTACGAAACCGCCGAAAAAACAGAATGAAAAACAAAACGACGTGGCAGTGAAGAGCATTCCCAGTCAGGATTATTCAAACGCGAACTTATCAACCCTTCGCAGGGCGAAAACGCTTCAAGAGAAAAGGGGCTCAAGGGGGCAATAACAAGGAACTCTGAAACACCGAACAAGGGTTCAACCAAATCAATATCTTTGTCTCCGGGTACATGGGCCGGGGGCTGTAGAGGTCAGCTTCTGTTGTTTCTTACACAAATATTACCAATACAGATTTTCCACGGAGAAGAGTCTGGCATAGATAGCATTGAACTCATAGCGGTGCATGATGACCCGCCTGTATTTCTACCCCCGAGCCGCTTTCAGCGATATTCCCCCTGCAATAGTTTACAAGACTAGTGCCTGCTGTCCCCTTACCGCCGAATGCCGCGCCTGATGCGCGCACGACGCAGGCTACCCCTCATGAGCCACCGGCGGGTGGCGCGGACAATCATGGCAGCCGACCGTCTGGTGACCTCAGCCCGGTGACGAAAGCCGCCCTGGATGATTCGGGCAGCCCGCTGGGTCTTGAAATCTCGCAAAGCAATCACGTTCTTGACGAAGAACTTGGCCTCGTCGAGCTGCTCTTGCACAAGCGTTTCCGCCTA
>FN649726.1:573643-598580 GCA_000310025.1 Ectocarpus siliculosus | reverse complement strand
TTCCCGGTTTTCGGGAGGGGGGGGGGGGGTTTAAGGGGCAGGGGGTTTTTTTTTTTCCCCTTGGTTTTTTTTTTCCCTTGGGGTTGTTTTTTTTCTTGGGAAGGGTTTTTTTTTTGGGGGGGGGCAGGGTTTTTTTAAAGGGGGGTTTTTTTGTTTTTTGGGGGGTTTTTTTGTTCCCTTAAAAGGGGGGGGGGGGGTAGTTACCTTTTAAGGTTTTGGGGAGGAAAACCCCCCCGGGGGGGAAGGGGCCCCCTTTTTTTTTTTCCTTTTTGGTTCCCCCTGGCCCCCCCCCGAAGTTCCCCTTTTTTTCCTTTTTTTTGTTTTACACCCGGGGGGTTAGGGGGTTTCCCGGGCCGTTTCCCCCGCCCCATTCATTGAAAGGTCCAACCGAGAAGACGTAAATAGGGTTTCGATGACTCCCCCCCCCCCCCCCCCCCACACATACACATAGCGGAACGCCCTCCCTTCTGGAACAAATGGAACGCCAGGTGTACACCGAGAAGAGCGATGCCTTCGACGCGAAGAAGGTGGATGGGGACGTGGAGGAGGACAACCCGGAAGCGGATTTGGCCGAGCGCAAGAAGAAACGCATGTACGCCTTCAAGGCACACCTCGAGCACGAGTTCGATGCGGTGAGGATAAAAGAGAGGGGGAGCGTTGTTTGATGTTGTTTTATTGGGGGGATGAAAGGCACACCTCGAGCACGGCTTCGATGCGGTGGGGAGAAACGAGGGGGGGGGGAGTCTTTGTGTAGTCTACAAAAGGGTGCGTGGTATGTGTTGTTGGGGAGGGGGCGTAGAGATACGCCTCGAGCACGAGTAACAAGGGGGGGTTTCTACGCCACTTTTTATTTCAGTTTTATTTTCTTGACGAAGTGGGAGGAGGTTGAAAGGCGTGGCTATAGAGAAAAGGGGGATGATGGGGCGAGTTGTTATAATATACTGTTTTGACACTTTTTTATGGTGACGAGGGGAGGGGGGGGTGGAGGTCGAAGACAAACTACAGCACAACCACGAGTGGGGCGTTAAGCACTGTGAGGATAGGGGCTCCATATGTTCTATTAATAGTGACGGTAGAATGAGGGGTTGGGGCCCCGCACTAGGTGCATCACGGTACCGTGCGTGCGTCGTTGGCAGCAAGAACCTTTTTGTCGATGAGGCACCCTTCCAAAGACTCTCTTTTTGTTTTTTTTGTGATGTTGTTGTTCTGAAAACCTGCGCAAAATTCGGCGTTTGTTCACCTCAATAGCATATTTTCCTCCTCCAACCGTTCGTTTTGTCGTCGCGTGTGCTCCCTACCGTTCGTGCTCTGTTTTGTTGTGCGCTTTGTTTCGTGTCAAAAGGTGGAGCGGGTCCTCAAGGACTCCGTAGACAAGCTGGCCGATGTCAACGATAACATGCAGAGCCGTATCACGAAGTTGGAAAAGGACATCAGCACCGAGGTTAGTCAAACGTTGCTCTTGATTTTGATACTGGTTTCGTTGTCGTCGTTCTGGTGTTTCGTAAATAGACTCCGCGTGTCTTCCCCTCCTAGACAAAAACATAAAAAGTTGGCACCGAATGCATCAATGACATTTAAAACTACAAGCCCCCCCCCCCTCGTGGCTCGAAGCATCTGAGGACCCCCCTCCTTTGTAGGGTTTGCCCCGCGTGTTTTGAAATGATCGCCGTCTCTTCCCCAACTACTCAATAGCTTGAAAAAAATGTACCCCATGCACCAATGATGTCACGACCGCCCCTCCCCTGGCTTCCAGGATTTGAGTACCCCCCCAATCCTGCCTTGCCGCACGTCGATTTTTAGGTGTTCTCTCAGTTGAACAGGCGCGTGAAGGACATCGAGTCCAGGGTCACGAAAAACGCAACGCCTACGTTGGAAAACCGCCTCTCGGTGGCGAAGGAATTGTGGTCTGGCGAGGTGCGGTTGTTTGATGATGGTGCTATTTGCCGTCGGTAATGTTTGTCGTCGGTGCCGGCGGTGGTTTTGCTGCCGTGTTGTTGCAGTTGATGCCGCCGGTCGCGCTGGTGGTCCCGATATATCGCGGTGTAGTGGCAGACAAGGACAACCGCGTTTTGCAGATAGCACCCGCACTTCACAACCTCTGGTCTCGGCCGAGGCTACGAATGACCGCTATATTGGTTTTATTGTAGGGCTTCTTAACCGGGCTTTTGAATTTTTCGAGGTTAAATTTCTGAACTGCTAAGCGGGCGCTATCTATATGGGGACCCGCGCTATCGGGGGGAAGCTCCCTGAATACCAATGTAGACGTGTATTGGCTGTTGCTCCAAGGGGTGTTTTTCCCGCGATGTTTCGGAAACCGCTCTATTCGGGACCGCCATATATATGGGGACCACCGCTGTGATGGTACCGGTGCTAAATTTTGCCATGACCGACAATCGTTCGAACCGGCCGGCATCACTCGCTGCACGTGTTGCCAAGGAATCGTTCGGTGTAGTAGACTTGGGACGCTGACACCTCAGGACGATTCTAGCTTTACAAAACTGACGACCGGGGGGGGGGAAGGGGGGGATTGTAACCTGGCTCTGGAAGACTGACTTGCTGTGACGCACGAGGCAGCTACATAGTTGGCACGCGCCGTCCCACTGGCGTTGCGCGCGCGTGTGTAGGATTGATGATATTTACGTATGTTGTTGTCGCAGGCGACGTGGATGGCGATTCGGGTGCGACGAACCCAACGTACTTTCACCAACTCGCTCTTGAAACATTGACACCTCTCCCCCCACGACTCCCGTGCTGTTGCCCTATTGTTTTCCCGATTTTATTTTGCGTTTTTATTTTTTTTGCGTTTCCCGAAAAGACCGGGGACTCGATGGAATCCTTGCTCAAGAAGAACACGGGATACCGGCTACCCTTCTTCGTGGTGCTTGCCGTCGTACTGGCCCTGTTTGCGGTCTCGGTGAAGCAATACCGGAGGCTCATGAGATCCAACTTCCTGGGAGGCATGCGATAGCGCGAGAGGGTAGGCGGGCGGGGGGGGACAGACAGACCGCCAGGAACGCTTTTTGTGCCGAGTGGTAAACGGAGCCCCAACGCCGCTGCTCGCGGAAAGAAACGCGGGGCACCAGGCGGGGAATTCTTCAGTCGTCGCGAGTACCTTCTCCATTTCGCCGCCTCGGCCTTAGCTTAGCTCAACTTCTATCGTCGACTGAAAGTGTAACCGTCAACCGCAGCCGAACACGAACTATATCTGTTTGGTCGTGTCACGGGTGTGCGCGGGTAGAGTTATGGCCAACTTTAGACCGAGAGGTCACTGTGAGAACACGGAGGGGTTTTCGATACCGTTCGTTGTGTCGAGGGGGGGGGGGGCGTGGGTGATTCATTGTGCCCCCCAAGAAACTCTTGTCTGCGTGGTCGTCAAACGGTGGTGCTATGGAGTCTTCCTTGTTGTGTTCTTGCCTCTAATACCTTGCATTGGTTCTCAGGGTTGTGTGTGCGAGACAGCGTATTTGGGTTTCGTGCTATCTGCCCGTCTATGGGTGTGGTGAAAAGAAGAGCCATGCGGCTTTGCTGCTGTGCTTGGAGGTTTGGGCGTGGTACTTGAGGAGACCCTCGATGTTTTGGTAGGGTGCAAACGCCGTGTACGACATAGTTTGTCCGTTTCTTGGTTTGTGTATCTGTATGAGAGTTTGTTGACTGTACCGTTCCAGAATGTCCAGCTTGCGAGTGTACTCCTGTTCTCCCTGCTGTTGTTTGAGACACACGAATAAAGAGTGGCGCTGTGAACGGCGGTGATGTGTGGGATGTTTTGAGAATAGTGCCTCTTCGCATTTTGATGTGAGAGGAATATTGGCACCGTGACGGGGGTGTGTGTGACTACATTATGCCTCCCGCTTCAAATTTCTTTTGTGTAGAAGGCAAGGCATGCCACGAGGCAGGGTAGAAGACTTGCCGACACTGATTTTCCATTTTTTTTTTCTGTGAGTTTCACCAAATAGTACATAGGACGTTTTTTTCGTGTGAAGCTCTCGGAGCTCCCTTTCCCTTTGCGACGATCCACCCGGATGTCTGCAAGGGCTAAGTTCGCATACACTCGCCCCGCGGGTGCGCGACTTGGTTTTTAGATATCACGGCCCAGTGTTCAAGCAAGTAAAGGAGGGTCACGCACCTGACATCAGAGTAGTATTTCATTTTTTTGGTAAGCCGCAATCAGAAACTGAAAACCCGATTAACGGCTTACATGTGCGCACTCCATCTGGCCAAACGAAGAACAATAACGGAGGGGTTAGCTCGCTTGCTACAGCATCCACCCGTACTACAGCGATTATAACAGCAAATCTCCCCGCCATGCACCAGCGGATGTCATGCTCCGTCTCCATTGCAACAATCATCCCTTGAGCCTCTCGCAATGCGTTTACGGAGGTGTGCGGAGCGAGAGCAAGAACCAAGCCCTGCTTGCTGTGGCGGCGGTAGTAACGCTTAAGGAGTAGTAATGGGTGTGGTGTTTTGTTGTTCGGCGATGACCGCCTTACGTTGAAAGCCGAGTGGTCCGACCAAGGCATGGTAATAGTACCTCCATCTTTGTCCAATTTATGAAAAGGTTGCAGGTTGTTGCCTCAGGCAACCGTGCTGGTCCTCTTGAACCTTTCGTCACCGTTGAGACGGTGTGTAACCACGACGTTTTTGTCATGGAAGAAAGCGGTGAGCAAGGAAAGACAACCATCGGTGAGCTAGCTACTCTCAATCAAATGCAGAGAACACAGAGGATGTGGAGGTTTCACACACGGCCAATCAGTCCCTGCGTGCAAGAGAAGCGCGCTCTCTCAAATCCTGTCTTGCATCCTATGCATGAAGTTGAGCAAAACCAAGACTCTTGTTGATTTTCATGTGATATTTCTTCACTCCATTGTTCTCGCGCCGGATACATAAACCATTCGAGCGGACGGGTTCACAGCAGTTGAACTGAGTAAATCGGTCACGAACGAGCCTGATCGCTAAGGGCTACACAGCGTTGGCCCTTCTTCGCTTGCGATACGCACACACCTCCCAACGTAGCTTTGCGCTCATCTCGCTCTACGCTGCCTGCCTACCAGAGCTCGACCTTGTTCACTCCTCAACATCACACCGGTCGTCGGCCTGGGCGAAAGGAATGTTTGTTCTCAGGAACGGTCTCAAGAACGGTCTCAAGAACGGTCTCCTACATTGCTTTTCCGCCGTTCTCCGCCGCCGTCGACAAACCTGTCTGCAAGCTGGCCCAACACGCCCAACCTGCCCCCGCCGCGTTCTTCAGACCGTTCTTCTGTACCCGGCCTGTTCGCCTAACAATGAAGTACGACCTCAAGTTAACAATACCCCATACAAAGCGATTTTAACACTCAAACCTTTAATTAACTTTCCACTGCATGATATAAGTACAATCGGCGAACGACGACCAGACCCGGGACCGTTCCCCACGCACCAATAGAAACCGAGGACAGCGACAACGGAGAAACACGTCGGAGATTGCGAAGATCGTCACAACGAGCTCTCTCGTGTGCCCGTGTACTATTGCTACCCATCGGCGACCTCACCGGCCCCATAAACAATGCCAGAATATCATGGAGCTCCCCAAAGGGAACTCGGCTCACACACGCTACAACGCCAGATCGATACAACGCTACGTACACCCAGGGAGAACACCGCTACGCCGGCTTCCTGGCCGACGAACATTTTCGCAGGCAAAATGACCCGACTCCCCGCCCTCTGGCTGGTTATGGGGGCGGCTCTGCCCATCTTTGAGATCAATTAGTACCTTCCCTCGTCAAAGAATACTACTTTCCCCGCCAACAACGCACTCCTCAAGATAAATAATGTAAACGCATTCCATTTAACATAACGTAACCTACCTCGGCGCAGCTCGCGCTAGAATAGAATACTCGACGGAAAATTACGAAAGGTTACCACTCGGTCTGGTGCACAGACCGGTATAGCCGCAAATATGTATACACCCTCCCACAATAAAAGAACAGCGTCGGCGCTGAAGCTGTTGGCGAAATCGAAAACGTCTATATACCGCTCATGACGTCTTCCTTCCCCAAAGGCGGAACACCGCAAGCCAAGGGGGCTGTCTCATCATTCTATCCCTCCTTACACTTGGCAACTGCTGTGGAATTCTCGCCGCATGTGTATGTTGTCCTTGCTGGCTATGCTGGTGTCCCGGGCAAGCAGAATGTCGGGGCACCCTTTCCCATTCCAAATCCCATCCCTTCCTTGAAACTTTCTTTGTCTAGCCACCTCCATGCTCCGTAAGCTTGCCTCTGCCGTGCTCTCTGCTCGAGCATCGATCCTTCTCGCAAGCGGGGCGCGAGCGTCAAGAAAATCGTCTACAAAAGCCGAGCGGGCACCATTTCACAACATCCTCCGCATCCAAAAAACTATGCAACAAGGCCAGTCTAGCGTTACTACAACATTCCCATATTACCTGGCGTTTTTGCCCCCTGTGCGGGATGTGACATATCCCCCCCGGCGACCTAAAATGGAAGCCCTCCCCGCAACATGCTACCCCCATACTTCCCCAACGCAAAAACTGTAAGGGGTAAGACCCCACAAAACGAGTCAAATATATCAGCAGGGTGGCTCATGTCTTTCACGACGCAAAACAGGGATATGCCCTAAATCTACAAATGAGAACCAGGTTTCATGGGGAACCTTCAAGCGGAATGCGGGTGGGTGTGCACATGTACCGGCGTAACACTCTCGAACGAGCTGCACGTCTATATCGCAGACGCACAAGCCAATTCTACAGACAAGCAAGGTGGTCTTGCGCGGGGGTTGCATCTCATCTCTCTCATCATCTCTCTCAAACACTTTTTATACCCCCCAGTAACATCCAGACTACGGAACCCCCCCCCGAGTCGACCCCGATCCACCGATGAAGAAAAATGTTTATTTGCCGCATTCACGACTCGAAGCCATGAGCGGAAGGAAGGAACGAAATAGAAGTATAAAGATCCAAGCCTTCCCGGAATCCCCCGTAAAGACCGCGGGGCTGAAGAGCACGTCCATCCTGTTTGCGGGGCCCCTTAGGTCGAGAGATTTATTACGTCTACCACGAGAGACGGCGCAGACCACGCGGCCAACCAGAACTCACGTAATCAGGTGTTAAGACCAATCGGAGCCAAATTGCCCGAGTAAATAGACCGCGAACTGGACCGGATCCAAACTGATCCTCCTCCCGCCGTGCAAGACGAAAACCTGACAAAAAAAAAGAGGCGACGCAGAACGCAATTCTGGCATAGACACACACACCACATGTACGCGGGTCAAACACCACAACCCCCCCCTTCCTGCAAAGCTAACCTTGCGACTTAAAGCTGCCGCTCTTGTTCGCCAAGGCTTGGGCGGTGAACTGCATCCCGGCCCCGGCGTACTTCTTTTTTCTCTCCGCCGCTGCCGCCTCCACATCGTGGAGCTCTTTCCGCCGGGTGGCCCAATATTCCGCCTGGCGGACATCCGACAAAAAATAAATAAATACGGCAGTAATGGAGCTCATAAAAACAGGGGGCCGCACACGTAAGTAAACTCACATTTTTTCTGTCTTTTTTATTGTTGCGCGGGTTTCGTAGGGCTTCTTGAAAAAACGAGAAAAAAAAAGGGGGGGTCCGCGGCCGGTGGTGTCAACGCCAGTCTCGCTGAACCTCAAGTATGGATAAAATGTCTTCTCTCAACTCACATCCGCTAAAGCGTACCATCCAAGCAGTTTCGCACGTACCTAGTTTAGACCTTCCCCGGGCAATTCTCTCTTGCTTGGCTAGTTGTTGGGTTTTTGCCGTGTGAACAGAGCAGCGGCAATTCCATTGCCTCATCTTTCGGATCAGTACGAATACCTAATTGGTACTCACCTAAAACAACACTAACAACGACAACGGCAGCAGCACAGCGACAGCAACACCAACTACATCGGCACCACTACCATTTAACAAAATACAGTATTATAGCAACAACCGTAGGAGCAGCAGCAGCAGCAGCAACAGCAACGTCAACAGCGGCAGCAAAGCAACACAAGCCGCCCGACCAGCTATGCACTCCCTTTACCTTGTTCTCTGAAAGTTCTTGCGCCTGAGCCTCAAGTTCCGCCTCGTTATGCTTCCCTGACATCTTCGACCGCTCCACCACTTCTTGAAGGGCGATCACCTGGACGGAGAGACAAACATAGCGAGAGAGAGATAGAGAGAGAGAGACATCAGACATGGCTAAATAAGAGAGAGGTCAGACATGGCTGAATAATAACCAACACCAAGCAAAGAGCGAGAAAGATCAGGCACGGCTAAACTATTATAGAACCAACACCACCCAAGCATAGAGGGAGAGAGATCAGACATGGCCAATGGCCAAAAAAGCCAACAAAAATTCATATCGCTAAAGCCCCCCAATGGACCCCCCCGTCTCGCCAAAACATTACGTCAAGGGTTCTGGCAGTATCCCACCCCACCACCTTCTCGCCGCATCCGTGTGCCCCCCACCTAACGTTATGGCCTCCTGCCCCCCCCTTCAAATATGTTCGCGTGTCTTATCCATGCCACCAAGTGTCACTATCACTTTTCACCCCGTCTCCCTCTTCGGGTACTCACCCATAAATCCCTGGTGGCTGCGTCAGCCGTCTCAAGCTCCAGCTCCTTGGAGTTACCCTTGCCGAGCAAGACCAGTCCGGTTGCACCCGCAGGCTTGACGTTCTGCACGCTGGTTACCTAAGAAGAACGGAGAGAGAAAGAAAGTGAGAGAGAAAGATGCGGCGGGGGATAGAGAGGAACATTGGAAGATATGAAAGACATAGCGAACAACAAGCATTGAATCATCATGGCTGCGAATTTTGCTTCTGTTGACGGACAACAAGCCAGCTAGCCCCCCCGCGGACATCCTCGGGAGTACCATGACCCCCCTTGACCGGTACAGGGGGCCACTACAGCAGCAGCGACGACAACGGCCACTTGCGCCGATGGCCAACAACGACAGCAGCCATCAACACCATAAACGCTCACCCACAAGGGTAATGAATCATCGCTGCAAGCCGCGCCAGGACCAAGCGTGTGTACAACCACACAATCACCCTATCGCGGGATTTATTTATCCCGGACTTGAGATCCACGGACGGAGAGGAAACGAATTCTTACCTCAAGCACATAAAAAAAAAAACAAAAAACGAGATAATTAGTTGTCATTTTCGTAGCAAAAATACACACAAAAACACAGCAAAAACCGTCCGACTGTTGTGGGTATATCACGAAACGGGGGTAGTCTCTCCTGTGTTTGTAATTATTTTTCCTTGTATGTTGTTAAAAATCGAAAAATTGCATACCTTGACGCTCCCGAAGGTGGGCGCATCCGCACTCGCCCACGAAACCGTCGACTGATCGTCGCTGAGGCGAACCATCGCAGGCTCCGACCCCAGCGACACGCCCATGGCCACCATCTTCCGCCTCCCGAAACGCTCTCCTGTAGTACATTCATTTACCATGGCACAACGTCCCGATTTTTTTTGTTCAGTATCATTTCAACAACACACAGCTCACGATGTTATCATCTACAGAGCGCCGATACGGCCAACTGGCCAACCACAGCAGAGAATAAACGAAGGCTCAGGATTAACAAATGCATCAGAAGTGGAATGCATACGCAAAACTTGGATCGAGCGATCGGGAAGGACCACCTGCTGGATGTATGTATCTGTGCTGGGTGTGTAGACTACAACAGAGCGAGTGCGATTTCGGGGAAGACGGGGGGGGGGGGCGCGGCTGTCCGCCATACTTTATAACATCTCGTTCGACTGCTGTGGGTATATCTATCTCGAATGAGTCTTTCTGTGTTTTTATTATTCCTTAATGGTACAGAGTACAATGACGTCCAAACCACAGCTCCACTCAAACCATTCTCTAGAACGAACATGTGAATAGCCACACCATCATACATGTAGCAGCATCTCCTGCCCCGTTCGAGACCGTTCCTTATGGCGGGTGGTCGTGTGTGTGGCGGGGGCGTGAAGACTGCACGCACGCGTGTGTTTTTTCTATTCACGGAAAGCAAGAGGTTCCGAGTTTTGATGTCGAGATGTCGACCGACGTTTCGCAAAAAGACCGCCGGCGCCGAACGGCAGGTCAAGCCGCCTAGACTTTGGGGATTCCAAAGTTCACCATATTTTTCTAGCGCGGCTCTCTGGCTCCTACCCCTGCCGCCTTTGTAAGTGAAGTCTCCTGATGCCAGTCGTCCCGCTGCTGCTGCTGCAGCGGGCCCCGCTATCCCCGGTTGGCCTGTGCCTACAACCATGCAACGCATGCATGCAGTGCATGTATCCACAGATGACATCGACTCTCCTCTCTCGGTATATGTACGTAGTCGTGGACCAAATTGTAGTGCCCGGCCGGCCGGCGGCTACATCCGCCGGAGCAGAAGAAGCTTCTTGATCGATAAACCTGATGGGACACCTATGCGCGCCTTGGCGCCTGGGCACCACCCCACAGCCGCAGCGCAGCAGCGGCAGTGCAGTGACTGACTGGCCGACGGCTACGCTACGTACTACTATTAGCTGTAGACCACCACCACAAATGTGGAGATTGCTGCTGCTGGGATTGAGTCGTGATTTTTGCTGCCGCCCTCGGCATTCTCCCACGCCTGGGCTACCGTACAGCAGCACGTGCTGCTCCAGCGGGACGGTGAGGGGGGAGAGGTGCCTGACCACGCACCGATTAATTGACATCAATAGCACATCATCTCGGGGATCGCCTTACGCTTAAAATAGCTGTTTTCTGTCGTGCGTTCGGCGTACCCCTTTCGTGCTGAACGTGATTTGCCGTTCGAAGACACCGCCAAAAAACCGCCGCCGCTGGCTTTGTCTGTGTCTGGCCTGCGCACTCGCTGCTGTCCAAGGACCATGATCTGCGTTGGGGTCGTTTACTGCCGTGGCCTGGTGGGCTCATCTTGGCACCAGAAGGGTGCCCAAGCAACCCGGCCAAGGGCAGCCATATGTATATTTGGCCGTATGAGAAGTGCATGTGCACGTTCTTTTTCTCCTCAACCGCTGCTGCTGCTGCTGCTGCTGCTGCCAAACCGCTACTACCGCTGTCCTTCACAGCTCACCTTTCTTGAGCAGGTCAAGCCTCTCCTGCTCGTGCTTATCGAGCTTGTCCTCTTCGGTCACGCAGCTGAAGATCGAGCCCATCCTGCGAACGGTCTGCGTGTCGGGGGCTCTACTATGTCGTCGCTGCAGGTGTTAGTGGGCGGGCGGGGTCAAAGGCGCCGAATGCGAACAAGGCCAGAACAGCAACAAACAAATAGAGACGGTGAAGTGTGGGTCCGACAGCGCCGAATGGGCGGGGGGGTTGTTCTTTATGGAAATCATGTTTGCGGGCCCCCTTCTTCAAAGCCTTCTGCTGTTGGCAGCAGCAGGGACATTTACAAACGCACCGCATCCCCGCTGTGCCCAGGTGGTGGCTGCGTGTTTGCCAGCAGCAGGCAGGAGAGACTGAAAGCTGATCCTTGGTGCCAAGGACCGGGAGGAAGATGTATTCTGCGTTGCCGACGATTGAGTCGATTGGGTCGTCGGATAGCCAGGGCGGAAGCAAGGAGCCTCGTGCGGTAAGCAGATCGCGGAGACCTCCGCGGTAGCAGCAGTAGTAGCAGGACACCCCGCTGCTTTTACCTTCCTTCGTGTGCTTTGCATGTGTTCATTGGGTCTTCGATGAGGCCTTGTTAGGCGTGGATTGTGTGCTGCTGCTGCTGCTGCTGCTTCTGCTGATACTATCGTGTGTGTACATTTTGGGAGAAAACGGAAGCTGCGGTCGCCGGAACGTGGCATTGTTGACGAACAGCGGGGAGAGGTTGATCATGTCGTCTTCTCTCACATCAAGATGTTGTGGACACACGGCAGTGCTTCTCTCGGGTCAAAGGTGGGCAAACTCGAGGTAGCTCGCACTACCCGTCGTACGATTCTGGAGAAGCTGTTTGTGTCCCTGTGGCGAAAATTGAGAGCAAAGCTGGTGCTGGAACGTTTAGATGTTCTTCGAGTCGGCGGCACGGAGACAAGGCCGCTTGCGGCTTCCGAGAAGCACTCTCTCCGCGGGTTGGCGTTGTTGTGCTCCACGGTGTTTTTTGTGTGCCTTCCATCCCCTTGATGCGGAGACTCACTCCACACACAGGACCAAGCGGCGGTATTCTCAACCAAGGAACCAAGATACCAAGATATCACGCCCGGATTTGTAGAGTGTTCGTCTCTATTAGTCTCTACCAGGTACCTACGTATGTGGCAGTCCCTCCACTAGCTTCCGGCCGAATGGGACTGATACCGTGGGTGGAAGTAGTGTTTACCTCCAGAGGCTGTTGATGCTCTTGGGGTGGTGTAGATGCTGTACCTGCAGCGCTCGTCTTTCCTTATTGCTGATCGGTATTGGGGCGGACGCGGACGCGACCCCGGTCAACGGCGGGCTCGTTTAATCCTCTTGGGTCTACAGGCGTCTTGACACATCATTGATTGATCATTTGCAAATGCTGGTGTTGTGGCATGCCATGGAGTTGCCGCCCTGTATCCTCCACGCCAGGTGTTGACAAGTCAATAGGTAGGTGTGTCTTTATTGTTCGCATCGACCGCGCTACCCGGTGACCAATGAAAAGACGTTAGTGCCAGCGGGAAACATCAAGGTCCCTGGAACGGCAATCAAAACAACGCACACTGTTCTAATTGCGAATACCGCCATGAATCTCTCCCCATATCCTTTCACAGACACACATCAATAGCTCCACATACATGCCCTCGCCCGAATCTAAGAAGCCACTAAAGCAAAGACAGGAGGACAGCGAAAAGGGGCACTTCAATCCAAGCAGGCCAGGATATCGTGGTATGCTGCATATCCTCCAAATTTGCAAATCGTACACTCACAAGATCCAGCACAGGCAGTCATCATGTCAGCAGCTATTCTACACAGCAGCAGCAGTATAGACGAGTCCAACATACAGCAGTACTGTAGTAACACATACACTATCAGCATAACCCCACACATACCCTCGCCCGAACCTAGAGAGCCACTGATGCAAAGGTAGGTGTGTGCTGGTGTGTGTTTGCGTGCTTGTGGGAATTGTGGGAAATCACAGGAGCTGCAAGTAGTGAGCCGGCAGGGCTCGCATTGGGGAGGGGACAGAGATGTACAGCATACAAGAACCAGCTTTGGGTCTACCAGCCCTCTCACTGATATTTTCACTGATCATTTGAATTTACTGAAAATAGAGTAGTTTAGGCGGCTTGACGACTGATCTTTTCGAGGTCTACAAGCCTAACCTGTGCTACCGGCCGCACCGCGACCACGCATCAACCCTTCTTTGATCCTTCTGTGTCCACCGTCCTATCGTGGGCAGCCCTCATGGCCTATGGGTGGAGATAGCTTTGCGTCTACAGAAACACACCGTCTCTTTTCTGCTGTACTTGTGTCTCTGTCCCTGCACTCTCTCCTCTCTTTAAAAAAAAAAGAAAAAGAGCTAGATCCAAAGGGGTTAAGCGCCGACGTCGGCGTGCCAAGACAGCAGAGTGTCCACCTTTGTTTGCCGAAAGGTCACAACGCCACAACAGCAACTTTAACTCTGCCGCCGCAGCAGCAGCAACGTACTACAGTAAGACGCAGCAACAGCAGAGTACCTGATATTCAATAAATAGCCAAGGTTTTCTCGGCAAGCTGCTGTACGAACTCGTGGATGTGTGGATGTGGAGACGCCATCCATCAGGTGGTGATACATTCGTGTCATCCAACCTCACTGCGTAAAGACGCCCACCATGGCAGGAAAAAGGGTTGCTGTATTGAAACACCCTTTTTTTTACAGAAGGAGGACCACATGTTGAACTACACCGATGTGCCTCACGCCATCATGCACTTGTCCCCTCCAGGCGCCCGCCCTGCCACCTCGTTCCGGCTCCGGCTCCGGCTCCGGCTCCGGGCCTTCCGCCGAAAACGCCTCCGGGGGCTCGGGCGGCTCCTCGGCCTTTGCCTCCAGCCCGGGCTCCCTTCCGCAGCAGCATTCACCCGACCACGCGGCGGCGACCGCCGCGGCCGCCGATGCCCCCGTCGCGGGCGTCCACCGGACGTCCTCCGCCCCTTCCCCGGGGCTACTTGCCGGAAAGGTCGGCGGCGGAAGAGTGTCGAGCACGTCGTCGTCGTCGTCTTCTCGGTTCAGCGGCAGCGGCGGCAGCATCGGTGGGATCGAACCCCCGACGGGTCACGGGCCGCGGGAGTTTACCCTGGGTGCCATGGATGGCGGCGAGGGAGGGGCGGGGAGCGCCGGAAGCGACGGACTGTTCCACGACGCCCAGGACGTCCCGATGCCGACGCTGAGCGTGTACGATCCCGAGCGGCTGTGGGAGTACGTGGAGCGGCCGCTGATGGTGTACATGCCGCTGCGGAAGCTGTTAGCTAAGGTGGGAACTACTGTACGACGATAGATTGGGGGTGGTTTGTTGCGTCATTTGCGATGCGCTGCCGTGGTCCTCAACGAGCACGCAGCTGGGGGTTGCTGACATCAGTCGTGGTGCTTTGTGCACGCTCTTGGTATGTCCACACGATGGCGACCTACTTCAATGAACCGCCCCTCGCCCACATTTCGGGCAGTTTTTTTCCCAGCTATTGTAGTGAGCAAGCGTACAGCGCCTCCTTTGTCGGAATTCTCGTTGAACCCCCCCCCCTCCTCCGTCTCATAAACGAATGCACGGTCAACCGTCAAATAACAACAGCAAGCATGCAATGAGGTACCCCACCCCTCTCTCGCCACCCGCGCGTCGCCTCCCTGCTCCATGTCGGTAGCCTCCCGCGGTAAGCGGCCCGACGAACATCGACGAGCTCCCGGTGCGATGTCTCGTGCACCGGACGCTCGCGGGCACGGAGGTGGCGGCACGGCTCGTGGATACCCCAGCGGAGCGGTACCGGGCCTCGTTCGCGTTCATCTACATGGTCAGCGCCGAGAGCCAGGAGCACTACAAGCAGGTGCGGCGCCCTCAAGGTGGCGGCGACCGGGGTACAGATTCCGATGCTGCCCCCAGATCATATTAGACTCTGGGATCCCTATGAAGCCGGGATAGGGGACATCGGGGCTCCGCCATCATGTAGGGGGGGGGGGGGGGTCTTGCGGAATTCGGGTGCGCATTCGCGTTGGCCGCGAATGTTAGTTGAGAGAGAGAAAGTGAGGTTGACCGTTTACCGCCCCGAAAGCCCGACTTGCGGAATATGGTTGAGGGGTGGATGCAGATGGGTTTGTCAAGGGAAGATGACGTGCGAGTCCTATTATGGGTGCCCTCTCCGAACGCAGCGTCGCTGCATTTCGCGCCTGCCTGGACAAACCGTGGTACGCGCAGAACCAATCAAACTGGTTATGCTTAATAACCCCGCCCCCGTCCCCGCCGCCGCACGGAGAATGAGAGCAAAAACTGGCTACCAATCTCTCCCACCATCGGCGTAACCAACCGGAGGAGTAAGGCATGGTTGTGTCCCGCTCACACCGCCGTATTTAGTTCTCCCGATGTAAGTTCCTCGAATTCCTTCCGATTTTGCTCACTTTCGAACCCCACCACCCCGTTTCCCGCCGAAAAAAAAACGCAACGCCAGACGGTTCGGCCCCTGATTCGGGCATGGATTGACAAGGTGGAGGCCCGGGGAGGAGGTGAGGACGGCCCCGGGTGGCTCCTCCTCTACGTTATCGTAGCGCCCCAGGGCGGGGGGTCTTCCGACGCGGCCGCTGCGACGGCGGCGGCGGTCGATGCCCAGGGCAAGATCTTCTGGTGGCTGTGCGCCGACTTCTACTCCAAGACCCCCGGCGATCGGTGCTCGCTGGTGTCGCTCTACGTGGACGGGAACACTCCTGTCAAGGGGGGTCAGAAGGCGAAGGTGAGAGGAAGAAGCCGCCGCGTGCTTTCTTTGGCTGTCAGAAGGCGAAGGTAAGAAGAAGTCGCGTGCTTTTTGTTTTGGGGGGAGTCAACGGTCGCTCTTTAATTGCGTTTTTTTATCGGCCCTTCTGCAGAAGCAGTACAGCAGTAGCGAAAATCAAATTTGGTTTTCCGTTCCCCCCGCTGGGCGGAGTCAATGGTCGCCCTTGTGTTGTCGTTTCAATCGGCCCCGTCCAACCAAGCGGTCGATGAAAATTGAGCAAGTTTTTCGGTCAGTGCTTTTGTGTAGCGGGAGCCGGGGTGCTTCATGGTATTGTATTGACCCCCCCCCGCCCCCCCCTTCCTCTTGTGCGCGAATTTGGATGTTCTTGGACACAACCGAAGATGCTGGCGAGGTCGAGGCCAAGCGCAAGCCCGCGCCACCACCCCAAGCAGTGGAGCGACCTCCTCGCCAAGGTGATCTTCTTGCTGTTGATGTGTGTGTGTGTGTTTCTTTTTTCTTTTGCTAACCATCGACCGCGCTAACCGGCTGGGCAATGAAAATCCGTCAGCTGAAGTGCGATTGAAAACACAAAAGTGCTTCTGTAGGCCATGGTCTGGGACCGATTGAGGGGGTGTCATGGGAGCGACTAGGCTATTTTTCCCAGATTAGAGACAGAAACGGTAGTACCAGATGAACTATCCCAAATCGTTTGATGTACGGCATCATTGGAAGAGACGTGCGTGTGGGTGTGCGTGGCGACTGTGGAATGCCGACAGCAAGCCCTCTTTGCCGTAAACTATGCAGTTTCCGCTCCTGCTGTCGTTATTGGTTGCTCTTGCTGTCGTGTGCGTAGCAGCTCCCTTGTCGCTTTGCTTCGCTATTGTCGCTTGGATGGCCGTTTAGCATGCCCACGACGAGCTTCATAGCGGCTCCGTTGGTGGAAATGTCAACGCATTGCCGCTACTCGACAACGACGTTAGTGGGCGACAGCGGCGAAAGAAGCGGCGGGTGGTTGACTACTTGCGTGCCAGCATCTCGTTTTTTTCGGTTCGTTCTTGTTTTGAGTGAATCCATGTCGATAAGGGCACACGCTGTCGTACACGGACGTGTATCATGTTTGGTTTGGTTTCTGAATCCAGAGCGTTTGGCGAGAGCGGCGGCATCTAGGCCGTCCATAGCATTTTGTGTTCGCTATCCTTTTGCGGGTGCGACAGATCGACCAGGTGTGGTTCCCCCCCGTACCATCCTCGCGCGCGACTTGCTCACCTCTCGCCCGCATCTAGTCATTCGTTTTACTCGCCTAGGGTGTCTAAGAAGTGGTGTTTGATGGCTTGATGGGGGACGTGTTCATGCCGTTAACTCGGTTGCTACTACGACAGGTGGGGCGTGTGGTGCTGGAGGTCTTCGAGGCGAGGGTAAGGTGCTACGCTAGCGAGCTCGGCCACCTCGACGCAACGCGGGGGATGATCGGGTGAGGGGGGGGGTGGAAGGGCGGGAGGTGTTGTTTGCCGTGGTTGTCGTCGTGTTCGTGATGGTTTTTGTTGCTGTTGTTGGCGGTGGTGGTGGTTTTGTTGTGTTGGTTGCGATTGTTGTTGTTGATGTTAATGTTGCTGCTGTTGCTGCTGCTTATTTGTTGTTGGTGTTGTTGTTGTTGTTGTTGTTGCTGCTGCTGCTGCTGGTGATGTTGCTGCTGGTGTAATTATGGGCGCGATGGGTTTGTGACCAAGTCGTGGCTTCTTTCATGTGACCGCTTGAAGGTGGTCGTGGTCTGACGACTGCACACGGCCACATGCAGCATGATGAGCACTACCCCCAACGCCCCCCCCTCTCCCCTCCCCTCAAGGTGGGATTTTGGACAGTTTTTCGTGGTGAAGGAGTCGCTGGCGCTCATGTACAAGGAGTTGCAGCTTCCCTCCGAGGCGCTTCTTAAGTACCAGGTGCGCGAGGCGTATACATTGCGGAGCCCCCTAGCCGGTGGCCATCACGTCTGATTTTCTCGCTGATGGTTTCCCGCGTGCTTCGCCTGTGACTCCGTCCGAAACGTCACCGTGAAGCGCTACACCGCGACAGGTCTCATTATTTTCTGGGTCTCTAGTCTTCTTTGAAGGTCTTGCCTCTCCGCCTGGATGTTCTCTCTGGGTGCATATGTCTCTTCTCGTAAGCCTTCTCCCCTCCCGTCTTTTACTCGCTCTTTATCTTGAGTGTTTTGTCTCCCGACGCTGCTCCATCTCTCTCTCACTCTCACTCTACCTCTCTCGTTCCTCTCTTGGCTGTCTGTCTGTATCTCTGTATCTCTGTCCCCTTCTCCCAGGAACTGGCAGCACTGATCCTTACGATGGGGGAAGGCTCGGAGGCCGGTCTGCGTTCTCCCGTCCCCAGCCAGGGCAACTCCCCTGTCCGCTCCCCCAAAGACAGAGATCCGTCATCCCCCTCCGTTACGAAAGACGGAACCGGAGCGAGTCACCTCTTGTTCGGCCTGGCCATCCCCAGCCAACCGCAACGACTCCCAGGTAGATGGTCTATCGGTTCTTGTGTTGTTGTTGATTTGTTGATGTTTTTTGTTTGTTGTGAGGACACGTGGTTAAACCGTCAACCAACTAAGGCATGCAAAACTGAGTACGATCCCTCCCCCCCCTCCCCCCCGCGCCCCCATGTGCGCGCCCCCTTCCGAAAATCGCCCACGGAGTAGCCTCCGTTCTGGACTACGGGCAGATGCGGTTTCGCGAGCGGCTGAACGGGGACGGGCTTCACAGCCTTGTTCTGGAGACCCAGCTCTACATCTTCGCCAGGCAGTGCGCCCTAAATCTCGAGCTCAAGAAGCCGGCGGAGGTGGCCAGGTCGGTGGTGTGGTGTGTTGTGGGGTGTTTCACTTCCACCTTTCATCTTCGACGATGCCACTTCTACCAAGCGTGAAGCCAGCCCACTGGCAACTTTTTCTTGTAATTTTATCTCCTCCAAGATTTAGTTTTTCAATCGTTGACGCTTGCTCCGTATGGCCTACCCCCCACCCCAATGCCGCCTCTTGTCTCGGGGGTTCTGCATAGAATGGGAGGGCGTTTCATGCCGGCCTACTACCACGAGCTGGTTGGCCAGGCGGCAGACCTGCAGGAGGGCGGGGGTGGGGGGTGGGGAGGGGACTTCGACGAAGGGGCTTCGGAGGGGGGAAAATCTTCTTCTTCGACGGCACTGGACCCGGCGGAGGTGGAGCTGTTCGCCCTCAAGTCCTCGTGGGACGTCGTCAAGGCGTGCGACAGGTGCAGAAGTAGAAAGAACGCCCTTTGTTTTATTTGTTCTGGTGGTCATTGCGTGCGACGGGTGCAGCGGGCAGATGCTCATCTAATCCTCTTCTTGTTTTTTGCTTGCTTTTTTTTTTCTCGCTTGATTTGGCATCATTTCTCTTTATTGCTCTCATCCTACCTTGTGGTGTTGCTTCCAGCGGAAGGTGTCTGGGAAAAGTGGCCCCCTACACTCTGAAAAACGGCCTCGTGCCGAATTCTTTTTAATCAACGTCCTAAGCAATAGCAAAAAACAGCTAATACTCAGTACTTGGTATCAGATTACCAGCGTCGTTCCCGCTTATCCCCCCTAACCCCCGTGCGAGGTCAATGGTCTAACGACTACGGCATGCACGACTATGAGTACCCCCCCCCCCCCCCGCCGCCCAACACGATAGGGATTTCGCGCGCGCTCTTAATCCAGGGGCGTCGGGCGTGGAGCCACCTCCGCGAGAAGTGTCCGCTATCCGTAAGTCTAGGGTGGAGACGTCGAGGGTCCTGGGTGAGCTGCTGGACTTCGCGCAAAAGAAGGTACTCGAGTACGCCCGGCTTGTGGGCCAAAGGGGGAGAGACGGCGACGACTTCGGCGACGGCGGGGAAGGGCTAATGGGCTCATGTGTGTGGGAGCTGCAGGAGAGGGGGTGAGTGAGTTTTTATGTTGTGTTTTTAGGAAATGCCACTCTGTTGTTCCGAAATATAGGGACCATTGAGATCATCATGTTTGTACCCCAATCGTCCTTAGAGTATATCTCCACACAGAGTGGTATACATGGCAATTACTGAAAGAAAGACTGCCCGTTCGAGGTAACATCACAGCAGTCGGACGGGGTTTTGCTTGTGTGTTTTTGGATGGGGGGGGGATGTGTGTCGTATGTATTTAGTTGTTGATCTAGGCAATAGAAGTCAACATTTTGTGCAAGAACATGTCGCGGTAAGAGACGTAAGATATCACACGCCCTGAACCGATTTTCAAAATTGGAATACTGCACAGCCATTGTTTTTTTTTCAAGAATGTTAAACCCCGAGGTTTGTCGAATTCGTGTATAAGGGGGTGATGTGAAAACCCGCCTCCCAAAATATCTGCAAAACCGGGGTGACGGATCTCGGGTTTCGTGGCGGATTAGCAGGGTGTGTGCCAAAGGGGGAGCACGTGAAGGACAGCAGTAGTGCCTTATGTTGTTGTTGTTGTTGTTGCTGCTGTTGTGGCCACGTGTGTTGGGCGAACGTCGAATTTTGTCGGAAGACGTATCGGGACCTGACCACGTAGCTCTGTTGGGCCTACGACACGTGGCGCTCCCATCCGATGCTCTCAACATCAGCACCAGCACCAGCACCAGCACCAGCGCCAGCCCCACAAACATAACAACAGCATTTACCCCAAAAAAAAATGCTGTTCTCGTTTCGCAGGTTCCTCCCTTCTCAAAGGAACTGGATCCCTTTAGACGAAGAAGTAGCGGCAGCGGCAGCGGCATTGCGTGAGAACGAAGAGGCTTTAGGGAGGACGGGACGGATGCGGGTAGAAGGCGGTGTGGTCGACGTGCAGGTGCGATGTGCTTCTTCCTCCTCTCGTACCCGGCGCTTCTTGTCTCTCGCCCGCGGAGCGGTGCCGCCGCCTGCCTGGCTTGCGAGGCCCCCTTTCTCTTGCAGGAGGCATTCGTTGGCTGTCTTGTATGTTGTTTTATGTTCGTGCCGCTCCGTCCCAAGTTTGTTCTCACCGTACAAGCAGCGTTTTGTGACCACAGCGTTTTGTGGCCACTATCACTCCGTTGCTCTCTGTCATGCTTTTTGAGGGTCATCACTCCCTTCCTCTTTGTCAATCTTGCTTTGTGAGGGTCATCATGGTCATGCTGTGTTGGGTACAATCACTCCGTTCCTCCTCGCCAATCTTTTTTGAGTATTGTCGCTCCATTTCTCATTGTCGTCATCACTCCGTTCCTCTTCGTCATCCTCTCGTGGGCGGTTTCACTCCGTTCCTGATCGCCATGCTCTCGAGGGTTATCGCTCCATTTTTCACCGCCAGGCTGTTGAGGGCTATGTGTCATTCCGTTCATCACCGCCATGCTCTTGAGGGTCATTGCTCCCCATTTCTCGTTGTCATGCGTTTGAAGGTCATCGTTATCATTCCATTTCTCGTTGGTTGGTTGCTGCTTCCCTGCCGTGGACGTGCATGTATTCTCTTGGCGTTTGATGCCACTGCCGCCAGGCCGTGTCCGGGGAGTACTTCTGGGACTACGACGAGGAGGGCGAGGTGTTCATCCCGCCGCAAGACCCCGGGGTGAAGCGCTTTAACCCGATGAAGGTTTGTGGGTTGGTACAAGAGCTCGGAAAGTTGTCTTGACCACCGGGCAACACCACGCCCCTCCACCTGTGAGGAGCTTTTAATGTTGGGAGGGAAACAGCGGGCTTGCCCCCCCCCCCCCTGCTCCTGCTTCGTCTTCTCGAGGAAGCGTGGTCAATGGTCTTGACAGCTTAGGCATGCAAAGCATGAGCATCCCCTGGTTTGGCACAGCAGGATGATGACCAGCTTCTGGTTCAGGCTTGTGGAACGCAGCCTGGGCCGGCGAAAACCCGGCATATCGCTCCGTCCTGCATGCGAAGTCAATGGTCTTACGACCACGGCATGTGTATTCATGAGTCCCCCCCCCGCCGCACGAGGTCAATGGTCTAACGACTACGGCATGCACGACTATGAGTACACCCCCCCCTGCGGCGTTCTTATTCTCTTGCTGTAGGCCATTACCGGGGGCGACGGGGTGCCGTCTCCTCAAAAGTCTCGGCGTGCGTCTAACCGGATCACCGACTTCGACGATGACGAAGACGATTCGGACGATGCCGACAACAGTGACGGCAGCGGTTCTGGCGCCGCCGCCGCCGCCGCCGTTGCTGCCGAGGCGGCTCTCTCCAAGCTTGCCGCAGAAGAGCAGCCGCCGCCCTCCTCATCAGCGGCTGCCGCGGCGACGGCCGGCGTCGGTAGCGACGTGGGCCTGTGGCTCTTGGACAGGCCCGAGGCTCTCGAGGACGCATACCTCCAGCTGACGCACTCCCTCGGGCAGCACAACCAGAGGGCGGGGCGCATTCGAGCCGCGGCGAGGTGCTGGGGGAGGCGCGTGGAGCTGCTACTGGAGAGGGGCGAGGTCGGGGTCGCCCAGGCCCGGCTTTCGAACCTTGCGGACCTTTACCAGGTGCGTGTGTGTTTGGTTTCGTGGGAAGACGGTGCTGCCAAGGGCGTTATTTTGCCGCTACCGTATCTAGGTTTGCGTAAGACGCCGTGCAACCCTCTGAACCGGTTTTCAGTAGCTCGACAGCGCTTGTCGAGTAGAAGGAGACCACGATCGGTCGATGCGTGTTCGGAAAGCTCTCCAACAGACGGCGGCTCCAACGCGACCATTTTCGGCACCGCCATTGTTTTTTCGGCTGAGAGATCGAGCTCTCACAAGCTCTCGACGATACGGTTCCAACGCCGCTCTTTCTCTGCTGAGTAGCCGGTCGCCTCGGTGGTCTAGTGGTAACCTCGAAACCGCTATATAGTCGCAAAGTCGTGAGTTCGAATCCCCATGGGGTGAAAAACTACAAATTTGCGGGTGACAGCGAAAAACAGCTGAAAAACTCTCGTGAACTTCGACATTATTAATAGCACCATTGACGAGGGAAAGGGACGGCTGGACCCTTCTCGCGATAAAATAAAAATTCAACACGCACCGCAGGAGGAACGTGGGGCACGAAAATGAAAATAAAAAGAAGAAAACCCCTCTCTTGTGTGACCCTGGACGGTTGTAGTACTGTAGTACGAAAAAATACTCTGAAAAAGTGTAGTACTCTACATACACTAAAAGATGTAGCAGTCATGCATGGCCCGCAGCCATTCGGGAACATAATTTGTTATTTTGGTTTGGTGCAGATTTTGGCTTTTGACGTCGTTTTAAATCGGACTTGCTCATGTTATAGGCACATCAGCTGAGGCACATAGTTCTACACATGATGACTAGCCCCGAGAAGGAGAACTGATGCTGATGCATAGTCGCGTAGTACGTTGTTGATGGTGCTGTGGTATCCGTGTCATGGCCCACAGCCATTCGGAAAAAATCGGAGTACGTTGTTGATGGTGCTATGGTATCCATGTTGAAACCTACGCGAGAAATATCTCCCAGCGGGAGGTACGTAGCAGAGGGGTTTCAGAATTGGTTCGGCAGGCTTTGTCGTCGCGGAACGCGTCCCCTGGTATTGAGTACACGTCTCACCACGAAAAATGGGGGGACTGTCGCCATAATAAATAGGACGAAAACACACCCACACCCACACACACCCGTGTTCTGAAAACCGGACCAGAGGGGTGTGGGATATCTATTACAACGTGCGGTGACATGCGCTCACGCAGGGTTGGTGCGTGCAGGCGCTGCTTTGGGTGGTTGGTCGGTCAAGGAAGATCTGTACTCCCTCCTCCCTTTGAGGGGACATGTTGTCGGTCGCCTATCTGCTTTCTCGCACTCTCTCCCGTGTCTCTCGCCAACGTCTCTCTGTCTCGCCGTAAACATTTTTTTCGTTTCACCTCTTTCGCTCTTGACCGTGTATCCCGTCCCTGTTATTTTTCGTCCCATCCCTCCCGAAGGCGGAGGGATGGACGCCGCAGGCTTTCTGGGCGCTGCACAGGCTAGCGCGCTGCCGCCGGTCCCTCGCCCTCTCGGACAGAAACGAAGCAGGGCAAGCAACAGACGCTGGGGACGCCTCCTACGTATCCACCGTCATGCGCCTAGCCGCCGTCCTCAAGGACCCGCGCGTGAGATCGGACGGGGGCAAGGCCGCCGTCGACAGGGCCGCGGCGGCGCTGCTGCGGGACGCCCGCTCCCTGGCCGGCGAACCGGCGGGGTCGCCCGGGCGGGGGTTCTCTCCCCCGTCCCCGTCCGCGGATAATAACGCCGGCATCGCGTCCGCGTCGTCCCACTTCTTCTCCGGGGATTCGACGAACGATGTCGGGGGCAAGCGCGCCTACCGGCTCCAGTGCTTCGCGGACGTGAGCTTGTCGGTGGTCGAGAAGGAGGGCGGTGTCGGGGAGGAGGAGGAGGAGGAGGAGGAGGGGGGGGGCGAGGATAGCCGGCGGCGGCGGCGGCGGCGGCGGCGCCCGGACCCCTTGTCGGCCGTCCACGTCGGCGACCGGCTCCTCGTGTCGTGCGTCCTCACGAGCCACTTGCCGCAGGCCGTCACGCTGGATTCCCTGTCCCTGGAGATGACCCTCGAAGGCGGCGGCGGCGGCGGCGCACGCGGCGGTCAAGAGGCCTCAGCGGGCGGCAGGAGCGGTGTCGGCGACCGGTTCTCCAACAGGAGGTCGTCTCCGAGGCGCAGCAAGGTCCTCAGGCGGCTGGAGAGCGTCAGGACGGCGGTGGCCGCGGAAGACGACCTATCGCCAAGCCGTACTCCCGCGCCTGGTGCCCCAAAGCTTCAATCCCCGCCACCAGGGACAGCTTCCAACGGCGCCGCCGCGCTGCTCGCGTCGGGCGCCGATGGGTCAGCGGGGCAGGGTAAGGGCAAGGTGCCCGGGTTCCAGGTGCCGCCTATCCGCACCGAGCGGAGCCAGAGCCTAAGCCCGCGGCTATCGGCGACGTCCTCGGCGAGTGACTTGCGGGAGTCGCTCATGAGGGTCCCCGCCGGCAACACCAGCAGCAGCAAGTCAAGCGTCCCCGCCAAGCCGCCGCGTCATAACGTCGGCGGCGGCGGTGGCCGGACTCGGAGCCCCACCCGGCATTCGATGTCGTCTTCTGCTTCGCCGTCGCTGTCGCCGCCGCCGCCGACTACCGCGGCGGCTGCGGCGGCAGGGTCTCGGACCCCGCCAAAGGCCGCCGCCCG
>FN649726.1:553489-573543 GCA_000310025.1 Ectocarpus siliculosus | reverse complement strand
AGGACCCGTCGAGCTGCTGCCGGGCGACAACGAGGTGGTGTTCACCCTGCGGCCGACGGTGGCCGGCGTGATCACGGCCTCGAGGGTTTCCGCCGCTTGGGGAGGCGTCACCCTGGTCCAGGTGCTCTCGGGCGGGGGGCGCGGGCGGGGGCCGTCCGGGGTAACGCTACCGTCCGCCTGGCTGGGAGCGCCGCGCCCGCCGCCCTCCGCCGTGGTGCGACCGTTCCGTCCACAAGCGGTGCTAAAGGTGGTGCCCCCGTCTTTCCTTCCACTGGGGAACGAGGTGTGGCTGAAGGTGGCCGTAACGGCAGGGCCAGACACCCTGCGCGGGTCACGCCTGAGGGTGACGATGGGCAGGGGGTTGGCGTGGGGGGACGCCGAAGCTTCGCGCGTGCGGTGGCGGCGACTGAGCGGAGGCGGCGGCGGCGGCGGCGGCGGCGGCGGCGGCGGCAGCGGCGGCGGCTCCGAAGGTGCAGACGACGGCTGCGGGCCAGCCGAAGCTGAAGGGCCGGCTCTCTCCCGCCCGGGAGAAGAGGCTACCGACATGCTCGTGGCTCTCGAAGAGGTGCTGCGGCCCGGGTACGTTGCCGAGGTCTCCCTGCGCGTCCGCTCGACCGCGGAGGCTTCTCCCCCCGCCGGAGGAGGACCCGGCCCCGCCGTCGCCCCGCGCTCTCACGTCGTCAGGGCGGAGCTCGAGGCTTGGCACTCTCGATCTCCGGACGCCGCCGCCGCGGATGACGCCGGGGTCGAGTGCCGGACCTACGCACGGGCGGCGATCGTCCCGAGGCTGCCGTTCGAGGCGAGAGTCGCAGTGACGGCGCGCCAGGCGGGGGTAGTCTTCGCGCAGACGGCGCTGGTCTGCACGGCCCCCGTGGCCCTCTCGCTGCGCTCCTGCGAGCTCTCCCGGCTCGAGCCCGGCGCCGAGGTCCTGTCCGACCCGAACGGCTTCCTGAACGGCGAGTCGCTGCCGCCGGGACAGCCGCTGCGCCTCGCCGCCTGCCTGCGGCGGCCGTCGGCAGCGACGGCGGCGGCGACGGCGGCTTCCGCGGCGCTGGCGGCGCTCAGCCGCGGCGGGGGCGAGGAGCGGAAAGGCTCGGTCGGCGGCGGTGTGCCGCTAGCGGTCCACCGGCTGAGGTACTCGATCGGGACCGTGGCCGGCGAGAGCGGGGACAGTGGCCAAGCTGAGGAGATCTTCGTCTTCGACGTTTGCATCCCGAGCCCCGCGGACGGCGGCGGCGGCGGCGGCGGCGGCGGCGGCGCGGCAACCGCCTCCCCGGGGGCCGCGGGTTCCGGGCGCGCGCAGCGGTGCCTGACGACCGCCGTGCGGCCGTGCGACGACGGCGGGGCAGAGGACGGGAAGGGCGGCGTTACCCGTCTAAAGCTTGCCGAGCCGAGGGCTTTCGAGTTTGGCGTCGTCGATAGCGAAGCTTCGGGGGGCGGCGAAGATGGCACGGGAGGCACGGCGCCGCCGACGGTCACGTATCAGGTGGTAGCCTCGCCGTCGGATTGGATGGTCGGCGGGTTGATCCGGGGGTCGGCGAAGCTGGACAAGAAGGTGCGTCGTGCGTGTTTTTTGTCTGCAGTCGTGGCTCCGATATAAGAGGGTGCACCTTCTTAGAGGGGGCTCCTATGTAAGAGGGTCGACATTGGTTGACACGGAATCAATACAAGGTACACCTTCTTTTTCCGGTATAAGAGGGGGGCTCCGATGTGAGAGGGTCGAGGGCCTTTGTCACACCTCCCTCATATGTGGGAGCCACGTCTGTACCAGGAAGGTCCTTCATTTTTCGTTTGGCGAGAGTCTTTTGCAGTGCTTGTTTCGCGACATGTCGTCTTGCGGCGCTTACGCCCCTGCCTGAACGGCGGAACACATGCGACAACTAGAGCCGGGGAGCAAACTGTTGCAGGATGGGCGAAGCTGGCAGCGCCGCTGCTGTAGTTTCGCTGGCCTCTTTCTTGTTCGGCCTCAATTTCAACAGCTGCTTTAGGAGAGCCCAACTCGGTTCGCTTGTTTCCTGTTTTTGAGTCTGTACGGAGAGCGTGTTCTTGGGGCTTGAAAATGAGTTTTTTTTCAAAATTGTTGTCATTTTTTTTCTTCAGTTCTCGGGAAAAGCACCGAGACTGGGTTTGAGAGGGAGGGGTCGAAGTGGGCGTGGTGTTGGTCGAGTTCAATGTCGAGAGACCCTTGCGGCAACGTTTCGGTCTGTATGAATCGTGCGACACACGGGGCTCGCCCGCTCTTACACGGTCGAACGGAAAATATCGATCAAGGAATACGCTGGTCTTGCTGGGGATGTCGGTCTGGAAGCGAGCTTGTCAGGTCATGGGCACCAGCGGTGATGCTTGGTGTTACCGTACAACACAAAGATAACATACACCAGTGATGTCATTTTGGCTCCTAACATCGACACCGGGTATATTCTATGATGTGTGTCGTGCGGTATCGTCTGTCGCCCTGTTACTTGAAGTGAGACTGTTTTTTTCGTTTTTGGGCTCATGTTTTGACCCGTACGGCCATTGCCATTACCACCGGGCATCTTGTGTGGGGGGTGTGATACTTTTTGTAGATATTTTGTCTTGTGTAGTAGACGGCTGTCATGTAGTTGCACCCTGCATCGTCGGCTTGTTTGCCCCTAGTTGTTGGTGGGTTTCTCCTGTAGTAAATCATCCGGGCCTATGTGGGATTTACGTTTTTTGAACCACTGTGTTTGTCCGTGTAACGGCCGCACAGATAATTTTTTCAACCTCTTTTTCCTTAGATATCGAAGGATACCGACGGGCAGGGCAGGCAAGGTAGCACTTTTCTTCCCAGGCGTAGAGACGAAAGGGGCTCCGTGACGCATCAGGAACCGTGCACGTACGTATACAAAGGAGTCCCGTTGACTCACGCAGCCAGGATACCAACGCCTTCCTAGAGATCAGGCTCGACACACACAAACATCGCCCACGCTGCCACAGGTGTAGCTCCCATGTTGCTTGACCAGCGCCTTCTTGCCCTCCGCCGCCCCCCTCGCTTGGCTCGACTTCGCAGGGCGGCGGGCTCCAAGTGCTCTGCCGTGTCCACCTCGTGCCCATTCGCGGCGGCCTGGTGGAGCTTCCTCGCTTGGACGTGGTAGTGGAGAGAGGGCGCGCTGCTCCGGGAGAAGTGAGCCGTCTCTTTGTTGTCGTACGCATGCACGTCGTTGTTTGGTTGCCCGTTTCGGAAGCACCGGTGCGGGGTAGTACTGTAACCCGGACGTGAGGCGCGCCTGTGCGCATCCATGCGGTGCGCGAAGTGCTGTTGATTGCTGAAGAGTACCACCCCCCCCCCCCCTGGGCCGTTTTTCAAAGCGTCCGTCTCGCCTCCGCGGCACTCCGGTAGATACCACACCCCCCTTGCGGACCGAGTCTCCAACAGCTAGATTACTCCACGACGAAAGAGGATGCGAAGACCAAACGATCACCTTTTCGGAAAGCTGTCGACGAGGCGGTGCCATTTTCGGGCACCGTTGCCGTTTTTGCCGCAGGGTAACCGCTGGTTTGACTAGAAAGTAACAAAACAAACGTGTTTGAGACCAGATAAGCAGTCTGTTCGAATCTGAGGTCGTCACCGGTTCTAGGCGGTGGCGGTTTTGAGATGTACGTCCTTCGGCGTTTATTCAGGCGCCCCCAGGGCTCTCTAGCTTCAGGCACGAGCCCGACCCCCTACACCCCAGATCCGACAACATATGCTGGTGTATTTTTTGCTACGCAGCGTGCGTCGGTCTAGACGCTATTTCTTTCTGTGCGTGTTTTTTTTTGTCGAGGTACGACGAAATAATCAGCGCGAGCCAGACTACTTCATGCTGCTGCTGGGCAAATGCCGACCAAATAGTGTGCATGTCACGTGTGGTTTGATGAGCTTTACGCGTTGTTTGCGGTTTCATTCGTACTGTGAAAAAAATAGCCGTTGAGCAAGCAGATCGTCTTGCAGTTGGTGGCGGCGAGCATTCCTCCGTCTTGTTGTTGTTGTTGTTGTTGTTGTTGTTGTTGTTGTTGTTGTTGTTGTTGTTTTTGTTTGCCGCCGCCGCTGCTGCTGCTGCTGCTGCTGCTGCTGCTGGATTTCATCGAAAATCGCTCCGACGTTTGCACGGAGCCTCCTCTGTAAAGGGCACAAGGGCCACACATTCCCGTGGTGTACAAGACCTGACCCACACCAAGGGGTGTCCATGCGTTCATAAACGAAGGCAGCGTCCAACCGAAATAAAAGTTCCGAGACTCTGTTCACTTATTTGTGCCTGGATAATTTTGGTGTTCGTTTCCCGTCGATTCTCCCCGACAGGTGGAGGTATGGAACCCGGACCTCCGGAAGGTGCTGGTGCTACCGCCCGGAGACTCGGCCTCCGTATGCCAAGCTCGTGCACCCTGAGACCCAGCTGACTCGAAGGGATCGAGTGGGCCCAAGCTGCCGGGCGAGAGCTATTTAGTTTCATGAACAAATTGTTTGCGTCTCCGCTGTGGAGGGAGTCCACTGGTTGACGCTGCCGGCTCTCTCGATCTCTCTCGAAATGAGCAAAAATAGTGGTGGTGGCGGCGGGTAAAATCCAAGTGGCCGGGTGAGGGCTGTTTCATGAACAAGGTTTGCGTCTCCATTGTGGATTCCTCTCGATGTCAGCACGTCTTGCCCTGGGATTCTTGAAACGCAGCGGGTGTTGTGCATGTGTTTTTTTTTTTTTTTTTCGTGTGTTTTGTAGTATTCCGTCCGGTTTGTGGTATTGTTTCTCTGCTTTGCCTCGGCCGCATAGCAGTGTGCTCCTCGGGGTTCGGAAGTACACCACCCCCTTCTGCATCGAGGAAATGTTGTAGGACGGGGTGACGCGGACTTGTTCTATGCATACCTGGTTTCGTAGCCGGCGGAAGTCGTACATTGTCGGTAATTTGTGCTCTCTCATGGAGGCCTAGTCGTCGCGGGATACGGTACTCGCGCCGCCACGAAAGAACGTCCTTTTTAGGACAAGGCTTTTTTCTTTTGTAGTTCCCAACAGATCTCACCCGTTCTTCCGTTCAAGCTCTTGAGTTTTGTGAGTATGATTTTTTTCACTCGCTGGTGCCTAAGTCGTGGTCGAGTACCGCTGTCGTAGCGCCGAAAAATTGATTAACTCATCTCCGTATGTTGTTCTTGTTGCGATTCGTGCAAGAGAGTTACTTGCACCACAATCACAAGATATTCTAGAATACTACTTTTGCAGTTTTCGTTACGTAAGGTTTCGTCATAAGACACAAGTAAGTGCACATTGCGTTTTGTAGAGCGTGTGCTTGACACTGCCTCCTGACCGGCGCGGCACTGCCTGCTGGTGTGCCGCAGACAGGTCATCAGGCGGAACATACTCCTGCGGCGTTGCTTAATGCCCAAGGCTGTTTAGATTTGGTACTTCTAAGGATTAGAGAGACACCGGCTTGGCTAACTATGCGTGCCAGCCACACAAGAAGCTGTCCATGCGCGGATTGATGAGGAAATCCGGCTACGAACGCCGATGGCAGCTCCCCTTGACCACAAAGCGCGGAATGGAGCGCATTGCATAGGCAGTGTTGGAGTGGGATCGTTGGATTGTTCCCTGTTGGAGAAACGCTCAAGAGTAAAAAACACTGCGCGCTATGTATACGTGTCCATGCTGTTGCGCTGTCTCCGACTTGCGAAGTAGGTGTATGCCGTTGCGCTACTCTCCGACACCAGAAACCAGCCACGCCTGGAGGAATCACAATAACCGTATGCATACGTTCGTGGAAAGTTGTGACGCATGTTCCCGGAAGGCCGGTGCGACCAATGTTTTCGGCCCATTTCTTATTTCTACACGAAGGTGTGGTGTTGAGAGGCGAACCGACCGGTGGATGCACAGCAGTATACATACAGTACGTGACAACACACCAGTGTCCCACGGCAAGTTTTTCGTGCATACATGTAATGTATGCATGCATGGTTTAGGCACATGTTGCAACGGCTTTCCTGACTACGCGCAAAGGATAACGGTACAGTGAGGTGCTCAACTCTGAAGCAGCTTGTTTTAGACTGTATATAGACACAGGTTTCCCAGGTTAGAAGCAGACCCGGGTCGTGGTAGTCTTAACTACTACCACCTTGAAGAAATTTGGCATGGAGAAGGTCTCGGAAGAGCGAGAGAGAGAGTTTTTCGAAGGGAGTGAGGACCTTCTTCCCAGCCCGAAGACTTGCCAGAGAGTCCGACGACTTGTCAGTCCCAAGACTTGCCAGTCCGAAGACTTCCCCAGTCCCCACCTCCGCCGTGGCTTTTAGAAGAGTCGTACCCACATTGCTCCTGTTCAACGATTTGCAAGATATGCTCACGCCATCGTGTCATCGTGTCTTGCACCAATGGTTACGACACCTGTAGTTGCTACAAAATTCCAAAAAAGCCTTCCGCATGTTTTATTTCTTATGTCAATAACTGTATGTATGCATAGATATGTGTAAATCTACCTGTATTTCATATTCCAGACATGGTGGTGGAGTGCCCGTCCTTGATAACCTAGGTGACACAAGGAAGGTTGATTCCCGAACTTCTAGTTCTCCGCAGCAGCAGTTCGAGTGGGGGGTGCCGAAACGGCGTTGAAGCGTCTCGCCAAGAGCTTTCCGGAAAATGTATCCTATCATCACAGGTGGCTGGAACGTTACAATAGAGCAGTGCACCAGACCGCTACTATTGGTCGGGACTCGGTTTCGTACTTCGTCGCCACTACGGTAGACACAAGGTCTATAGACTAGACTTTGTGTCACAAGAGTACCTTTTCGGCAGTACCCCGTAGTCTGGAGAGGATTTGTAACCATCTGTCTGTGATGACGTTCGTTCGCGATTTTTCATACTCGGCATATCTATTTCGGGAAATAATTTGAGCCGTATTTGCGTAATTGATACGCAACCCTTCGGCCCGGGTTTAACCGGATTTACACATCTAGACGTCTCACCCAGCCCAAGAGCGAGCCCACAGAACGCTTGGTTTAGAAGTTGTGTGGGGACTTAGTATGGCGATGTCCCCCACTTTCAGATTTCAAATTGAAAACTCCAGCGAGCTCAACTGGGTCGGATAGCGGGCTTCGCCCCATAGTTGGACGAAGCATGGTTGACACGACGGCCGAAACAGAACTCGCATGCATCATTGCAGATCAATATTGCCGTGTTTGCATTTGTGGTGGACGAGACGGAGAGATACCCACGTACCTTTCGTTTCGTCTCGCCACGTGCTTGCCAGAGAGGACATGGGAGAATCCTTTACGACGAGCTCCACAGCCCACCCGAGAGCAAACGAATGCCCTCCCCGTGTGCTGACCAACAGCGGCGGGGCAAGCAGCAGCAGCAAAGCAGCAGCAGCAAAGCAGGAGCAGCAGCAAAGTAACAGCAGCAAAGCAGCAGCAGCAAGACAGCCACAACAAGAAGATATCAACCATAGTAGATGATAGCATGTGCCGCGGTTTGTGTTTGTTTCCCCGCGTTCGAGGGTGCTCGCCCCCGGACTGCGCCCTCCGGAGACTCACTGGCCGAAGCCCTGCCTCCACTCGACAGTAAACCAGCGTGACCCTCACCCGCAACCTATTCGCTATTTATTGCGTCGCCCAAGCGACGTCATCTCCAGATCTGGTTAGGACATAGTATCACGCTATCGTTGACGCGCTGAGAGCTGAGGGTTTGGGGCACATGTGCCAGACGGACGAACTTCCGGTCTGTCGGTGCGAAGTCTATGTGTATTCGTGGATGCCAATAATACGAGTTTGAAGTGGTTAACCCCCATCTAAGGTGAGGATGTATGTCCCGCGCGCACGTTCGACGGCAGGCTCAGGTCACTGTATGGTAACGGGGCAGCAATACTGCTGTTGTGTTTGATGGTACAAAAAATATTGATATTTGAAATGCATCAACATGGGACTGTCAGGAGACACCCCCCGTTTCGGAGATCACGGAGATTCATGTTTCTATGATCGCCTACTGCGGTTGAGGTTGGTTGCTTCTCCTTCTAGCTTATGTGGGAAGGTGAGGCAACTCTGCATCGCTCCTTCTAATGTGTGCGTCGTCACGTGTTTTTGCTGAAGGCGAGTCCTATGTCAGCGAGATCAAGCCGCGTTCGATCATTCGCGTGTGAGGCGCAGAGGAGAAAACTGAATCCGCCAATCGATCTATCGATATTACGGTACGTCATGGATTCATGCATTAATGCGGACCACTGGCAGCGTTGGTGTGCATCAGAGCATCACGAAAATCCACTCCTTCTAGCGCCCCCCACGGTCCTTGAGAACCCAACCATTTAGCACACTAAACCCTCGACCGAGGGACAAGCACAGCAACATGTTCTTGGTGCCGTTCGTCCCAGACACCGTAAATGTCTTTGGAGTGGAGTTGCCTTCGTTCGCCCTGGCGGTTTTCGTCGGTGCCGGGTTGCTGGCCATGTGCGGTGAGTGGGAGCAACAACATCTCGTTGCAGCGAACGCAAGTGTGGTTAGTTGTCGTTGCCTTCAAGTTCGAAACGTTCCGGTCTGTGTTTCGGCACCTTCGAACATCCTACACTCGCCGTGTTTGTCTGTGTTCCCGTCGGCTGTTTCGCTCCCGAGTCCGTTGGTATTTACTCGTAGGCATGCCTTGCGTGTGATGATGCCGGTGAGAAGCGTGTGTGATGTTCTTGCTGTGGCCGCACCTTCTCCTCAGCTCAGTAGTTGGTTGTCGTGCATCCGCAATTCATCTGGCTTACTTACCAGTTTAATGGCAAACGCGCGCTTTACCCAGGGTCGGAGTGTTGGGCAGGTGGCAACGTCAGATAGTCTATAGTCATGTCGGGACTACAGTCTACAGGTGCTACGTTTGTTGCTACAAGTGTTCCACTTGGGGCTCGCTTTTTTACCTCTTGAGTTGGTTTTGAGGTAAGGGAAAGACAGCACAGGTGAACTAGATGCGGAAACTTGGTCATCGTCCAGAGTCGTTCTGGCGTGTGCATCGTTTGGCAAACATACATACCATGACATGAACAGGGACAGGCACCACAGGAAGCACCGAGCATTTGGAGACCATGCCGCCAATAATCCTACATATATATGCGGTCTACAACAGTATGCGTACCTCCAACGCGTGCACGCGTGCGTGTGTGATCTTCCTGCACTACTGCCCGCTCCTCCAGTGCCTTTTGGGCGGTTGACATGGGGCACCATGCGCCGGCGCTTATGTTGCCCATTGGAGAGGGTGGGTTGGCGTGGAAGAACCTACAGTGTAAAAGCCCCAACAGTGGTGCAGGTCGCCTTTCATGAGGCCGTACTTGTGCACAAAAGTTCCTCGACAAACAAGCAAGTTCCGCCATTTGTTTGAAGAAAATGCGTGTGTGACTCGACTTTTCCCAAATTTCACACGATATCCGATCCTCGATCCCTGAAGACGCTCCTTTCCCAGATAAACTACAAGGTCGGGGAAGAGGATTGACCTCCACCCCCTTAGGTGTTGTTGGTCGAAAAGTGCTGCCAACAATGCTGCTTCGGATGGACTCCCTGACCTTGATGCCAAAAAAAAAAAAACTCGACGCTGTATGTAGTCGTATCACCTCTTCCGAGCCATACATGGCATAAGGCTCGATGCTTGGGTACGGCCTGCCCTGTTCTTTTTCTGGGCTGCATCCGTTGTAGATACGGAAATAATTCAGAGGTTATGTGTCGAATGTTGCACACTCACTAGGTTTCTGTGCCGTCCGCGTAGAGATAGCCTTTTCTGGTCTGTGGTGATCACTATCTACTCGGAGTATTGACCAGAAAGTAGTTGCCGGCGCCGCGGGATGTAGACTTTATTTCATCGTGTAGACTACATCTTGAAGCACGTTTCGTTCAAGGGACTAAAACCCGTCGGGAAACAAGGCGAAGGCACAGGTAGGCGTACTATCGATTCCTCCTCTTGATGTGCCGGTTCTGTTTTTTTTATTTTTCTTAATATGACACAACGAAACCATCTCTATCATAGAAAAGAGTCTGAGACAGATTAGCAATGGATTCATAGCGTCAGAAAGTACCTGTATGTCTACGATTTCCCAGACAGCATATAGGGACATCTCCCCTGCGACAGTTTGGTAGCTGTCTTGTGTGTCTCATATATGTTATGTTGGGAAGGTGCAGATGATATGTGTTAGGTACTGGTCGGGCGTTTTGTGTGTGACACCCTTTTAATCGTAGGGCATGCAATGCCCTCGTGGTTGCAAAGAAGTTAGTCCGTGTTCGCCCGCCCTCTCATCTGTAGTTCTAGAAGATGCCTTGATTATTTTCTGAGTGGAAGACAGATTTATCACTGACGCCTGCCGCATCGTCGGGATGTTGGACGTATTGGACGTGGATTGTACACGTGTGCACACTTGCGGGCCCTCAACGACGCTGGCAGAAAGATTAAATGAAGTACTGGGTCAACGAAATGCAACCACAGCCTATCTATGGTGTGTAGGTCTATAGAGACCACCCATCCGATTTCTATGTCATGTGCCTACAGGGTGTACCTCTGGGGGCATCTCCGTTTTTGGAAGCCTACTGGAACGCAATGTGTACGCCGTCCGTACGCAAGATTGAGTTGTCGTTTCACTCCTTTGCTGACAGTCAAGGACAAAATTTCAGCTGCAATGTTCCTGAAATAATAACTGCCAAAGAGACGGATTAATTAAGCCATCGAGGCAGTGCCCATTCTTGTCGTTGTCCGTACATAAATGGTACTACTGTACATACTTCTATATTCCCGCAAGTGTATGAAGTCTTCGTTGTAACAATGAGGTTGTTGGTTTCATCACGAAAACGGTGATCGTTGGCGTTCGTGTGTCGCCCTGTCATTTCCCCTGGTGGACATCACACCTTCTCCTGATTGCTGTTACATGGACCTGCCCTACGCTTTCATGTTGTACGACCCCCGCGTTGTGCAGTGTTCTGCTGCTGTTCGAAATACTGCGGGACAGAGGACCCACCGACGAGCGAAAGCTTCAAATGGCCCAGCAGGTGGGCCACAAGCAAGACGATGTTGTTGTTGTTGTTGTTGTTGTTGTTGCTGTTGACTGCTGCTGCTTGCTGCAGAAGATGGTGATGGTGATGGCCGTTTTAGCGAGAGAATCAGTGCAGAGCATAATATCCAGACTACAGCAGCCAGCAGTAGAAGACTAGAGAAGCGATACGAACGTTTCAGGTGCAGTCATGCGAGGAAGAAATCGTCAGGTTCAAGATTACAACTCCAGGATGCTCGGCACGATACCCAAGTACATGCACCTCCCCTGCATGTATACTAACATATGCGCGTGGGTTGAATACAACCCCACCAGCGACTACTTAAGTCTACTAGTCTATCCTGTGGCACATCATGCTAAGCTTTGGTAGCAGCCAAGACGACGACCGTGCTGGTTGTCGTAGCACGCACACTGTGTCCGCTCCTACGCCAACCGCCACTCATTCTTCTGGTCTCTTGCTGCTGCTGTGTTCGTGTCTTTCCTGCTAAAGAGAAGTCGCGAACGTTTACTTTCCCCGCGTAGCCAAGAGATTCATTAAACAATTAATTTCTTCCCTCAGTTTTCTTCATTAAAAAAAACACACTACTGTAGACTACTTAGTCTACATACCCAGATACATAAGCGTCTGGGATAGGTTAGCAATGAATTCATAGAGTTGCAAAATGTGTGCAAACGATCTACTGAAAAAACAACAGAGCTTTCCCAATGCACACCAACCAAGCCCTCACCTGTTGTCGGGGTTGGGGCTGCTGCAGTAGTGGCATGATCGTTGCCGATCGCCTGTGGTGGCGGAGTGGGCTAGAGTAGAAACCTGCAACGGAATGCCCGACGATGTACCCAATCAGTATGAAGGATGAAAACTTCGGGCGCGTTCGACGTGGCCTGTACGCCAGTGCCCCGATATTCGGCGGCAGCGGCAAGAGACTCGGCACGTTATCGCGTGCGAGCACGCACGGGGGAACCAAACCAATTCCAGCACGAGACTCGGTATGTGTGGTATTTTGTGTGTTGTTGGTAGACACCCTTATCGAAGGGACAGTATAGATGGTGCGTGTTTATCCACAGCCTCACCCAGGCTTCCGCTTTGAACCGAACCGCAGAACCCTCAGAACGCAACGCCCGCGCCGCCCTTCGTTTCTCGCGTACAACACCCACCACCACTTATTATATGCGCAGTTCAAGGTTTTTGAAAACGGTTGACCCTCGCAACCCGCCCAAGCTTTTCGTCAACAAATACGAGGACCCGATAAGAACGGACGTGCTCGTTCTGGATGAAGAGGCCAATTGGATCGGTACGTGCAACCCAGTACATACCACACTTTACATTGTATGTAGTGCCAGATATGTATTTTCTATTTATGCATCTGAATATGTTCATGTGTAGAAGCAGTACATGCGACGGGCTACAAACAATATTGTATCATCTCTGTTATGTAGAATATACGCCAGAGTGCAGATAAACATGGCACACCAGCAGCTAGTTCCATGAAGCTGGAAACGACGAGTTTGGCTGTTGCGTCAAATCACCACTTGCGAAGATGGAGTGAACGACGACGCACACGGAGTGAAAGGAGTGAAAGGAGTGAAACGAGATGCCTGTACTGCGGGCTAGCCCGGCCAGGCACGCGACCAGAACCAACCGTGTTTTGTGTCTGTGAGGAAAGCCACAGGATACCGGAAGATAACAATTGTGAACCTCGCAGGCAACCTTTACCAGGTATATAAGAGGGATGATACTTAACCCCGCAAACGCGAAGAACGCGAGCGGAATGAACGCGCGTGACAAAAACGGAATGGAACGCCGTTTCCGTCAATGAACGCGGTTGCCTGGCAGGAAGGATAAACGTCCTGGTGAAAAGGGAAAACAGTGCGGTTTGCGTGAAAACGTTTTGACCGACAGGAAGAATGGCGCAGGCGACCAGATATGTACATACGCGGAGCGTCTGGCGTCGGCAGTTTGCTTGACATCTCATTCGCCGAGCCTTTGCATGCGCTCCATATCCAACGCCGATCCCCCTGTCGGTCCGTTCAGGACAACAGGGACGCCCCCACCGCCCTCCGACCTCTCTTCGCACACAAATTCGTGAACGTAGTCGTGTAGACCTGAATGCTTCACCTCTTCCTACACCCCTTCCTATCCTAACACGGTCTGTCGCGACAGTGACGTACCAACCAAGCGGCGGGCGGTACGAGGTTGTGCAGCACATGTACCTCCGGTTCAGGGAAGGAGCTGTCTATGGAGTGGGGTTCGAGGAAGGTCGGAAGGCTTGCAAGGTTAGTCCTTTCGCTGTTGTTTACGTTTTCACCGTTGCAGAAGATGCTGGAATTCGTGCTGTTGTTGTTGTTGTTGTTGTTGTTGTTGTTCGTGTTGGTGGTGCTGGTGGTGCTGGTGCTGCTGTTGTTGCTGCTCTGCTCTTCCTCTTTATACTCTTGGAAGTATTGCCTTCATCTCCAAAATATCTTACCTCGAACCACGGCAAAAACCCAGTTCGGGCTACAAACCTGTCAACAGTTGTACTATCGATGGATATGTTGTTCCCACTTAACACCCTCCCTCCAACGTAAACAGATTTTCATGAAGTATCCGTCCAGTGGTTCTTGTGTCCACACCTACCTGCTCCCTGCCCCCCCTTTTCTGCCCTTTCGGTAGTTTTTTTCGTGAGAGGGTGCGCGCCCTAACGTTTTCTCGCTCGTGTAAAGTGCTGCGAATTTGCTTTCTTCACCACCCTGTTCGTGAACTCCCTATTGCTGTGTTCGGCCGCGGCGGCGGCTGTGGTGGCGGCGGACATCATGGCTCGGTCAGATCTCGGGAAAGTACAAGCGCAACGAAGGAGCGAACCAGGTGGCTGTGGTCATGACGTGCAGGTGAGGACGGTGGCTCGCCGCCGGGGGGAGTTTTGGCGCCGTCGTAGGCCCTCAATGTATTCATGGGCGTGTGTCTAACGGCTCGATCCATCCGTTCCATGGCTGGCACCGGCAATTCGTTTCCTCTGCAATAGCGGGGTCCGCGAACGTAGTGATGTTGGCCATGGGGTTAAGGTCGTGCTGACGAGGGCGGGCTGGTAGGTTGGCTTATTGTCATTCACCCCCATTCGAGATATGTCAAGCCACTTCATCGAAACAGGACCATTACCAAGGATCGCTCAGGGGCAGACGCCGCGCTTGCAAGCACGATACTCACACACCGCATCTGCTGTGCGTTGCCTCGAGGGCACCCGAAAGAGCACATATAAGCTGAACAGCACCCTGGCACGTTTCGCGTTGGCGGGCAATCTCCGATGGCCGGTAAACTTGGAATTCTGCGCGTAGGTGTGGCGCCCGGTCATTTGTTCTCATCGGCAGCAGCTATCCATTCGCACCCCGATTCCGGTACCGGTGAACAGCGGTACCCCCCCCCGCCCCCCCCCAATTGTACCTTGTTGCTTTCTCTTCGACTAGGTTTTCAAACGATTTCGACACCGTTATGTTTCACGGTTCGGGAAACGGCACGGGGCTGGTGGGAAACTGCTACATCCGCGAGCTCGACCGCTTCTCCTCTTTCTCGCAAGTGCCTCTCCTTCCTCAGTGCTTGTTACCAGTAGTTGGCATTGTTTCTGCTGCTGCTGCTGCTGCTGTTGTTTGTTGAAAAACGTCACCCATTGTCACGTACCACGACACAAATTTGTTTAACCCTGGTTTTCTATCCACAAGCACGACTGACTGCAACTCTCGCTATTTCTGTTAGTCCTTGTGGTGTCTGCGAAACCGGCAGCACGGTTTCTAGTTCGGTTGGGTGACGCCCCTTGGCTTGATTTTGATCATGCCCATGTTCTCCTTCAATACGCCAAACCAACAACGGCACCTACGGGAGGACTCCGAGTTGTCCTCGCTGCGCACCTACTCAACAGCAGTAACTACGGTATTACACGTCGATCCGCCTTGTGGCCGTGGCAGAATAGCACGTTTTGACACGGAAGATTCCGGGGTCGATAGCGTCAAGAACACGACTACGCGTGATATTGAGCCTCCCCCAAGAAGCGATATCGATAGGACAGAAAACATTGTTGAACCACCTTTGTCGAAGCAGGAACGGACGATGTTGAACAACCGTTGGAGAAGTAGGAACGAACGATTGGCCATCGGTGATCTGTCTTGTGGGAACAGCAGTGCTCCGACAAATCGACGTCGCGTTGTCAGTGGTCTGACAACTAAGACATGCAACACATGAATGCGACCCCTCCCCCCCTTCATGACTGACATAGATCCTCACCGGGTCTACGGAACATGGGCGCGACCAAATACAAGGCGTCATTCCTCATGCTCAAGATGGAGGGCATCGGAGACACTCATATACGCGCTCGGCTTCACACTAGTAGGGTGCAGAAATGGGCCGGGAACCTTTACCCCGACGATGGTGAGGCTTCCCCATTTACCTCTCTCGCACTCACGATACATTAATTTCTGTGACATACCACGAGAGCGAGAGCGAGGGGATCCACGGTGATCATCCCCGTTGCCTCGCTAAAAAAAAAGCACAAGGTTTTGTTGTTTCTTCCTTCACAGGCGTTATAAGGTGTGGCCGACCTATGCACCTGCCCACCTTACCGAGCAGAACGATTTAAACCAGATCCATCGGTAGAAAGGACAACGAGTGTTTAGCTGACGAGCACCGCTGCCTATCCCTAGAAAAGAGCCTGGGGATGGGTAGGCCAACACTCTCGTATGGGAACGAAAACAGGCGACAAAGCAGTAGGTTATCGGTTGGTGTTCTCTCAGCTTCGTGGAGAGGAGGCAATTGAACAATGGTACCGCTATCTTGATGCAATGAGGAGATGATTCTTCAAATACTTCTCAGAACAAGCCAACGTTTTCGTTTTCACGCACCACTTGCATTGAACCACACGCACACGCACACCCTCACTGGGTCCCAGATCATGACATTTTCTGTTTTCAGCCGCCGCCCTAAGACTGAAATCTTTTCATTGGCCATCAGCAGGTTAGCGCGGTCGATGCAATTATTTGCGATTCGCAAGACCTTTGACGGGGGTGGGTGTTCTCTCGATTCGGAAAAACGCCATTATTTGCTTTTCTTATTTGTGCAGCGATACCTCTGCCGGCATCTAACAAGCGCTCTTCCGGCGGAGCCAGACGGGGCGAGGAGACCAGCCCGGGCGCAGAACCCTTCGTTTCCGACGACGACTTGGGCGGCATCGGAAGACCAAGGGCTACCTCCTCTAGGTGAGCCACGCCATCACCACCCGCCCCTTTGGTTTGTCCGTACAAACCATTAGTTCGTATGTGTAATATGATTGTACGTTAGTCTCATGGTTGGCTGTGCTCAGCCGTTTGTTTATTGTGATGTGGGTTTGCGCGGGTGGACGGATTTCCCTCGTTCTCCTGCCGGGTGAAGGGGACATGGGCAACACGCGTTCCTCTGGTGACGCTATTTTTACCGGTTGGCTGCCGAACAAGTTTTGGATGGGGGTGACGTACTTCTTCGCCTTGATGCTGGACACCCCCCCCGTCAGTTTTATCGGTAACGACGACGACACACACTTGGAACGCGGCTTTCGGCAACACCTCGCCGTGCAAAACTGGAATCGAGTTATCGCAGAAAACAAACTCCATAGAAGGGTCTCTTTTTTCCTAGCGGTACAACAGCAGCTCGTGGTTCCTGCACTAGTCGGCGTTTAGCCACCGGATTTTGGCCGGCCTCGGACCGGGCACGCGACACTAGATTTGGATCGATATGAACCAACTTGAATGCTACATCTGTGTCTCGCGAGTCCACCGGCCACGTACAAGGGCGACACGGGCCATATTAATTGTTTGGCCCTAACACAGCAATATCGACGCTGGTTCTTTTTTAGCCTCTAAGACAATGCTACCCCGTATTGCACGCCCTTCGACCCATCTCGAGGGAATGGGAGAAACACCGAGCTCGCCTGCAACAGTCCCAATGTTTCCAGGCTGCGAGTGATGCTGACGCACCTCCTGCGGATATCCATGGCAGCTCGTTCTACCGCCGTGCTATCTGACCCTGCAGAGTCAAGAAATAGTAATCAATTCAAACAGAACATTGTTCGTATGCTTCAACAGTACAACAGACGCGAGAAACGGAAACGAGCCGACCTGTACGAAATCAAGATGAGAAGCAATCTAGATGAGACAAAACGGACGGAATGTCAACGAATCACCGTGTACATCGTTTGACGCGTTCTCTATGAATCAACGTACTCGCTCTTTTCCTGAAAGTGCTGGGTCAAGGATAGTTCATGATACCGCTGCAGCGATAATGCATGCCCGGCTGAAATGTAAACGGATGCGTATCGACGTCGTTTGGCTACCTCCATTCAATCTTTAGCGCCAGACGCGTGTCCTTGTTGGAAGAATAGCACGCAAGAAACGAAAAGACACAGCGAGAAAATGTCATCGCCGCGCTCTGGCCACTTGGCGCTATCTGTTCCGTCCGCAGCACGAGGAGGGCTCTCTCTCGACGACGCCAGGGCAGCGACAGCGTCGCCAGCGGTAGGGGCGGCGACGGCAGCGGTGGCATGAGCATGAAGAAGGTCCTAGGGTACCTCCCTAGCTTCGGCAGGAGAAGGTCTCGCTCATCGGTGCCACCAGGACCCACTCCACCCGCCTCGGCGCATTCGACCACCTCGACCAACGAGGTTTGTGTGTAACTCCCTTCATCTCTTTGTTTGTTTGCATGTTGACATTTTTTTGGTTGTCCGTTGGTGTGAGTGTTGCTTGGTTGTTTGTTTGTTTGTTTGTTTGTTTGTTGTTGCTTTGTGTTCTTCCTGTCCCAATATAATATAGTGTTCCACCACACCTGGTGCCACCTTGTGGTTCGTTCGCGTATTAGTCCCTTTCAGGCAGATGGATATTGATGCCTTGGTGTAGTACTAAGAAAAGTGGCTCAGTAGATTACGTCGCAATCTTCTGGCGTGTGGGACGTAGGCTCGAATCCCGGTGGAGTCACACAAACTGTTTTCATCCCTCAATATGACCAAACAGTTGTGGAAGACAATACTTTCGTATGAACTGTACGCAAGAACTTGACTTCACAGTCGACGAGGGAAAGGAACGGGTGGATCCTTTTCGCGACAATAATCAAGGCAAGCGTCGAAACAAGAAAGCGGAGAACAACCTCCTAGGTGGCCTTCCCCACGCGTGACCCCGGCTGGTTCGCCCAGAATGGTGCCGACATAGAAAGGTGTAATCGCCGACGTCCAGAATTCATGGGATGGCGAAACGTCATTCCGCGGGTTGGCGGAGGCGTGTACAGCTCCCTCTCCTGTCCATTTCCCCCACCCCACCCAACGACCCGCCCGCTCGAATACCCGCGTGCCACCTGTTCGTTTCTGTATTGCACCACCCGCAGCTTCCCCCGTGGGTGCTCACGGGAGGGGAAACAGGATCGGCCCGTGGGGGGGGCAGCGGCGGTGGCGGGCGGACCGACAGCAGCAGCAGTGGAAATGGCTACACCTACTCCATCGCTCCTTCGTCGGCCCCGGGGCCCCCGCGGCCGTCCTCGGTGAGGGCTGACGCTGCGACACAAAGGGTCTGCCGTAGTGCATGCGCACTCCTGTGCCTCTGTTTGTTCTGAAGAGGTAGTCTGTTTTTACTTTGCTGCTGCTGCTGCTGCTGCTGGTCTTGGTGTTCGGGTCTTCGTCCTCTCTGTGCTGCGTGCTCCATGGGCCTCAACCTGCTCACTGCCGTTTTTTTTCTCGATTGAGAGACGTTTTGTTGCAGGACGCAGACCACGCTTGCTGATGCTCTTTTTTTCTTGTTTCAGACGTGACTTCTGACTTAGGGGTCGAGATTGGAAACACCGACGTCTCCGGCGGTGGTCAGTTACACCCCGACGCCCGTCGAGGGAAATAATGGACGAAACACAAGATGAGCAGCAGCAGTCACAACAGCAACAACAACAACAACAACAAGAACAGCGATACTCTCATTCGAGGCGGACGCCCGTCGAGGGAAATAATGGACGAAACACACGATGAGCAGCAGCAGTCACAACAGCAACAACAACGACAATAACAATAACAGTGATAGTCTCATTCGAGGCGTGAGAAATCTGACCGGCCACCCTTGACAAATACCTGCCGTCCGGTCGCCCCCCCCCCCGTTGTTGTCGGCGTCTCCGTGTCATTTTTGTTCCTTTCGTCTTCTCTCGGGGGTGGGTGATGACGTCACTGGCCACCGGAGCAGGAACTGTCCAACCCTTACCTCCCAGATGATGCAGTAAGTAGGTCCCGAGACCAAAACGAATCGGGTTTTGTACCCACGCCGATTTCGCAGGGAACGAAAACGACGATGCATCGTGGTCCCGGACATTTTTTCTGTCAAGAATCCCAGGCTCGCCCCAACAGCACATCCACCCCCATGTCGTTCGGTTAAGGTATTAGTCCTCTTTGTTGAAGTTGTGGTGGCCCGCTTAACGGTGGTTCGGAGAATCTTGTTCAAGACACGTCGAACGCATGCGTGCTCGCGCGCCAAGACAACAATCACCAACGACGGTTTCGTACCTTCCACGTTGTAAGTTAGAAACACGTAGCAGGTAGTTATGCTGTCCTAAACTTCCGCAGAAATTGTTCTACAATGCCCTTGAATCGCACGCAATGTGTTATGCACGCTCGACGAGGTGCTAGAGAGATTGGGCTTGCATGGTTGTGTCCCACCGGTCCTTCGTTCTCCAACACGATGATACTCACCAACCTCTCTCTTTCCTCTGCCACTACGTGCATGTTGGATCGCTGCAATACAGATTCCGGGTGGGTCTATGGTTTAAATCCCCGACGACCATCTCCGGTGCTTCGCAACGCTGACAATACACCCGGGATGCGGGGGGGGGGGGGGGGGGGGGGGAAATTTCCCCCACGGGGGGGGGGGGGGGATGCCTCTAAAAAAAAAGGGGGGGATTTTTGGGGGGGGGGGGGGAAGTCCCCTTGGGGGAAACCCCTAAGGGACCCGGGGGGGGGGGCCCCCTGTTTTTTAATTGACCAAAAGGGCCCCTGCATCCGGAAAAAAAGGGGCGCCCTTTTTTTGGTTTGGAAAGGGGTCCCCTGGAAACGGGGGAAAAATTGGATTTTTAA
>FN649726.1:489584-549499 GCA_000310025.1 Ectocarpus siliculosus | reverse complement strand
GATCCCCTCCTCGGGGGGAAAACTCCGACGTTTACGGTATGTTGTTGGTGTGGAACATAAAACTTAACTGACCAAAAACTTCCCATTAACCGATTGGCAATGGGAGACGACAATATTCGGAGTTTCTGCTTTTGGGTGGGGGGGACGGCAAAGTGTGCGCTTATCGGCCGCGTCGTGGGCTGTGCTGTGCCACACATTTTTTTCAGCCCCCCACTATACATTCATGAAATTGGCGTGCATGTCGCACACGCCATGTCACAACACGTAGCGTAGCGGTAGAATGTAATATGATATTAGTAAGTCGCCGGTTCGAATCCCCCCCTACTCGTGTTTTCTTCTTGACAAGACGTTGCGGTAGTGAAGACGGACGGGCGAAGTCCCCCGTACCGCGACCGCAGGGTTGAAGAAGGTGAAAGCCCTCACACATGTGTTTTTTTATCCTCGGCCCGTTTTTATCTCCCTCCCCCTCTTCACACCCACCCTCGCATGATGACCGCTTTCACAACCCGGGCACGTTCTGCTGGCTCGGCCTGTAACCCCCCTACGTTATCCCATGTAATAACCACGTTGGCCGGAGGTTACTCAACGCCCCCGTACAACGGTGCCCACTGGCCACCTGTGTGGCGCTAATTGTGGCAGACCGCTGCGCGATAGGTGCTGCACGGAGACTATAGGTCTTAGCTGTGTTGAACGTAACAAGTCTACATAGGTTCCTCACGCCAGCAAGGCAAGGTTGCTTACCCCAGTAACCCTAGCTAGCCCAAATAAGAGGGCGAACGGACACGCACGGCGGCGAACAGCGAGATATCTCCAAATGATCAATCGATCTGATAGGTCCCTTCTCATGGCCACACTTACTTGATACATACCCCGTGCACATGGACCACAACGGGGACTTGCGCGAAACTGCTCACCTGCTGAGTGCATTGAACTTTCGTCTCAACGGGGGAACTAACTGCTACCTGGTACATGACTGTCGACAAAATTATGCCTGCGATAGATGTACTGTACGTGTAAGGGGAACCACGTCGTAGGCCAGAAAATACCCCGTTAGGTTTTTACGAAACCATAAATCTGATCGATAATTCGGGTGGCTCAGTTGTGTGTGATGGGAGCGTAGAGCAGCTCGGCCATGACGGGCCGTAAGGGTAGGTAAAGACGTGTAGACGTGTTGAAAAACGTGTTGTATTAATCGCGGGCGTGCTTGAGCTCGTCATTCCATCACGGCATCAAGTCACGCATAACGCTTCAACACCCAGAACGAATCTCCATGAATCTCCCCCCAATCTACCACACTCCCAAGGAAAACACAAAGAAACTTCTTGTTCCTCCGTAGTTCGTCACTGCAATCCCCGCATATGTATACGCAATATACCACCCCCATGCTATGCTACGAGTATATCGAATAGCCTCCCTGCTCGTATGTATCGTCATGCTCCGGCAACATATCAAAATCATCCTTCTCATACCAGTTCATCCCAAAACAAAATCAAAACCAAGACAAAATCCTAAACTCCAACACCAAAACAGTATCTATCTCCGAAAACAATCAATCGCATACCAACTCTTCCAAATCACTAAGAAAAAATCCCAAACATTAATCCAAAACACTACCATCTCCACTTGACTCTCTCCATCTCTTGTTCAAATTCGTAGAAACAAGGGGTCCTTGTTCCGGCAACGAAGACAAAACGTGGACATGCCGGTGTGCACAATGCGACTTGATGAGTACGAAAGGAGACGGAGAAACAGGCACAGTATCTCCAGAAGCGGGCGAAACCGCGAAAACTCCCGAAGAACTCCTGCAATCTTTTCCAGCAGGAGGCGAAGATGCAAGCTCGTCCATGCGTGGTCCATGTCTGCGAAAATCTCCATAGTCCGAATCTTCCAAGACAGAAGGTGGAAAAACACCATCGGAACAAGGAAGGCGGAGCCCACCCAAACCGACCTCCGGTGTAGAAGACGAATGATAGGTGAACCCACAAGCCCGGATGAGAAAAACGCCCGCCTGGTCAATACCGTCGATGCTGTCAGGCCCGGTCTTGTCCTCCTCTCTCGCTGGCAACGGCAGTCTCGAAAGAAAATCCGCGTTGCCATTCGCCGAACCTTTCCTGTACTCCAAAGTGTACGTGTAGTTGGACAAATACTCCAACCAACGTTGCACACGAGCATTGTGTTCGCCGACCTTGCCAATGCTCTCCAAAGCCTTGTGATCAGAATAAATGACAAACTTTGTCGACCAAAGGTATCCGCGAAGCTGTTTAATAGCCCAGACAATGCTACCAGCCTCCAAATCCAAAACGGTCCAATTGCGTTCGGCCGGAAGAGTAGCGCGGCTAATGTACACAATAGGCCGCACAGTGCCATCCAACTGTTCTTGCTCTAGAGAAGCGCCAAACCCGTCTATGCAGGCGCCTGAGCACAAACGGAGAGGGCGACTGTTGTCTTCAACCGCATCCCAATCAGGGAAAACCAAAATCGGGGGGCGGGAGAGGTCGTGAAGCAGCGATTTGCCCATCGTGACCATGTTCGGGGTGTACTTAAACTGAACGCCTTGTTTGAGAAGGGCGTTGAGCGGTCTCACCTTGGAGGCAAGGTTCTTCAAAAATTTCCTGTAGTAGCTCAAACCGCCCAGGAGACTCCGAAGTTGCTTGACATTCGCCGGCGGTGGCATCTTCGTGAGCGCTCGAACCTTGTCGCCATCCGGACTAACGCCGGCTGGGGAGATGGTGTGGCCCAGAAAATTGGCGTGAGTAGCTCCGACACGGGCCTTCCCTGGAGACAGCTTGAGGTTGTACTGTCGTAGGCGTTTGAATAAATCAATCATGTTACGCACATGCTCCAAAGGTTCCTCGTCAAAGCAAATAACATCGTCCAAATACGCCAAAACGCGGTCCAAGCCTTGCACCACACGGTTGATGACCTTCACGAACCACGAAGGGCTCGCGTTAGCTCCTTGCGGCATTCGCAGCCACTCAAAGAGCTGTGTCGGCGTGCAAAAGGCTGTGAGAGGCACGGTCTCCTCGTCGCACACAATCTGGTGAAAAGCAGAGTTGAGATCAAAGATGGAAAATACCTTCCCTGTGTACAAAGAGTCCAAAATGCCGTCCACGCGCGGAAGAGGCTGTCCATCTAAACCCACCAGTGCATTAAGGCGCTTGTAGTTGACGGTGATCCGAACCGAGCCGTCCTTCTTGGGGATGACCACTAAAGGAGAGGCCCACGGAGAGGTGGAATGCTGAATAAGCCCAGCCGCCAAATATTGATCCAACACTGCGTCCACCTTCTTCTGCATCAATGGGTTAATGCGGTAGGGACGTGAAGCGACAGGCTTCGTCCCAGGAGGAACAGAAAGGCTGAAGGGCAAAATCCGTCAAGCACCAAAATCCGTCTTCGAAGTTGAAAACACATCAGAATAATCGCACAATGCATCTGCTAATCGGTCAATAGCCTCTGGCGACCATCCAGGGTCATGAAGATCAAAGCGATGGCATGCATGTGCGACGGCAATCTATCCCACAAACGCGAGAAGCTGGAGCGTTGCGCCTCTGACAGACGATCCATCAGTTCCTGTGGGGGCGGCTTCGGCGGAGGGGGGGCTGGCGCGGGGTTCGAAGGTGGTCGTGCCTCTGGATTGGGATCAACGGTGTTGACCCGAGAGACTGTCGTCGATGGCGACGGAGCCGACGAGTTCGAAGACGGCGAAGTCAACGAAGTTGAGGACGTGAAAGACTTGGTCAAAGTTTCCACAGGCACACGCAACAAAGGCGCCGCGGCAACTCCAAGAATGGCGCCTGGCTCCAATTCAGCACAACCTGCGAGGGGGATGCGCCGAAGTCCATTGGACTCAAACGCATCCGGAGACGAAAGAGCCGAACTCTCATCAATGCTAATCCAAGCAAGTTTTTGCCAGACGTCGACCATTTGGACGGGTCTGCGGCATGTGGATGGTGTGCAGGCAAGCCAATACCCCAAAGAGTATCAAAGGGGCTAGCTTCTGCAAGTATACGGTTGCCTGTAGCCAACAAATGTTGTTTCATGGCAGCGTTCTGAGCAAATTTGGCATACGAACCCGTGAGCACAATCTCTTCACGACGACGCTCCCATTCAGCATAATCGAACGGACGTACTTGACGACCTAAAGACTTGTGTTGCGCCGGATCAGAAGTGGCCATAATTTTATCGTACGTGACTGTATCTCCAAACAGCTTAGCCTTTTCCGACATCATAAATTGCTCACCACATGAGTAACGCACCCCCAGGACGTCAAAAATCGAAGGAGTCCATTGCGAGAAGATCGAAGGAGGTTTCCAGAAAAGGAAAACATTGTCCGAAAAATATTCACGCGTGTCGTCAAACGACTGTGCTTGTGCGGGGCTAATCGGCAACGGCACCAGGCACAGCGGGGTTAGAATGACCAAGCGGACGGGTCCCCATTCGCGAAGATGGAGAACCTGAAAGCGAGGTAGACGCGGGCGAGAGCGCAGCGCTTCTGGTTCCAGAGGGCGGCCTATGGGCGGCAACTCCGGCTGGGTCAATGTTAGCAAGGCGGCTATTAGAGACCTGTTCGTTAGGAGTAGTCACTCCTGCATCATGCTGGCTTCGGCGAGTTGGTGCAGGGTGCTCTTGAGTACTCCCCCTTGACAAAGGAGCCGAACCTTCCACAATTTGGTGGGCACCACCATCCGATCTCGATGGCGGCGGTGCAGTCAACACTTGGTGGGCAGCAGAGGAAAAGTTATGTGCATCAGGTGCTACCACACGGGGGCAACGGACGGTCTGAGACACCGAAAGTCGCGAAGAATTGGTAGAAGGAGCATCGGCGGTAGAATTCCGGACGACTGTGGAAGAAGGCTCGCTTACTACACTCTAGAAGATCCCTGGTTGACAACACCTGGGGAATCTTTACTTATTGCAGAGGGCAAGTTTCTTATTCCTTCTAAAACCCGAGACGACGAGGTGAGCTGGGGTGAACCGCTCGCCATCTTACCTCCTTTTCGCCCACACCACAAAGTTGTTGCCGGAGTGGATTTGTCACGGCCAGAACCAGCAGACGATGAGGTGGGCGGCGAAGAGGCGGGCCGAGAAACTTGGGGGGATTGAAATGCAGAAGTGGGCGTACCTAAAGAAGTACGTTGAACACGAACATCTTGAGATACACCAGAAGGGCGCATGGTGGATGCTGTTGGCGGCAGTACCGGCTGAACTCCGCCATCGACATGTCAGTTTTTACCCTTACCACCTCTCTTGTTCGCAGTCGAAGACTCCGAAGAAATGGAAGAGGACCCTGTGTTGGACGCCGATTTCTTGTCCGAAACATTACGGCGCGGACGTGCTGAAGATGAATTGTTCCGGGAGACATATCGTCCCGCGCACCTGTGCGAAGTCATGCGCTTTTGCCACCTACCCCAAAGATCAGGGTCTGTCTCCATGTGAATCTTGATGTCAGGGTTAAGCAAACCAGTGGCGTTCACAAACCCGCTCGTGCAGAGCTTGAAAGAATGGTCTTCTCCCAAACAGTTGAGGCATTTTCCTTTGAATAGCCTGAGAGCATCTCGCCGAGCTTCGCTAGTGACCAACGGAGTAAACAAAGGCGGATCCTGTTTGGTCTTGGCGTACTCGAGGGCGACATTGTATACCGCTTGGTAGTGGCCTTGCAGAGGCCAATCACTGCAATGGAGCATGAAAGGGTCCCGGTCATCAATTGGTTGCGGATCTACACTCATCACAGCAGACGAAGGGCCCTTGCTCCAAGATGCAGGCGAAGACGAGCGCAACGTCGAAGAAGCCACCGCACGCGAAACAGCAGAAAAACTCCTAAGGTTTGTCGAAGACACAGCAAAAAATTCTTGTCCGTTCACTGCAGGTGTGTGGGCTATCGTACGCTTGTCCAAAGCCTCCCACATGTCCTCCAGACAAGTGTCATGTCGCCCAAAAGGGGCCTCCATGGTCAATTGAGCGTCCTTGTACAATTGTCCAGACAAAACCGGAAACTGCTTGAGCATGGAGTCCCGAACAGCAATCTGAACCTGAGCAGCGGAAGGCTTGAATGCAGTATTCGACACCATGACCGTCATCGTCAGAGCCTTAAATTGCCTAATGTATTCTCCAAACTTCTCATCGTTGGGCACTCCGAAGCTACGAAGACGGTCAATGCCCGAAGTCTTGTCCTCGGTATCCCACGCAGCAGCCAGCTTCTGAATAAAGAAGGTGTACGTAGAGGGTCCTGACGGGTCTTTGCGCAAGTGAGCTTCTACCTGCTAAAAGGTGGCATCGAGAAATTCCAAAGTAGCACGATTCGCGGTTTGCGCGTCGACAACTGCAGCACGGACCCGTTTACGCAGTAGAGGGAGCCATCCACTGGCCCACGTCGAAGAGTTAAAACTCTGTTTACGCTTGACATCACTTTTCCGAAGAATTTCAGCGACAACTCCTTGGCAGCTGGAAGCAAAACGGGAAAATTCATCAGGATCCGAACCAAGCGGCAAACGATTAACACTGTCCAAATGCTCCGGCTTCATGTTGTCCATCATATTCTGTATGCGAATGAGATCGGCTTCTGCTGCCTCGGCTGCAGCGGCGTCAAGAGCCTCCTGACGCTTCCTCGCTCCTGTGGACGATAAGGGCAAAGCAGCGTCATCCTGCGGCGGCGGCACTCTCTGTGAAACATCTTGCAGGGACTGCGCGTCGGAGTCCCCAGCCACAGAACTTGCACCTGTCACCAGAGACACTCGCTGTGGCACAAAAGCCTGCTGCGCCAGAGGTTTCGACAAAGAGGGTCGTCCAGAAAATTCCTGCCGCAAAGGGCTCGTCCGCAAAATTCCAGCTGGCAGCGATGACTGCAAACGTTCTCCAGAAAATTCCTGCCTCAAAGGGCTCGTGGCGGGTGCAATCGAGGGCACCGGCGAAGGCGCACGCGAAGGTGCATGCAAAACTGGTCCTCTAGGCGAAGCGGCAAATCTGGAAGCACTAAAATCCGGATTTTGTGACAGTTGAGGATGATGCGGTGGCTCGTACATGGCCTCTTGTTCAGGAGCAGTAGTAGCGACTGGGTGGTGCACGAGAGAAACTGACTGCTGTATGGTCGGCTGTTGAAATCTCAAACGGGCATCATTATCCTCGACACGGCTAATCGACCGCGAACGTCGATCTTCAGCTGTACGTGTGTCAGAGCGGTGGACAGATTCACGCGAGACAGCTACAACGTCCACTCCACCACGGTGCGATGTCGGTGACGGTCGAAGATGGGTGAGAAGTTCTTCTAGCAACTTTTCGGTGCGTGACACGGGAGTGGAAGCTGCAGGTTGTGACAAAGGGCGACGTGTCTCCATAGGCAAAACTGTGGCCGAGGGCCTACCATTTTCAACATCCGGAATTGCAGATTCTCGCACAGCCTTAGAGTGTTCCCTCAACTGCATATCCGCCAAACGGTACGCCAAGGAGTTCACAGTCGGAGGCACTGCAGGAATAGACGAGCGCGACTGCCCAGGACGAGCCATGCCAAGTCCAACTCCAGACTCGACTTTTTCTTCCTCAGAGGGCACACTACTATCATCAGACTCATCCCTGTCATAACACACTTGCCTTCTGCGACGGTTGCCGTCTCGGTCTTCATGGTCGCTGTGGTCGTGGTCACGGTTGCTGTCGTCCCGGTGGCGGCGGCTTCCAGAACGCTTGGATTTCTTCCGCTTCTCGTGCCTGGCCTGGTCCCCAACACGCTCGTCTTCGTTGTTGAAGTCCCGAGCCCTGTGACGATCACGCCCTTCGTCGGCATATATATGCGCGATATTCCGTGGCTTGGTGCTGCGGATAGCCGCCCTGTCCCCGCGGTGATCCAGCGTACGAGCCGTTACCCGCAGATTGAGCGAACTGCGTAGCGTCGTCTTGCTGCGGCCAGTGGGCATGGCGAAGGCTGAATAGGAGCTGGTGCACATTGGGACGCTCAAACGGCGTCAAGGAATTAAGAAAGTGCGGGTTCAAAAGGTCTCCAAATTGGACATGTTGCACATGCCTGTCACGGAAAAACAGTTCTGCAAACCTGCGGCACGAATGCCACGCTGCCACAGCATCAACCCGATGGGTGTGGTCAAAAGGTAGTTGGGTGGCACGCGTGTCAAAAGTACGCGAGAGGAAGACATGATCGCCATCTTGTTCCACACAATCCGGCACAGCGATGGAGGTTCCCTCCCCAGCGGCGGTCCGCGAAGCTCCCGCCAGCGTCACGGAAAAAGTGGGCAATGACGAACCTCCTGCACGCACTGAGTCCATAGGCGCACGACGAGAAGCGGACGGTGTTGGCCCCGGGAACTCACCTTTCAGCAGCCTAGAATGACGGGCCAACAACTCCTGGGAACGACGCTTCCTTTCCGCCCGAGCCGCAGCTTCGGCCTCCTCTTCCTCCCGTCTACGCTGTAGATCCTTCTCCAGCTTGGTGTTGTGGGAGACTATGCGCTGTTCCCACAACGTGTACTCTGCACTACTCATGTTTTCGATGTCCGCATCCCGGAGATCGTTCGGCATCGAGGGGTCATAACCAGTAGCAGCAGCAGGAACAGCAGACTCCGGGTACGCCGGAAAACGGTGGGCGCCGTCGACTCCAACGGAAACTCCAGCGGAAACTCCATGAAAGTGTTCGCCCCGAGGCGGCAAAGCACCTACACCATCAGCTCTATGTCCAGCGCCAACCGCTCCAGCAGACTTCGAATGCACTAACCTTCCAGCAGATCCAGCAGTCTCCGAAGACAACAAAGGCCTATCAGCTCCCACAGCTCCAGCGAAAACTCCAGCAGCATCAGCAACTCCAAATCCCGAAGCAGCAACTCCAACAGAAACACTTGCAGGCGCCGAGGTACTCCGGGCCCCGGCCGTCACTTTACCTGAATCTGTAGACTGCTCAAAAGCATTATCCGGCACATTCTCCGACATCAACAGGTCGCCTCCGACACTCACGTCAGCTGCAGCAGATTCCGCGGGCAACAAAGTGCCTGTATCCTCAGGAACATGCAAAGCGGCATCCAAATGCAACAAATCGTCAGCAGCAGCATTAGTACGCCGATGCTGAGCGAAAAGGACCGACTGCCGTGCACGTTCAGCCTGTTCTGCTTCTTCTTGTGCCACCTGATCTGCCCAAAATAAACGAGTGTCCTCGTCGGAGAGGGATTCTTCCTGATCTTCAGCTTGCATCTGATTCTCACACTCCATGCCAGCAGGGTCACTAGAAGAGCTATCATAGTCGGCGGTAGAAACAGCAGAAGCACCCCCCATCGCAGGAGAGGGCAGCGGCGCAAAAGCAACACGCAGATACCCACATGACAACATGCGGCCAGTGATGAAAGCTTGATGAGCTGGCAATTTGAGCGGAGCCAACCAAGTAGAAAAGACCTTCAAAATGTCCTTGTTCCACATCCACACGGACGTGGACGCCAGCACAAAAGAACCCGTATCGGCCGGAGACGCTAACTTCTTCGACCAAAAAGTGCGCAAAGCAGCCAACCGCTCAGGCACGAGGCGAGAAGGTGTACGTGTATTCACGCCCATCGGTTTGAGAGGGAGGCGTTGCCCCAGCTCAACGGCTTTCAAAGATAAAAATGTCCCAAGAATTACAGTCACGTTTTCACGAAAAACAGACGGGAAGCGAAAGGCGTGGCGCACACCCAAATGATGTACAGCAAGAGCTCGCCAACTTGCGGTGCGCGGAGTCAAATCCGACAGCACCACCGGATAATCAGCAGATGCCGGGCGATATGCGGGCACAAAAGCAGTCTCGGCAGTGGATGAGGGAAGCATGCTGTCATCTCGCGCACGACCGCACAAAGCAAGTAGCCGTGGCTGCCGTGAACAAGTTTGGTCTGCTACTGAAATGACCTCGTTCGTGCAACGAAGTCACAGAGAGAAGAGCGCGAGGAGGTTGACGAACATACGAGAAGTCTCCCGCTACACCTGAAACATCTCCAATGCGAGAATCCGTCGCTAGATCCCATTCACGTGCGCTCGCGGCAAACGCATCGTAGGCGGGCATCCGATCCCTGAGTGCCCGGGGCACTCAAAACAAGCTCTCGTAGTTGGTGAGACCTAAAATTGCAAGCAACAAGCAATCAGAAAAAAAAGAGAAGACACCAAGCAACAACGGGAGCAGCGCCGCGTCCAACGCTAGCTTACCCGTAGACTTGCCAGACGACGCCAGATATAAAGGAGGTCCAGCTGTTGGAAGCAGCTGGGTCCTAGGGTAAAGAAAGAGGTACGGTCGCTTGATGCCTTGTCTCCACGATTGTGTAGAAATGAGATGTTGCTTGAATTGAGAGCGAGGAAGGTCTGATTGAGGAGGGGATCCTCCTAGCAACCAGGGGTCACGCAGATAGCTGAGTCCTGATGTGGTATGGTCCCTGAGAGGTATACCTCACGGACATCCCACATCCTATACTAGACTAAGATGTACCCTATCTAGGCCCTACAGCAACACACTCCTTAACACATATCCTCTCTCTTCCATTCCACGGCAAAGCACGATTTGATCCCAACACGCTTCTTTCACTGCAAATTCATCACAAAGTCTCTGTGCAACGCAAAAGATTCCTTGCTGATAGCCTTCGTCAAGAAATCTGCATGCTGAAACTCCGACGTCACATGAGTAATCGAAATCTCCTTCCTCTCTACCAGTTCCCTGATAAAGTGATGCCGTACATCAATGTGCTTAGAGTTTGAGTTCGTAATCGGGTTGTGCGCAATCTGAATCGCTCCCTGATTATCCTCAAAGACCTGAATGCACGGCATACCTGCAACACAAAACGCCAAACCTGCCTCAAGAAAAGCACTTCCTTCAAGACGTCGGCAATTGCTACATACTCTGCTTCCGTTGTGGAAAGCGTAACGCACTTCTGCGTCCTCGAAAACCAAGTGGCACCCCCACCCCCACACATCACTAGTCCTCCTGAGACCGACCTACGGTCTGCTGCCTTGCTCGCATAGTCAGCATCCACAAACACCTGCATGCTCATGCCAGTCACCACTCCCCTCTCAAATGTAATCCCCATCCAACTCGTTCTACACACGTACCCTAAAATACCAAGTGCTGCCTTCCAGTGCACCATCTTGGGAGACGCGCAATACCGCGCTACTGCTCGTACTGCATTCGCGATGTCAGGCCTGGTTTGAGTGGCCAACCACATCAGGGAACCTACCAACTCGCGAAAAGGGACATCAGCACACGCTTCGTTCTCGTAAAAGTCGGTGAGCTTCATGCTCACAGGCAAGGGCACACTCTTCCCCCACTCAACGCCGTACTCTGCAGCCAACTCTTCTGCAAACCTTTGCTGCGAGATCCTCAAAAGGCCTCTCTCTAGATCTCTCTGGTAAAAGCACGCGGAGTACCACCTCAACTCCCCAAGGTTCTTCACGGGGACCATCTCGTTGAGGTCTCTGCCAAAATTGTCACATCTCTCCTTCTGCCCTACGGCAAAAATGTCATCCACGTGGACCACGATGATCATGATCACACATCCATCCTCCATAAATCGAAAAACACATGCATCCGCCAAACATTGCACAAATCCTAAAAGTAACAAACACCTCGTCAGATACGCATGCCATTGTCGTGATGCCTGCTTCAAACCGTACAGACTCTTGCAAGCTTCACGATCAGTCCAGATAACCTACCACAACCTTGCGGGAGATGCATGAAAACACCCTCTTCAAGCTCAGACTACACAAATGCCTGCTGAATATCGAAATGGCACAAGTCAAGGTTCTGCTCACATGCCAATGCTGCCAACAAACGCACACTAGACACGGATACGGTGGGTGCAAACAATTATCCAAAATCAATCGAAGCCCTCTGCATGTCCCCCCGCGCTACAAGTCTTGCCTTGAATTTCGTCGGCCATCCGTACTCGTCTGCCTTACAGTTGAATACCCACTTGGCGTTGATGAAGTTTTCTACTGGTTGCTACACCGGACTAAAAGTACCTGCATCCAACAGACCGAAAAACTCCCGACCGACTGCATCATCCCACAACTCTGAATGTTGAGACCGCATGGCCTCCTTGAACGTTTTCGGCACTCGGAGGTCGCTGGCTAGGCAGTGAGGAAGGTCCGGCGTCTTGTCAGGAGGGCGTTTGGCACGAAGAGTAGCTTCCACATCCTCGCGGGTGGCGAACATTGCTGCGAACATGTGCAGGCCCCCCGGCCCTCCAGCTCCTGCGCCCCCCCCGCTCCCATGGCCTGCTAAACTCGTATCTTCGGTGGGGGAGCGGGAGGGGCGATGCTGGCGGACGGTGGCAGGTCTCGACGTCCTTGATCGACGGCCTCCCGGGTGGCGAGCGACGAGACGAGCGCATCCTTGCCCATCATCGATAGCAGCCCAAGGCGGTGTTGGAGAGCGGTGCCGCCACCTGACGGCGACGGCGGTTGCTGTTGCTCATCCATGAAGCGCACTCGGTCGCCGCGCGTACGGCCATGTACTCTGGTTTCCTTCTCGCCCAACTCTCTGACGGCTCGCTGTGAAAGCGGCGGGCGATGGGGAGCGGGAGCGGCGGCGCTTGCGGGCGGTGGTGTCGGCGGTGGACGGGGCGGCGTGGCTGCGGTGGACGGCGGTGCACTCGACGACGCCGTGGAGACCGGCGACGCGGCTCCGGACCCTGTGAAGATCGACGGAGAAGCGGGCGGCGGCGAAGCGGTGGTCGCTGTGGGCGGGGTGTAGGTGTACGTCCGCGATGTCCATGGCGGTGGCGGTGCGGCAGCGGCTGCAGGAACGGCGGTGGCCGGCGAGGGCGCCGCGGTGACCGAAGAACCCCCCCCGCTGGCCGGTACCGGCGCCGGCACGGCGGTGCGGCGGTTGATCCACACGACGTTGTTGGACAGGCAGATCCTTCCGGTGTCGGCGCGGAGAAAAGAAGGAGTGAGCATGGAGGAGATGCGTAGGGTGCATTCGAGTGACAGAGTAGAAAAGGCAATTACGGCGTGGAACCTGCTGATCACGACTGTAACATACATGCCTATCCTCACCCAAGTCAGCGCTGACTGAGTAGTCTAATGGGTAAGCCTTTCTAACAAAAGATATACTCTCGGCTCGTTGCATCCCGGCTGGTCACTTTCACAAGCACCATTAGTTCTTTTTCCGGCAGCGCCTGGCGAGGGGTCCGTCCCCGGAGAGCCCTACTTCTAAATATCCCAGTGACCAGCCGGGTGGCAACGAGCGGAGAGTGTATGTTTTGTTAGAAAGGATTACCCATTAAACTACTCAGTCAGCCCTGACTTGGGTGAGGATAGGCATGTTGTTAAGATGTACAGCATATCCACTATGCTACAAGTCAGCGCTGACTTGTAGCATAGTGGATATGCTGTGCATCTTAACAAAAGTACAACCGGGGTCCTTCAGCCTGTTAGAGCTGTTGGACCTCGGTAAAACCCAGGGTTGTAATCCCTGTAACCAGCACTTCCAGAAAAATCCGTGTCGTTATCGTAACAATAAGTCATAATTCCTCTCTACTTGTACTCTCTTTGCCTTGGTGCTTCCAAACTATTACTACGTGGTACCAGCACTATCTTGCAGCCAAAGTGGTAGATCTTAGGTATTACGGTCGGGGACGGTAGACACTTACTGCAGTGCAGCGTCCGGTATGTATATAAGTACTAGGGTTAAGGATTGGCCCCCCGCCCCCCAATGGGCCTGGGGGCCAACATCCCGGCCCGATGGTAGTGAGTGTCCGTGGGGAAGCAAAGAAGAAGAAGAAGAAGGGTAGAGGATTTGTAGGGGGGAGAAGTGGAGAGGTAAGGAATTTGTGAAGAATCTTCGGCACTCGACGAGCGCGCGGTCCTGCGGAGGGGGAAGGGACGTGTGAGTCCATAGTCTGGTCTATCGGAAATTGTAAAGCCGAAAAACCGAAGTACACATTATGCACATTATGATGGAGATTGCCGACAAGAAAGGTACGAAGAGAGGAAATTGCACCCCACGTTCGAAGTTGGTGTGAGAAGTGCCGGAAGGAAGGAGTGCGAAGGGAAGAAAAGAAAAAGAGACGTCGATGTTTGCGTCGTGAAAGACCTTCTGTATGACGCAGGTATTCACGAATGCAAGACGGGGAGGTAAAATACCCATCATGAAGGTCGAAGCGCAGGACATAACTACATGTAACCCGTGCGCGGAGGAGTTACCACGGAGGCTCATGAAGAAGAAGTTTCAAGGCAGGCTGCGAAAGTTTGAAGACACAAACATGTAATTAAGCGACGATGGCAAGTGCAACGGAAAAAGTGCACAAGAAGAAAAATGCATACAAAAAAAGAAAATGCCGGATGCCGACCTATGGCTGTCTTGGAATGGAGGGATTCCCAGAATTTCCAAGAGGCAATCCACAAGTATGGAGCCGACGACGATGAAGGACACACATTAGCTGCTCGTAGTCGGCCCCTTCCCTTCGTTGACACCATGTTCTTTCCTCCATACTGGTTTCTTTCCACTCCTTGAATGAACTTCCAAGACGCGTAATTGCCTCCTCCCGTACCCGAGTCCACCAGCACCCCCACTGCCTGAGTCTTTTGTCTTGTTTGTTTATTCCATAGTATGAACGCAGGTGATGGTATATTGGACGTTGGCGGACAGGATGAAAGTCGAAGGGGGTGGATAAACGAACCATTGAAAGGTCGAGGACAGGGCATATATGAAAACGGGAGGAGAGACAGGTGGAGCGGTTGGGCGGATGGAAATTTGATGAATAGCAAAGGTAAATGGGCGAGTTGTGGAGTGGAGCAAGTACGCCGGCCAGTATGGGACATGTGCGGGTGATCATAATTGAAAAGGGTTGTGTGTGGAGGTTCGGCCGTGAGAAACGGTGCATGGAAGCGGAATGTTCGGCCCGTTGGGAAGGATGGCGTAGGTATGTTTGGGTGTGAACGTTTGCCAAGATGATTGACGAGGAGCGGTGCGTGATGGTGTGGACCGAATGTACAGCCGACGCCGTTTGAAAGTCACACGTTGTTCCGATTTTGTTTGGTGCTTTAACGCTGGGGGTTTGTTGAAGGCGTCTGGGGACAGCATGGTACGATCCCCGAGGTAAATGGAGGCGTGCCATGCGTTGAAATATGCACCTTGACAAGCACAATAACTGCATCTGAAGAACGGCCGGCAAGAGTCGTGGAAGTTCAGGAATTTGTCCCCATGCTTATTTCACTCAGTAGTTTACGTCGATCAAACATGTAACGGTTAATGAAATAAAAAATATGAACGGCCGGTCGACGGTGGTACGCTATGAAATTCGGCTCCCCTGTGCGGTATTCCAGGAGTTCACATCAATACTACTACTTTCTGAACAAGAAATCGCGGATGATGGCTTTCATCTCCGCTCGCCCCTCAAAGTGCGTTCCACGCAAGGTTCGTAAGTGAACGAATTCACAACTACCTCTCGGGAGAGAGTGGTACAGAACGGGCCGGCATTCAGGAAATGCAAGGACGGGTCAGGTTCAACAAACAATCCAAAGGTCATCGGTTCGCATCGAAGCCGTTCCCGAGTTCAAACGATTTGTGACGGTCCGGTATGGGGCAGGGAATGATCCGTCGAAGTGGAATCGCTATCGGACAACACGAAAGTGAGAATTGAAGTTTGTGTAAAGTATTAGAGGGAAGAGGGGTAACGCGGAACACGGTCCGGGGTGGAATAGGGAAGTCGTTTGGTCGCGGAGAATGCCAAGGAGCTCGAAATAGCAGCCGATTCAGTCCTGGAAAAGGAACGGTGGAAGTGGAAATGATGTAGAATGATTCGCACCAGATACGTGAGAAGTAGAACGGATGGATCAAACAAAACTCCCGTTCAGCACCTCCCCAACATATCATAGAAACATATGCACAATATGGATACGAAGTGGTATGTGGGGATGTTGGCAGCAGGAAGCACGTTCGACATGTCTAACAGAGCCAAATGATACTCGAATACTTTGCTGTAGTCTAACTTTAAGTATAGGTCGTGACGGTAGGCACCCACCGAGTGCTCATGGCGGCTTTGAGGCGTCCGACATAGGGTGATGTGGATCGCAACTCGCGCAGTATCGTCGTCATGGTCCCTTTGTCGAGGTGGCTAGAGACGAAGTTGGGGTCATGTAGGAGCCATTGAACGTTGGAATGGCCGCCGTCTCGAACAGAATGGTAAGTTCTGGCCAAAGAGATGGGCAGGAACGGTGTACATGGGGGAGAGCGCAGGATGTACGAACTTGTGATGCGGTGTGTGAATGGAATATGAACGGAGGAGGGAAATTATTGTTGATGTTAGTGACATTGTTTTTTGTATCGGAAGGTGTACGGGTATTGCGTCGTACAGAAGAAAAGACGAAAATACGCTTTTATATGGATGTATTGTATTTTGTAACACGAATAAAGATATATACGAAAGATCACACGAACTAATCTACACTCAATTATATGCTATCGAACGAATCAAACGTGTTTTAAACCACGAAGGAAAATAGAAATGAAAGACCACACGAATGAATCTATACCTCATTATACAATTGTAGTATATATCGTTGCACATGTGAATCGATCTCACCTCCCTTGGACGGACAAGATATGGTCACCGAACATTTTTTTGAGTTCACCATCCTCCACGTTGAGCGAGGCGAAGTTGCATCGGCAGTTATACATCCTCGATTCCTTCCTGAACCTCTGTGCTGATGGCTCCGGAGAATCGTACAATTCTTTCAATGAAGGGGGTAGTGGCGGCAGTCGAGGGAGGATGTACTTCCCATTCTTGCAACAAATGCCCTTGGACTCTTTAGCGAACAGTTTGGCGCCACAATGCCGGCAAGGATCTCCGGTCTGCGCTGTGATGCCCTGGTCTCGTCGCGCCTCCTCCAAGGCTCGCTGGCGGTCTCCAACAATGGCTCGTAGTGAGGTGGAGTCGTCCTCGGCGTGAAAGATGTCGTTGAAGGGCAACCCCCTTTTGTTGTTGATGACGGTCGCTCTACGCCGTCGACGTGCGGCGTTGAGCTGTTGTGCTCTGTCGGCATGGCGAGTTCTACGACGGCTGTTGATGGCCTCTGCCGACGCGGAATATTGTGCTCTACGATGGGCGTTGAGGGCATCGGCGGAGGCAGCACGCTGAGCCCCTCGACGCGTGTTTATGTCGGTGGCGTTGACAACTCGGTACCGGCGGTTCCTTGTGCTTGTGTCGTCTCGACGGCGGTTGTTGCCGCGATCTCTTGGATCGGTCATGAGTTGGGGTGTACAGTGCGTGGTAAAGCACTGGGTTGCTGTGTGGTAGGGTTGAGCGCTAGAAACCTATTGGTGGGGGTGGACGTGTGAACGACGTGCGTGTCGTCTTTCGGAATCTTTAGGAAGGCCCAATAAAAGTATTCAATTTTTCCCGATTGCTGTGTCGGTGTCATACTGCTTACTTCATCAGTTGATGCTGATGTGCACCGAAAGTCGGGTCATACGAGCCCTTTTCCACACTTGGCGTCCGGCTGTTTCAACCTGATAGTATTACATGTTTGGGACACTCAGGCGCACGATCATGGTTTTTGTTGCCCTTTGCAGTTGGCATGGACTCCAACACGTACTCGGTCTTTCCTGTAATTCCGCAGTACGCATCATCCTCACGGGGTGTCTAGTGTGACGGCAGTTGATTGAATAACCACTGCAGCCGTCCCCAAAAGATGCAAATCTTCGCCGGTACATCAAAGAAGAAAGCCATTTCAATTGGCAGCGCCTGCGACACGTTTTTTGGTCTTCTGGTGGAGAACTACGGTGTAGTGTTGTGATGAGTTGTTCGCGTACTCACTCCAGGAGGTATATTCAATGGGTCGGACGCCGGAGCACGACGAACTGGTGGCAAACGTCCCAAATTGTCGAGGGCGATCGATAATATTAGGGTATTTCAGTTTGGTGTTTGGATTCGAACCCAGATGTGTGGAAGAAGTCCGGCGTGTACTAACAAATTTAATGTGAAATAGACTACAGGTTACCGTATTCTTCTTTTCCAACTTTTCTTTTGTCATCCTATCTATGTGACGTCACGAAGTGGTACATGTTGCCATTCATTTTATCCTTTCCTGCGTCTCCGGGGTAAAATCGTTAAAAAAAATAAAACGGAACATAGACTTCGTAAAGATCCACCGGCCTCCGGTGGTGTCAAACAAAAATGTCAACCTGAAGTTGTCCTGCTGTGAAGCAAAAACAGATATATATATCGACTTATCTATGTTAAGGAGTGTGGCTGCTAGCTTAAATAGGGTACATCTTATTGTTGATAGGATGTGGGTCGGTCCCAGGAGGTATACCCTTCAGACACCTACCCTCTTAGGATTTGTCTAGTCTGCGTACCCCCTGAGGTGAAGTTGGATCCCCACTTCACCTCAGACCCTTGCTGATCGTCTCTCAGCAATAACAAGCTACTTTCTCATCTCAACGTGATCGTGGACAAGCGTGTCAACGACAGAACCTACCTTCATCTATCTCTAGGAGCAAGCTACCGCCCACGGCTTCCCCTCCTTTAAACTTGGCGTCAGCGGCAGGATAGACGGACGCGGGAGGGGGGTGGGCACCACCAAAGGCTGTTGTGGCAGAGCTGGGGCGGTCGACGCTGATGGCACCACCAAAGGCTGTTGCGGCAGAGCTGGAGCGGTCGACTCTGATGGCACCACCAAAGGCTGGTGCGGCAGAGCTGGGGCGGTCGGCGCTGATGACGATGACACTGCCGTGGCCCTGGCAGCCGCCTCTTCATGAACCTCGTGCCCTGGACGAACTCCCGAGGAACTCGAAGCGTGGTCTTGCAGTGGTGCCAAATGCGCTCGTGACGAAAAAGGTGGGGCAGAAAATGGTATGCTAGGGGCGTTCGAGGGCACAGAAGGTGGTACATTCGAGTCGGCAGCAGCATCCACAACTTGGCCAGGCGTTTGCGCGCGCAGGAGAGTGAGCACTTGTTCCAACAGCATTTCAGTACGGGAAGCCGAAGTCGAGGCGTGTGATGCAGCATTGTGCGGTGAACCAACCCGTTCGTCCAAAGGCAAGGAAGATGTGGGCGGATCTACCACGGTGTGTGTAGGGGCATGGCTTTTAACCGCGGCGGAATGTTCACGAAGTTGCATGTTGGCAAGTTTGAACGCCAAGGTAGACACGGGCGACGGTCCTACATCAGCGGGGGGGCGCAAAACCCGTGGCGAAGAACAGAGAGAACCATCTTCTGAGGCATTCTTGCGTTCCCCCAACAGCCCAGAACTACGAAAATCACACCGATCATACTGCACTTGCCTGCGACCCCGACCTGACTTCCGTCGCCCTTTGCCCCCTCGACCGCTGTCCGAGCTGGTCGCCCTGCTGTTGCCCCCGCTCCTCGTCGGGCTCCGGCTGCGGCTACGCCTACGCGAAGGCGTGTTGCTCCCGCGACGGTCGCTGCTCCGGCTGCGACCACGCCGAGACGAAGGCGCGTGACGTTGCTGTCGGTCGGTGCTCCGGCTCCGGCTCCGGCTCCGGCTCTCGCGGTGTCGACGCTTGGACGAAGATCTGGGAGGTTGGGTTCCCGCGTACCCCCGCCCGCCATTCTTCGACACCCGGCCCTCGCGAAGTGCGCTCGGCCGTCCCGCTCTTGTCCGTGGGGGCTTGATCACCCCAACGGCTCCTCCGGCTGGTGGGGGCAGGAGCCGCCGACAGACTGTAGTCCTTGGTCCCTCCGGAAGCATGGACACGGCTTGCAGAATCCTGCTGAGGGAGCTGCAGATCATGCTGAAAATCTTCGTTAGTTGCAGTACGAGCTAGCGGCAACCGAATTCCCCCATTGTGCACCACCACCGCTGTTCCCTGGGGACCCTCGGTGAAAGAAGCCCTACGGAGAGCAGACACTAACCGAAACACACTCTGTCGTAAGGACGGTTCAAGCTGGTCGAGGAATGGACTCGATACAAGATGTGCAAAACCAAGGTCTGTATAAGAATCGGGACAGCGGTCACGCACAATTTGTTGGAGGCCATCCCACGCAAAAAGGGCACTAGTTCGATCAGCATCATGGAAGGTGATCACGTGTGTGGGCGTGGAAAGGGGACGGGACAGGAACGCTGTGTCTTCCGCTTGAAACCTGTACTCCTCGGCTTCGTCGTCCGACGCGCCGTCGGCATCCCTGGCCGGCCTACCCAGCGTCACAGAAAACTGGGGAGCAGCAGCCCCTTCCGGAGCCGCCTGGGGCGTGGGAGGGGGCACGACACGACGATGGGCGGGTCGCGAAAGCAAAGTTGAAGCTTGCGGCCGGTGCTCGAGGTCCTCCAGCCGTGATCAGAGCGCCCCCTGCTTCGCCCTAGCAGCCCGGACATACTCCTCGCGCGCCGCTAGTTCCGCTTTCTTCTGCGCAGCAGCCCGAGCAGCCTCGCGCTCCTCCTCCTGCTTCCTCGCAGCCTCCGCCAGAGCAGCCTGACGCTCCTCCTCCTGCTTCCTCGCAGCTTCCGCCAGAGCCGCCTCACGCTCCTTCGCCTGCTTCCTCGCAGCCTCCGCCAGAGCAGCCTCACGCTCCTCCTCCTGCTTCCTCGCATCATCCGCCAGAGCAGCCTCACGCTCCTCCAGCAGTTTCCGCTCTTCCGCCGCCGCTACCTTGCTAGCCAGACCGCGGTGCCACATCTCGGTCAATTCTTGATAGGCGACGAACTCATCTTGCGGCAAGTGCATCACCGTGTCTTCCTGCGGGAGCGAGAAAGGGCGAGCGCAAATGGGGGAACCAGGAGACAAACGAGCTGCCCTGACCACGTCGCGCAGGTAGATCCGTCCAGCGGTGTACGCCTGCTCCAGGTCCGCCGGATCCGCCGTGGCGATGTTGTTCCTCAGGTCATCAGCTGTGGACGCGCCTGGAGTGGACTCGCTCTCGTCGCCCGTCCCGGCCCCTGCAATCAGCTCCGCGGTGGACGGCTCGCCCTCGGCCTCGTAATCGAGGATTTCCTCATTGCCATCCATCAGTTCCACGTAGCCGCTGGACATGGTGTTCTCTTTTTTCAAAAAGACAGGGCCAGAGGAAGAGCAGCTACTATCGATTTTTACAAGTGCAGAACGGCCAGCAACAGCAGATGTGTCACCCCCAACCGCTGTTGCGACAGCAGAACCGATTGCAGCGGAAACAGTAAAGCGGGGCGTAATCGCGGTAGAAGCAAGCCGAGGTCCATGCGAAAAACGGAGATCACAGGATAGCATACGCCCGGTGATAAAAGCTTGATGCACACGAGGTTGAAGCGGATCCAACCAAGCAGAAAAGGCGTCCAAAAGCACACCATGCCACGCATACACAGCAGTGGAAGCTAGCACAAAAGGACCGGTATTAAATGGAGACACGAGATTGTCCGACCAAAACACACGCAGAGCAGCACGGCGTTCCTCCGCAACGGGTGCCGAAGTGCGAGCAAAGACCGCTGTGGGTTTGCGCTGGTGAAAGGTTTCCATTCAAATGCCTTGAGGGTGAATGATGCTCCAAAAAAAAATTCCATGTGATTGCGAAAAATGGAGGGAAGGCTGGTGGGGCGGCTGACACCCAATTTGTGTGCACACAATGCTCTCCACGTCGAAACAAGCGGAGTCAAATCGGAGAGCACCACAGGGAAATCCGCGGACATCGGCCGGTACGCCGGCATGAATGCAGTAGAGGTGGTAGCGGACGCGGGAAGCATGCTATCATCTCGAGTCCCACTACACAAAGGCAACAACTCCGGTTGCTGCATGCAAAGCGTGTCCGCCACCGAAATAACTTCATGGACCGCCGATGCAGACAAAATAGCTCGGGAGGGGCGGCGAACGTAGGAAAAATCACCTACAACATCGCGATGACCGCCGAGGCGCGTATCCTTCGCAAGGTCCCAGTCCCGCGGACGCTTAGCAAACGCATCGCAAGCCAGCATCTCGACAGGAGAAGAAGCAGAGAAGGCTAAGTCTAGATTCTCGTGGGTGGTGAGACCATATAACCAACAACCCAGTGATTGTGAAGAAAGCGTGACAACAACATACAGCAGTGTGGAGGCCGCGTCCAGCACCCGCTTACCGTGTAATGCCGCTGACGCCAAGTTTAAAGGAGGGGAAGCCGTGGGCGGTAGCTTGGTGGTGCCCCCCCCCCTCCCGCGTCCGTCTATCCTGCTCGATCCTTGCTTGGCGACCGGCCACGTCATCGCGTCACCGGCCCACGCGACATCGCCGTTGCCTCCGGATGATGCTAGCTTGCCTTTGTCTTCCACGGGGGCGAGAGCGCGGCAGGAGGCTTTGGACGCCGCGGACGCCGCTGCAGCGGAGGCCGACACCATTCGCATTCAAGACAAGATGGACAAACTGAAGCCGGAACAACTTGATAGTGTCACACGCTTGCCCCTTGGTTCTGATCCCGATGAATTTGCTCGTTTCGCGTCTAGCTGCAAGGGCGTGGTCACCGAGATCCTCAACAAAAGCGACGTCAAACGCAAGCAGACTTTCACTTCCTCCGCCTGGGTCGCAGGATGGCTTCCGTTGTTGCGCAAACGTGTTCGTGCTGCTGTCGTTGAAGGTCAAACCATCAACCGTGCCACGCTGGAATTTCTTGATGCCACTTTCCAACAGGTAGAAAACCATCTGCGCAAGGAACCGGCCGGGCCCTCGACGTACGCGTTCTTCATCCAGAAATTGGCGGCTGCCTGGGACACTCAAGACAAGAGCTCGGGGATTGATTGTCTTCGTAGTTTTGGCGTGTCCACCGGCGAGACTTACGGAGAATACATTCGTCGCTATAAGGCTCTGGCCATGACCGTCATGGTTTCTCACCACGCGTTCAAGCCTTCGGATGCGCAAGTGCAGATAGCTGTTCGAGACTCCATGTTGAAGCAGTTTCCCGTAGTGTCTGGACAGGTGTACAAGGATGAGCAGCTCTCCATGGAAGCCCCTTTTGGGCGACATGCTTCGTGCTTGGACGATATGTGGGATGCGTTGGACAAGCGTGCATTCGCGCACACGCCGGCGAAACATGGGGACGAATTTTTTTCGGTGTCTTCCACGAATGCTAGGAGTTCGTCTGCTGTTTCGCGTGCTGTAGCTTCTTCGGCGTTGCATTCGTCGGTGACCCCTTCGTGGAGCCGAGGTTCTTCGGCTGCGGTGATGAGTGTTGACCCCCTGCCTAATGATGATCGGGACCCTTTTCTGTTGCACTACAGCGACTGGCCGTTGCAAGGACACTTTCAAGAGGTGTACAATGTCGCTAGTGAGATGGCTCTAACCAAGAATGATCCGCCATTGTTCACCCCCTTGGTCTCAGCTGAAGACCGCCGCAACGCGCTTCGGCTTTACAAGGGCAAGTGCCTCAACTGCTTAGGCGAAGATCACTCCTTCAAATCCTGTACTCGTGGTTTCATTAACGCCACAGGCCTGCTTAACAATGACATCAAGCTCTGCATGGAAAAAGATCCCGCACTTTGGAGTCGGTTGAAAAAGCGCATGACCTCGTATAGACGCCCTACAGGACGCAACCCACCCCGTAATCACTCCTCCGGACGAGCCCGCCGCTCATTTGACACATCGGACATGAAACAGTCCTCACACACAGAATCCTCGTCGGAGACTTCCACTTCGGCTAAGAGGGGCTGGAAGGGTAAGAAATGACTTGCCGATGGCGGAGTTCAGCCGGTACTACCGTCAACAGCAACCACCGTGCACCCTTTTGGAGTCTCCCAAGATGTTCGTGTACAGCCTACTTCTTTGGATACTCCCGATGTCCCCAAATCACGTTTAATTTCTCGGCCCGCCTCCTCGTCGCCCGCCTCATCGTCTGCTGGTATTGGACATGACAAACCCACTTCGGCACAACCTTTGTGGTGTGGGCGACAGGGAGGTAAGACGTCGAGCGGTTCACCCCTGCTCACCTCGTCGTCTCGGGTTACAGAAGGAACAAGAACCTCGTCTACTACTGTTCGCCAAGACTCTTCTGGTGTTGTCAGCCGGGCCTCTTCTCGGATAGCACACGAGCCTTCTTCTACATTCGCCGGGGATCCCGTCGATTCTCCTTCTCTTTCGCAGCTTTCGTTGTCTTCGACCGTCCGCTGCCCCCGTGTGACAGCACCTGATACGAAGGCGTCTTCCTCTGCTGCCCACAACGTGCTGACTGCACCACTGCCATCGGGATCGGATGGTAGTGCCCACCATTCTGTGGAAGGTTCGGCTCCTTTGTCACGGGGGAGTAGTCCAGAGCGCCCTGCGTCCATTCACACACATCCGTCTGCCGCAGGAAAGACTTCTCCTAACGAACGGGTCTCTCATAGCCGAATGGCCTCTGCTAACATTGACCTCGCCGGAGCCGCCGCTCGTAGGCCGCCCTCCGGATCATGGACCGGAACGACTTCGCCCGCTCCTCCCTCGCTTTCTGGGTCCTCCCCGTCGGAGATGAGGACCCGTCCGCTTGGCTCACCCCCGCCCGTGCCTGGTGCCCGCTCTTTGCCCCTCCGCCCTGCACCGGCTCCGCCGTTTGATGACAAATGCGAGTACGCTTCGGATGACGTCCTCCTCTTCTGGAAACCTCCGTCTGTGTTCTCGCAATGGACTCCCTCGGCTTTTGACGTACTGGGGGTACGTTATTCATGTGGTGAGCAATTTATGATGTCTGAAAAAGCGAAGTTGTTTGGGGATATGACGTCGTATGACAAAATCATGGCTGCAACCGATCCTAAGACACACAAGTACTTAGGTCGTAACGTACGTCCTTTTGACTATGCCGAATGGGAACGTCGTCGAGAAGAGATCGTGCTTACGGGGTCGTATGCCAAATTCGCTCAGAACCACGACATGAAACAACATTTACTGGAGACGGGTACCCGCCTCCTTCCGGAAGCCAGCCCCTTTGATCGTGTTTGGGGTATCGGCATGTCTGCATGCTTTCCGGAGGCTAGAATTTCATCCAAGTGGGCGTCTAGCGGTAAAAACTTGTTGGGAAAAGCTTTGACGGAAGTTCGGCGCCTTTTGCGGGATCATCCCCTGTCTGGCGAAGCTCTCCCCGCCTCCACTTCCCCCACCCCCCCCATTTCGCAGCCTCTTCCCCACGGCCGTAGACGCATCCACGAGGTTGCTACCGCGGCCGGTTCGTCGTCACGGGAGGACCGGGGTGAAGACCCAGCTTGTCTCCGTTTGGACGCTCCGGGGGACCATGCTCCCGGGGTTCATCTGGTGGCCTCGACCTCCGCTTGTGCAGACCAACCTCCTCTTCTGGAACACGGGCCCGATCTGGTCGGCGGCACGCTCCTGTTGGACTCGGACTCTTACACCACCCGGGTTCTGGTGCATGGAGGACCTACAGCCACTTCTCAACTCGCGCGAGTGGCACTGCTGGACTCTGGGTCTCCTGCGTCTTTTGTGTCCGACTCCGTGGTCACCGCCATGATTGCCGCTGGAGCCTTGACAGCTGGCAGCGTTCGTGTTTCGCCCTCTCGTCGTTGGGGTGGGTTTGGTGATGGACCCGCCCTTGTGACCACTCGGTCAGTTCGTCTCACCGTTAATTTTCTTCATGGAGCTCGAGCTACCGCTTCTTTGGCGGTCTGGGCCTGCGTTGTTCCAGATGCCGCCATGGGGCACGCCGTGCTTCTGGGTCGTGATAGCTGGATGCGGTTCAACTCTCGCGTGTTCACCACCCTCCCCCACCCTGGACCGGACGGCCGGATTATGGGCGAGCTCACGCTCTCTCCACGTTTCGCCGCTGGCGCTTGTGTTTACGCTACACACGACGACGCTCCTGCCTCTTCGTTTCACCTCAAATATGCAGGGAGCTCGGGCATTTCCTTGGGGCCGGAGCCTACCCTTGTTGAGGTGGACCTCGTCCGTTCTTCGGGCATGCCTGCGCTGATCGGCGAATATCTCGTATCGTTCCGACCTGAAGTGGGTGCACTTTCGTCCCCCGATGCATTTGTTTCCAATGGTCTTCAGCGTATTCCCCTTGCAGGTTGTGCCGAATTGGAGCCGGGCGACGTTCTTGGCGTGTCTGCTGCACCGCTATTACGAGTACCGGTAGAAACCCTGAAGGCGGCTCCATCTTCGACTCCCACCGCCCCCCCGTCCTCTACATCACCGCATCGGGTCAACGCCGTTGGCCCCAAGTCCGGGACTCGCCGCTCTCCGGACCCAGCCTCCGCCCCGCCTCCTCCGAAGCCGCCTCCACAAGAACTGCTTGACCGCTTCTCCGAGGCCCAGCGCTCCAGTTTTCTGCGATTGTGGACTAGGCTGCCCGCACATATGCACGACATCGCTTTCGATCTACACAACCCGGGATGGACACCGGAGGCTATTGATCGTTTGGCCGACGCCCTTGTTGAGTATTCCGACGTGTTCTCTACTTCGAAAACCGATTTTGGTTCCTGCACCGTCATGCCATTCACTCTTTCTGTCCCCGCAGGGACGAAGCCCGTCGCATCACGCCCGTATCGTATTAACCCGTTAATGCAGAAGAAAGTGGATGCCGTCTTGGACCAGTATTTGGCGGCAGGGCTCATTCAGCATTCCACTTCTCCCTGGGCTTCTCCCCTGGTCGTCATCCCCAAGAAGGACGGATCGGTTCGCATCACCGTCAACTACAAACGACTCAACGCCCTGGTGGACTTGGACGGACAACGTCTCCCTCGGGTGGACGGTATCTTGGATTCTCTCTACACCGGGAAAGTGTTCTCCATCTTCGATCTCAATTCGGCCTTCCACCAGATCGTTTGTGACGAAGACACTGTCCCGCTCACCGCCTTTTGCAATCCCACGCAGTTGTTCGAATGGCTTCGGATGCCGCAAGGAGCCAACGCAAGCCCGTCTTGGTTCGTCAAGGTCATCAACAGAGTGGTGCACGGTCTGGAGCGTGTGCTTGACTATCTGGATGATGTTATCTGTTTCGATGAGGAACCTCTGGGACACGTGCTCAACATGATCGAGTTTTTCAAACGGCTGCGCCAGTACAACCTCAAGCTGTCTCCAGGGAAGGCTCGTGTCGGCGCCACCCACGCCAATTTCCTCGGTCACACCATCTCCCCGGCTGGGGTTAGCCCTGATGGCGTCAAGGTTCGGGCGCTCACGCACATGCCGCCGCCGACGAATGTTAAGCAGCTTAGGAGCCTCCTCGGTGGCCTCAGCTACTACCGGAAATTCCTTCAGAATCTCGCCACCAAGGTGCGGCCTCTCAACTCTCTTCTCAAACAAGACGTCCCCTTCAAGTACACCCCGGGCATGGTCAAGGTTGTCAAAACGTTGTTGAGCGAACTCGCGCGTCCCCCGGTTTTGGTCTTCCCGGATTGGGCTGCGGTCGAGGACAACAGCCGTCCTCTCCGTTTGTGCTCCGACGCGTGCATTGACGGCTTTGGAGCCTCCCTGGAACAAGAACAACTCGATGGCTCGGTAAGACCCATTGTGTACATCAGCCGCGCTACTCTTCCGGCGGACCGGAACTGGACTGTTCTGGATCTGGAAGCTGGTGGCATTGTTTGGGCCATTAAGCGCCTTCGGGGCTATTTGTGGTCAACCAAGTTCATCATCTATTCAGATCACAAAGCCTTAGAGAGCATTGGCAAGGTTGGAGAACACAACGCCAGGGTACAACGATGGCTCGAATTCCTGTCCAACTTCACCTACACCCTGAAATATCGGAAAGGTTCGGCAAACGGCAACGCGGATTTCCTTTCGCGGCTGCCTTTACCAGCACAAGACACGGACACAACCGGCCCCGATTGCATTGATGGTGTCGATCACGCTGGTGTCTTCCTCATTCGGGCTTGTGGACTCAACTATCACTCGTCGTCTACGCCGGAGGTCGGTTTGGGTGGGCTCCGCCCTCCCTGCTCGGCGGGAGTCTTTTCACCCCCAGCGCTACAGCCATCCGACTTTGGGGATTTTCGCCGTCATCACCCGCGCCGGCTGGATGTTCGATCGAACTCACCGATTGATTATCAAGATTTTCGGAGGTCTTCGGGAGTCTTCGTGGTCTCACATGTTTCCGCGTCTCCGGTGCCTGTTTCCTCTTTGGCTCCGGCTACGTCCCGCGGAATGTCTCCGGCCGCGTCTCTGGCGAATAGATATGTGCACGTCCTGTCTTCGCTTCCGGAGCGGGGACCGCTCATTTCTTCACGAACTCGGGCCAAGACCACCGCTGCTTCTGGAGGCGCCGTCACCGGTCCCACCTATTTCGGACGCCAGCCGCGGGCTACCATCGTCCCTCGGGCATCGTCCACTGCCCGTCGTCCTAGCAGGTCCCGCTCGACAAACAAGACCATCCGGACCGGCACGCGTCCCCTGCCGTCATCTGCGAAGCCAACGTCGGCGTTTTCGTCGACTGCCTCTGCGCCACCGGTGCCTTCGCCGGCATCGGCGCGCGCTGCATCCTCGGTTTTGCCCTCTATCCAGGTTTCGCCTGGGACTTCGCCCCTCCCGATGCCTCCTCCTAGGGTGACACCGCTGTCTGCAACTTCACCAGTCGTTGAGGCTCCTCGTTCTACAGCCTCTTCCGTGGGATCGCTTGACTCTGGGTTGGAGCCGACTGACTTGGACCCCTCACATTTGCGAGCTTGCGTTCAGAGCTTCGGCACTGTGGACTGGGCTAGGGAACAACAGCGGGAGAGCGAATGCGTGGTGGCTATGCGTTTTCTGTCTCGTGGCTCTCCCTCCCCACCCCCTTCTGACTTGCTCACCCTTAGTGCCCCGCTCCGCTCCCCTCGGTTAGACGATGTCCTTGCGTTGGCGGCGAAAACCAGGCTGCACAAGACCGATGATAACGTCACCCTCCTCGTACATAAATCGGCGCCATCGCCGATCGGGCGCTCTGGCGGCAGGACCACTCGTCTACCGGATACTGGTGTGCCCCGTGTCTACGTGCCCATGCTGATGCGTCCGTGGGTCCTTCATGCCTGCCATACCGCCGCGTCCTTCCATCTCGGTGTTCATCGTACACAACGTCTGCTTGAGCGTTTCTACTGGTGGATTGGTCTGGATCGTTCCGTGCGCTGGTGGCTTCGAGCGTGTTTGGTGTGTCAAGCTCGCAAGACTTCGCGTCAAACCGCTCGGTGGCCCGTCATCGCTATGCCATTGCCACAGGGGCCTGGTACGGTCGTCGGCGTCGACTTCTTTGGACCCCTGCCCGTGACTGCCAAGGGCAACTCCTACATTTTGTTGTTCACAGACCGTTTCAGCCGGAGAGCCGACATGTTCGCGGTTACAGCGGCGGAATTTACGGCGAAAGGGACGGCTCACATCTTCGTCAACCAGTACATGACCAAGTGGGGATGTCCGACTACGTTATTGTCGGACAACGGACTGCATTTCTGCTCGAAGCTCTCCATGGCGATCTACGAGGTGATGAAAATCAAGAAAGTCACCACCAGCTCCTACCACCCGCAAACCAACGGCGGCACGGAACGAGTCAATCACACGATGGCTCAGATGCTTGCGGTAGTCGTCAACGAACAGCAAAACGATTGGGACGTACATCTCCCGCACGTTGAATTTGCCTACAACAATTCCGTGAACCAGTCGACTGGATTGGCGCCGAACGAGATCCATATCGGACGCATTCCGCGGCTTCCGCTTTCGGTCTTCGATCATCCAACGGTAGGTGGTCATCAAAGCTTAGCCCGGGACCAACTCGAGTACTGCAACTTGGCTGTCGATCGTCAGCGCCGGGCCTACGACCTGGTCCGTGAGTACAACGCCCTGAAGATCTCGCGAGTCGAACGCCGTAATTCATCCCTGCTGGACGCCATCCACAAGCTCCCGCAATTTACTGTTGGCGGGTGGGCTTGGGTCTACAACACGGCTGCTACAATTCGACAGGGTGTGCGGAACGACACGGATCAACAGGTGCTCAAGGCCAAATTCGCGCTTTCCTGGACGGGGCCTTACAAAGTTCTTGCGGTGGGTCCCGCTTCGGCCGACGCCACCCCAGATGGAAGCCCGTTGGCGCGTAAACTCCTCTACCTGGACCTGCCTTCTGATCTTTCCGGCCCCGCAGCTCGATGTCGCGTATCTGTCCTTCGTTGCAAGCCCTGTCGCAATCCATACGAGACGGACGACCTGCCCCAATCTCTACCCGCTGAGCTTTCGCGTTAAGTCCTGCACTCTTTCGGCGATAAATGTCCACCGTTTCACGTCACCGCAGATGATGTGTCGGTGCCTGTCGGGCGCCTCGAGGTCGACTATATTTCGGGACACCAATTGGTGCGGGGCCGTAGCGGCGTTCTCGCTGTCCTGTACCAGACGCATTGGCTAGGCCTGACTACTCCTTCTTGGGAACGGGAGTCCGACCTCGATCAATTCCGTCGACACATCCTCTTGTACTGGTCTCGAGAGGTCTGCCAAAGCAAGCAGGGTAACCGCACGTATCGAGTGGCTCGGACACGCGCGGCACAACGGGAGCTAGCCCGGCATCGTGGCGAACGCTATTTGCCTGGTGCTGACCTTGTGCTTCACGCGACTTGGCTCCGTCGCTTCAGCATTTCGCCCCTTCCAGTGGGAGCGCGGCTGTGGTACAAGGCCCGCGACGGATTATGGTGGACAGGACGTATTGGTGCTCATCAGGACGGCTCGTACATCGTTCGATTTCTGGATGACCCGGGCCCCAGCGTTCTCCCTCTGCCTGCGCACCTCTACTCCACCGCCTTGGACGCCGTCTGTGGATCGTGGTGTTTAGAAAAACATCGCTCGCGCCCTTTGGGCGACGCCCGGGATCGCACTCCTCCCATTACTGACTCCTTACCGTCGGCTGTTCCCAATATCTCTTCCTAGCGTCGCCGTTTTAGGTTCGAGTTGGTCTATCTTGGATTTTGTTTGTTTGTTTGTTTGTTTGTTTGTTCGTTTGTTCGTTTGTTTGTTTTTTCTTTTTGTTTTTGTTTTCTCCCTGTGGTTTGCCTCTGAACACCTGGAAAAAGAGTTCCCCAAGTTTCGTCGGTATGTTCGCCTCTGACCAGGCAAACACCGAGTTTCTCGTGTTTTCCTTGGTTCGCCTTTTGCCAACTCATTTTTTTTTTTTTTTTTTTTAGCTCCACCGTGTCGCCGAAGTGTCGTCTAGGCCTGTTATTTCGGGCTTCCATCCCGTGGCGTCGTCTTCTCCCGTGGACATTCGTCGTCATCCACACTTCGTTCTACTTCGTCTTCGTCATCGATACCTGCAGGCGACGCCTTCATCATCGTCGAGCCCTTGAGTCGTTGTGTTGTTGTGTGTATCTCTGCGACTTTTCTGTGTTGTTTGAGTCTTTCTGTGTTATGCGTTTCCAGGGAGCCAGGGCAAGTTCGTCAGATCGCTTCTCAGACGTTGATCATTCATGCTTTGCATTCTTGGTTTTCTTTAGGTCTTGCCGTGGCCGCCTCTCTATACGGTTTGAGTTCTCTGACACGCTGGAAATTGTTGTCAGTGTGTTCGCCTGTCATTCATTTCTCCTGCCCTTCTTTGACGCTTCCCTAGATTGGTTGCGTTGATATCTTCCCCTTTACGTCGCGTCCAGTATCAAAGGCCGTATTCGTTCGGAAATTTGTTTGGGTTTTGAGTTTTGTTGCCGTATTTTGGGGCTCTCTCGGGTAGTCGCCCTCATTCCTCCCATTGTCATACGCGCGGATGCGCGTAAAAGCGTGGTGTGTGGCGTTTAGGTTTTGACTTTATTTCTCTTGCCGTCGTCTGTTGCGGATCGCGTGCTGTGCAGCACTACATATTTTTCTTGGCCTTATCCCTTCATTGGTAGGAGCGTTGTCATTGAGATGTCGATGTGTTGTCTCATGGCCGTTCGCATCCATCTTTCGTCTCAATGATGGTGTGGGGATTGATTCGGGATGTTTCTACAACTCACCCTCCTTTTTGGATGTTTTGTGAAGAGTCATATCTTCGATTCATGAGCATCAATCGTCACCTAAAATCTTCGTTGTAGCTTTTAGGATTTGAGCATTGGTTTGAGTATAGAATCTGCATATATGATATTCAGGGTGGGCTAGTGTTAAGGAGTGTGGCTGCTAGCTTAAATAGGGTACATCTTATTGTTGATAGGATGTGGGTCGGTCCCAGGAGGTATACCCTTCAGACACCTACCCTCTTACGATTTGTCTAGTCTGCGTACCCCCTGAGGTGAAGTTGGATCCCCACTTCACCTCAGACCCTTGCTGATCGTCTCTCAGCAATAACAAGCTACTTTCTCATCTCAACGTGATCGTGGACAAGCGTGTCAACGACAGAACCTACCTTCATCTATCTCTAGGAGCAAGCTACCGCCCACGGCTTCCCCTCCTTTAAATCTACATATTAATATGCATGGACGCGTTTTTTTTTTGTCGTTGTTGCACGGACACTTGCTTGCATTAGTCGCCGCTGTATGTATCGGACGGGGTATAGGGCGTAGAAAAACCCGTCACAACACAGCTAACTCCACACTCTTACGACCATGATCAGTCGGCGTCTCGTCGATACGATAGTCGCAGGTGGGCATGATGAAGGTCGCGACCCGTCCCCAGTCGTGCGATGTAAAATTATAAAAGCAAAAGTTGGACTGCGTAAAGATACGGCGGTCTTCTTGGCAGTGCCAAAGGACAATGGAAAAATGCCGCAGGGGACATACATGTCCCTATATGCTGTCTGGGAAATCGTAGACATACAGGTAGCTTTTTCTGACGTTATGAATTCATTGCTGATCTGACTCTGACTCACCTATGACAGAGATGGATTCGTTGTGTCATATTCAGAAAAAAAAAAATTGCATCATGTCGCAAAAAAAAAAAAAAAAGGTGAGCGGGATAATAATAAATAGAACACCGTATCCTCTGTTGTTGCAGGCACGTTTGCTGCACAACCAACACGGGAACCCAAACCACTCTCGTCTTCCGGCGTAGAAGACTGCATGACGCAAGCACCGGTAGGAGAGTGCGGGAAAGATGCCGTGACAGCACAACTCCACTCTTCTACAACATCTATGCACAGTAGTACTGCCGTCGTCGGAGTACCATATATGTGGAAGATCTCGGGGGGGTCCTCCCGCGCAATAACGACAACGTCGCGAGAGCCCTGCGTGTGTATCTGTCGTCGATACACGAAGCAGCGGCACGACACAAGAACGGATGTTTACATCGCGTTGTAGTATGGTTCGCCGTGGCAGGAAGTATCCCATCCAGTTGGTCTGTAGTAAAAACACAGCAGCACGGTAGTCGAGCTATGCATGCAATTTTTTGCTGTGGCTGCAGGCATACTTTTGCCTCCACAACTCGAGAATCCCACTGCTGTATCTCGACCTACAAGACTCCAAACAACAAAGCAGCGCTGGCAGAAGTGCGTGGAAGATGCCGTCACAACACAACTCAGTCGACACTCGCCAACTTCTATGTACAGTCGGCGTCTGGTCCATACCGCTGTACGAAGAAAAATATCACAGCCATTTTTTTTTTTTTTTCCATACTAATACGTAACAAGAAATGTGTCACGTCACGACGACCATCCTGTAAGTATATATATAACATGATGCATACTTGAGAGAGTTGGTTGACCAAAGACACGCGGGACCACATCGGGAAAATATCCCTTCATGGCATAGCCCGAGGAACGTTTCGGGAAAACTTTCACCAAATAATTGGAAATTTGTATCTTCGTCTTTTTTTGTCACAACAGGCATGCCCATTCATACTACACAACCTCCCGAGAGGCAAAAAAGCTGCAGATTTGGGCTTCGTCGTACAACGTGGAGGGACTTCATTCCATACATCATCAACAGACTACGGACTGATACGGATACGGTTGAGTTCCGAGGCGGATTCATTTTTTGCTCTCTGGCTCGGACCAAGAACACACCCACCCACCCACACCAGCGCACACACACGCTTTCCTTTCCTGTTTTCGGGGATCAAGGGTTCGCCGAGGCGAGATGAGTGTCGTTCAGGTGCAGGGAAGGGACAGGCCAAGCGGGTTCGTGTACGAGCCTATCGATGCTAACACAGGCGGTTGCAGCCGACGACGGCGGCCGCGGAACGTCCTGGTCGCCTGCGCTCTTTTTTGCGCCGTCGCGCTCGGCATGGCCGCAGTGAAGATGTCGTCCCAACTGGACCAGTCCACCGTAACAATAATTCATAAATTCCTCTCTACTTGTACTCTCTTTGCCTGTGCTTCCAAACTATTACCATGTGGTACCAGCACTATCGTGCAGCCAAAGTGGTAGATCTTAGGTATTACGGTCGGGGACGGTAGACACTTATTGCAGTGCAGCGTCCGGTATGTATATAAGTATACCCAACTACCCAATCAGGGCCGTTGGGCGATTCGGCGAGATGACCTCGAGGGACGTCTCATCTAATCTCCACATCTCCACGCGCGAACAAACACGGGCGAACAAAGAGCCTCATGTAGCTAGCATTGATGGGATGAATCTTCTGGTTGGTATTTTCATTTTGCTTTGCTTGGATAGGTGCTAGACTACAGCAGTAGTAGGTCCTGACGTGTGGGTAGGTGCTAGGTTGGTGGGCGTTGGAGCAGGCCTACAGGTTGCTCGTGAAGGACTGCAAGATGATGGTGTGGGTACATGGCTTTGTTATTCGCATACCCGCGTGGGTGCAACGAGTATTTTCTCGTCCAGAAAATGACGACGTGATCGCGCATTTGCCCCATCGGTGCGAAAGGTTGTTGTTGTTGTCTTCACATTCAAAACCGTTCCGATCTCTCTCTACCCAGTACCTTCGTATATCCGTACTGATCCAACACTCGACGCGGCCGATTCCCGTGGTCACAGGTTACTACCCTAAAGGGGTACACTCATTTAAACTGGCCCCGAGGGGTCCGCAAGTCAATAGAAATCAACGACAGATATTCTGGAGTCCTCCACTCCCTCTGCGCGCTATGCGAGGTATCAGCTGAGACTGGGAGTCACTATCACGGGCCGGAGAGAAAGAGGTACACCCCCTTGGTTCAATCTTGGTACATACTTGACGACGCAAAGTACCACAGCAGTACATGCCACATACGTTTTTTCGAGTAACATGTGGTATGCATACTTGAGAGAGTTGGTTGACCAAAGACACGCGGGACCACATCGGGAAAATATCCCTTCGTGGCACAGCCCGAGGAACGTTTCGGGAAAACTTTCACCAAATAATTGGAAATTTGTATCTTCGTCTTTTTTTGTCACAACAGGCATGCCCATTCGGTTGAGTTCCGAGGCGGATTCATTTTTTGCTCTCTGGCTCGGACCAAGAACACACATACCCACCCACACCAGCGCACGCACACGCTTTCCTTTCCTGTTTTCGGGGATCAAGGGTTCGCCGAGGCGAGATGAGTGTCGTTCAAGTGCAGGGATGGGACAGGCCAAGCGGGTTCGTGTACGAGCCTATCGATGCTAACACAGGCGGTTGCAGCCGACGACGGCGGCCGCGGAACGTCCTGGTCGCCTGCGCTCTTTTTTGCGCCGTCGCGCTCGGTATGGCTGCAGTGAAGATGTCGTCCCAACTGGACCAGTCCACCGTGCAGGGGTTGGCCAACCCCACAACCTTAGCTGCAGGAGACGATGGGGCGAGGTCACCTAAGCAGCAGGAGGAGCAGCAGCACCAGCCCCGCATGTCGTTGTCGACGACGAACAGAGGTCCTCTCCTGGTGAGGGTATCGAACCACTACCAGAACGTCAACACGACGCACGGCACGACCGACTTGTCTACATACCCGTGGGAGCACGTCGCAGAGCCGTACCAAGCAACAAGGCTGGAGCTCACAAGCGTACCGGAGGGAGTCAGAGGCGGGTCGCACATCAAGTAAGTGCGCGGGTGTGTTCGCGGTCGGAACGGCAATCATTCTTGGTTTGGATTATGTAAATAATGATGAACTTGAACGTGCGTTGGGCGGGCTGTGTCGGTTTCGGAGACAGACAGACCTGGAGAGACGTGACCAATGCAGTCACGGAAAACTGAGGTTGCGTTGTTGGTTGTTTGCGCCCGGCACTGCACTGGATAATAACCTGATTTGGCCCAAAGTTGGGGCCACGCTGCTTCTGTGTCGCTCCACGTGATCATCTACTTATCTCATTATTACGCCCGAGGCCAAGCCGATCTCCGGAACGAGTGGACACCCCGAAGTTGCGAAAATCATACTCTGTCACTAACTTCGATTGATTCCTATTTGAACAACTACCAGATAGAGACCCCGCGGTCGGCACGCGTGAGAATATCGACTAGCAGTAGTGACGCTGTATTTTGTCGTTTTGACGTCGGAAACAGCAAAGCAGCGTTGCTTCGTGTTGCGTGGGTGGGGTACAGGCTTGGCACACGCCTGAAGATAAGTTTGTACACAAAAGTTACAAGAGTTATCTCTCAGGGAGTAGATGACATACACACACGCGCGCACCTCCCTCTTTATCATTTTACCATGTTGTCTCCGCGGCTAGCATACGACTGCTCGTTCCTGGGGGCTCGGTCTAGACTAGAGCCCTACCCGAAGTTGTTGGATGTGGCACACACCTCGTACGGAACAACTGCTGCCTCAAAAAAGAAGGATAGTTTGTGACAGCGTTGCCTCTCAGAAAAGAAGGATAGATAGTTTGTGACAACAGCAGCCAGCCCACAGCAGCATTTGGGACCCTTTCTGTCTGGGCGGAGGATAGTTGTTGTTGTTGTTGTTGTTGTCTTCAGTTCCGGCCTCCGCTCAGTACCTTATCTAGTATCCGTCTGGTCCAACTGACGTACGTTGTAGACGCCTTCCGTGGTCACAAGCCAAGTACCCAAAGGGGGGCGTACCTTTCGGGTAAGGGAGGTACATTTTTTTTTTTGTCAACCAGGAAGGTCATTTGTGCAGGTCGAAGTTAATGTTTTGGCGCAGCAAGTAGCTGCGGTGCCCTACTCGCTGCTGTTGACGTCACAACAAGAACTGTTTGTTGTGAGGATTTACGGAATGTGTGAGCAGCTGCTCCGTGTGAGAGCGCAAAATCTCTGCAGTTCCTGCGTTTATATTTGTGTGTGCCGAAGAGACGCGGCGTTGATAGTCGTAAACGTAGACTACGTCTGTATGATGTGTCGCCCCAGCGTCGCTTGCAAGAAAGAGTGGGTATGAACGTAAGTTTATCCAAAACGTAGTACTGCTGCTGTAGTCTAGTCTATACCGTGTGCACGCCTTGTTCAACGATCTATGTTCACTAGTCTTCTATGTGTACACTATACTAGTCTTTACTGCTGTAGTTCCGGGTGCCGGACCATCATTCGATCGAAATCCCTGCAGCGGAAGTAGATGCGCACGCACGCCTCTGATGAAACACTTGCGGCCGGCCATAAATGACGAACGGGTTTGTGTGTCCATGTGCATATGCTGCTGGATAGGGCAATATTATACAGGGGCGCAAGGACGCGGTTGGACAAGCGTGCCTGCCTGCAACCTGGCAGGCGTTGCGTGCTACTTCATGAACAAAAATCAATCCCTCCCTTCCATGGTTCTTCAAGTAGTCTACATGCAAGAGAGGCGAAAGAGAGCGTTGTTTTTTTTATATGGTGTCACCGAGGTTTAATCAACCATTAAACTTCCACGCACACGCCTTCGTTTTTAGCGCCGTCGTTCTCTTTTTTTTTTCCTCTTTCCTATTAAAAACACGTGCGTGCGTGCGTGCGTGCGTGCACGATACATACAGCAATCTATGTAATCTGCTGGGCGCACGTATCCTCCAACGTTTTTTTACCTTCCTCCTTTATCCGCAAGGTGTTAAGCTGGTACTCTCAGAGAGAAACAGAGTAGATTGGACGAAAAGTCCAACATGTTATTGATGAGTGTCAGGTGTTCGCGAAATTACGCCTGGTTTGCGCCCGAAGCACTGCTGCGGGTTTACGTTGAAGTCGACGTAGGCAGCTCGATCCCCGCTCTGCTCCCATGAAAGAACATGACATCGTCACGACAACAATAATATCAAATGTCCATGTACGTTTATTGCATGTATTATATAATAGTCAAAACCGACAGCATCCACCACGTCTCCTTAGGTTCGGTAATGTAACAACATATGTGTACGTACGGGCCTGTGTGTATGTGTATATCGACTAGTGTATTACGGGGCGCATTGCATGTGTGCGTCTCCTGCCTCTTTTTTCTTTTTTGTGTACTAGTCGTTTCCCTCCACTGCTGCTTCTCGCCCCCCGGTGTGTCGCAACGAAAAACAAACTAATCTTTTTTGCGACGTAACGCGGACGGGACAGATGGACGATCGAGGGCGAGACGGCCGCGGAGGGTGAAGACAAGTTTTTTTTCAACACGGTGGCGTTCACAACCCCAGGGAAGTACAAGGCAAGCGTCAGAATATTTTTGGGATGAACACACATGAACAGCAGTCAGTCGTCCCGGTGACCGAGGTGGTAACAACGAAGCGGTAACACCGTAAACCTAGTATAATAGTTAAGTCCGCCGCATTAACAAAAAACTACTGCGTGACCTTCGCCTGTGTGACCTTCCCCTGTGTGACCCCGACTGTACGCCAACCTATTCACCGCAAGGTGCGTGTGTCAGTGTTGGAGAGATTGGATTCGAGAACAAACGCCTTCGATCGATGTTGTTTTCTTTTCGTCCAGGTCTCGATCTTGGTAAATCGGCAAATATGTTCGAAAAAGGCAATATGCGATCTCGATCTTCATCACGATCAATCTCAACCAACATCTGTCAAAATCGCGATCACGCCGGTTTCGACAAGGAAAGGGAGTTCCTCAGATGGATTTAGTGAGGGGGGAGAAGATCGAAAATTATCGAGAAAAATATGGCGATTCAATCTCGAGATTGGTGGATTAAATCGGAAGACTGTTTCTACCAACCAAGTCAGTCTCCATCACCGGTGTGTATCCTGGCGCCAGAAAAGATGACACGAACAGACCCGCATTGCAAGTATGCATACCTCCGAGTCGAACAGCCGTATGCATCCAGGGGGGTGCGGACGACCCGTCGCCAGATGCCTGCCCTCCGCCCCCTCGGTTCCCTCTCAGCATATAAACTCTTGTAGGTAACTACTCGCTGTATAGTCTAGTGTCATCGAGTGCTGCAACGGTCCGAAAATATAGACTTGTCGTCGGCATCGCTGGTTCTAGATTTCTTCCCGGATACCTCACTCGCCGTCTACCCGGTCACCTTCCGACCCCCCCCGGGTCTTGCTCGAGTTGGTCACCTGAGTTCGACCGAAACCTTACTCCCCTCCCTTTCGCACGAGGTTGCTTCATCCCCCAGAGCGAACGGCAACGAACCACGTCTGCCTAAGGCCTGCTCTCGGTCATGTATGCTCCTTGACCACCTCGCTTTGCGCTGCTTGCCGCCTCTTGTCTGTGGACCCTAATCGACCGCTGGTACCACAGTAACACGCGCGTTTGTACCCTACCGCCGTACGCACTGCTGTGTTTTAATTAGTGCGTCGTCTCGGTGCAGAACCCGAGCACGATCAGCACGGCGGCGGCAAGGACATCCGTCCCCGAGCATGAGACCGCCGCCGCCGCTGGCGGCCATGGCGTCGTGGCGGCATCCGACTCCATCATCTCGTACGCTGCCGTGGCCGCCACCACCAGTACCGCCGGCGAGATCTTCGAGTACGAGTTCGCGGTGACGGTGAAGTACGTGCGCCGGGAGATCCGGTCCCTGACGGATCGCGACAGGGAGACTTTTTTCAACGCGGTGGCCGTGCTGCAGCGGGTGCCGAGCGCCGTCGGCCGTGCCGTGTACGGCGACAAGTACTACAGCAAGGACTACTTCAACCGGATGCACCTGTACTACGGTGAGGAAATCGTCGATCTACCGAACGAAGAAGGCGATACAAAATGCACGGTCGTTGTGGTTAAATTTTCCGATTATCACTAGTCTATGCCGAAGAGAAAGTGCTGAAATCATAGCAGTGCCAAGGTGAGCCACATGCAAGGATTTGATTTCTCGTCAAGATATGTCCAGCTAACGTTCTATGTATCGATGGGTTTGTTTTCGGATGGGATATCCGCCAAACGAGAGGATTTTGACACGCACGTCTGATGTTTTTTGAAACAACGTTTGTTTGTAGGAAGGAGCCGGACAGTGCAAAACATCGACTTTCTTCTCGAGCACGCAAAGGTCGCGTGGGTGTGTTGCCGATCCCGGTACCACCATGTCCTATCCGATGATACCCATTCCCGGTCGTGTCACCAGTGGTACACGGGAGTGTACGCCACAATCATACAATAGTGGCCGATTGTGTCATGAGATCAAGAAGGGTGGAAAAAAACATTGGGAAGGCCCACCCACTGCTGACTGTATACCACCCGCGTCGGGAGGGTGAGAGGCGCGTGGGGCAGGTTTCCACCCTCCGACCGGCAGATGATTGGACGTAAGGCAAACAGTACCTCCTGTAAATAGAATCTCGGGGTGTTTGCCAGAACATAATTATCTCGGGATATCTCGGGGTATTGTCCTCCAAGCTGGGACGTCATCCGGATACATGCGTTAGTAGTGCTTTCTGCAGAATTTGGTTCTTGGAAGGACGACCATGGTTCTGGCGCGATACCTGAATCAAAGGAGTCTCCGGGGAAGCTGTGGAAGGGCGTCACACAAATGACATAATAAACCACACCGCCCGGACCTATTTCAATTTTAATTATTCCAAAGCAGAAACAGCGGCGGTGCCGAGTATGGCGGCATTGGAACCGCCTCGCCAATAGCTTTCCGAAAACGCGTCATCACATGGTTCGTGCATGCTCTTCGTCATGGAGTAATCGAGCTTTGAAAACCGGCTCAAGGGGAGTGGTATCTTATGTATTTCACCTACGGTAGTACCGGTTCGCCCTCCCGATCGCCCCCCATTCCCTCTCACTCTCTCTTTCTCTCTTTCTCTCTTTCTCTCTCGAATCCAAGAACCGACACCACACCTTCAGGCAGTAGGCTAGTTGAGTCTACGAGGGTGGCGAGTGGGAACGTCGACAGCATTGGTCGTCACGAAAATATGAAACAATGACTCACACCTGAAGGACGGCTGGGTTCAAGTATTTCTACACGGCTCGATCATAGGCGGATCCCCAGACATACAGCCTACTGCTGTAGTCCCACCGTACGTCGAGGTCCACCTCTACCACAAAAATTGCACTACTGTAACATTTATTTTTCCTCCCCGCCCGTTCTTCCGTCCACCGACGGCCACGACACGACTACACCGGAATGGCCCCCCGTGAAATCGGGTACAGGCGGAGCCCGGGACTGCGACCACTGGCACGCGGGCGCAGGCTTCGTGACCTCGCACATCGCCATCACTCTCATGTACGAGCAGGCGTTGCAGGCGGTGAACCCGTCCATCGCGCTGCCCTACTGGGACGTGACGATCGAGGGGACCTACTACGACTGGAACGACTTCCGCACGAGCTCGGTCTTCTCAGACGATTGGTTCGGCGATGCCGCTCCTGGAAACGTGAGACCGGCAACAGTTTCCGCGGGAGCCGATTGTTGTTCGCACTTACCTACAGCCGTAGTTCTTACACATGCACAATGTACTACACTGCGTGTCTTGGTTCCGACCGCCGCGCTCTAGGATAGCGAGGCATTTCGTCATGTGGAACAATTACACTGTCTCGACTCTCTCTCCTTCCCAACACCGGTTCACCTCAAAATAATTCCAGGTGACACGTGGAAATGTGTGTCTTGCCGTATCAGGGAAGCCTGCCGAGATGCGTTGCCGAAACATAACGAAGAACAACACAATATACCCGCGGGCACAACACCCCACCCCGCCTCGAAAGCGAGGCGTGGTCAGCGTACGATTGACCGACGGCAAGCAACAAACGATTACCCCTTGTAACCCCCCGTATCGTCCGAAACGCCATCCATCAATGCAAAACCCGCTGCGACGACAGACTGCTAGAACGCCGACCCAGGGGAGGTTCGCGTACGTCCCCGTTATGACCGACGCTCGCGAGTACTCCGCGCAGTACAACTCCTACGGGCTGCTTCGGTCCGCGTGGAACAACGACCGCAACCCCTACCTCACTCGCCACGACCACCAGTTGGGCATGATGAACAACAAGAAGCCTTCGGGCTGCCGGCGCTACCGCGACGCCTACGTCGCGGAGGACTGGTGAGTGTCGCGTTCGGACCGATGTGCGCGCTTTTTATCGTTGGGGACGTACGGACGATCGGGGGGGATGATGGGGCACCGACGCAGGAGAGTGCTGCGTGACAAACCTTTACAATTCACAAGCGCTTTCTCACCACAGAAAAATCTGTACTGTACAATTTTGGAATCAAGCACCCAAGCAGTTTTGGGAGGTATGGGAGGAGATATTTGAGAGAAATTGTTTTTTCCACCAGCCAAACAACAAAATGAAAACTAGACGATTTCACGCAGTGTTTCTTGGAGGGTTGTAGCTCGTGGAGGCGTGAACGGGGAGCAGGCTGGTCGCAATAAGTGGGGCGGGCCATAGGTGGGAACAAACGGCTGCCCTCTGGTTGTGATCCATGTATGTGTAGGACGTGTCCTGCTCCGTCTCCCTTTCTCCACCCCCTCCTCTTTTCGCGTTCTGTGCTGTCAAGGGTTGGCTTTACAGAGACATGGGTCTATCAGCGGTTGTCGAATCAATACATTTTTGACATAGATTTTTTGCTTGCCCTTAATTTTCTCCTCGTTGGTCCCTTCCCCCTGCCCTGATCATTCGAAGGATGAAGCTCACGGAAGCCTTCAATGGCGGCGCTCACGGCAACATCCACGGGCTGTTGGGTGGGACGTGGTCTCCCGAGGCGGACGAGTACGCCGCGGTCACGCCGTACATCGTGATCCCCTTCGTTCACCACGCATACGTGAGGGGGGAAAAGAGCGACTGCGGCCGTGGCTTTAATTCAAGTAGCTGTAGTGTAGATAAATGTGTGTGTGTACGTGTATGTATTGTGCTGCGTGGCGACGAGGGGTGGTATGTGTTGAAGATACAATAGCGGCGTTGGTTTGGCATGACCGGGGGCAAGTGCGATGAGAAGGGAAGCAACGAGGGTCAAGTTGGTATTCGCGAAAAAGAGGGAAACACGTGGTGCGTATGGACAGGTGCACTCGCGCGGGCACTTTTGTTGTACCCTTGGCTGGGGTCGAGACATTTGCTCATTCAAGGTTGCCAACATATGTAAGGAAAGGGGTGGAGTTCACCTTTCATGCGACAGCCTGAACGCTCCGCGCTTACATATAGTGTACCATAGCATTTCAGCCGATGAGTTTCGTCCCCGCTTTGCGTGGGTGCGAAGTCTTACGGCCACCGACATGTACGATGATGATGAGTGCACCCCCTGGGCTCTGTTGTTCATGTTTTTCCGACGCGCGGCAGATCTCGCAGAAGATCTTGTGGCGGGAGAATGCCATCGAATGCCCAGAGAGCTGCACGTTCGATCAGGGTTGGAAAGACTGCCAGTGCAAATGCAGCGAGTCACTCATGGAAGGGAGGTCAGCGGCCGAGGTCAGTGCCGCGTCTCGTGTTATTTTTTGTCTGCGTGATGATGTGTGTTTTCGTACCATCCACAGCGAGCGGCTTTGCTTGTTGACTTCGCGGCTCAAGTGGTGTATTTCAATGCTATTGGAGTCTCGATATATGATTGAAGGCAGATATTTCAGCCGCTTGTAGCGATCTCTTAGACCAACAAAACGGCAAACAGAAATGGGACGGAAGACAAGGGTGACTTTTCATCGAGTGTCGTACTGTTTGGCATCGAACGTAAGCACCGCAGGGAAACGTGGGACAATACCAAACAACGCCCCGAATTTCCTTCCTCCTGTGTGGCCCAAGCTGATCCCTTAACACTGTTTCGGAAGGTGTAGAAGGTATCGCAAGCACAAAACTCACCACTAAACCACTTTCCTGACACCAACCGAGAATGCCAGATGGAATTTCTGACCTCCAACAAGCACACAGGCAGCTGGCGCGCTCTTGCTGCAATCAGCTGCACCTTGTGTCACGCCCCTACCCCCCCCACCGATTGTGATCACCCATCCTCCCCTCTCCCTTTCCTTCCCACCCTGAACTGGCACCGTGACGTCATACAGTTCCTGGAGTTAGGCGATGTCCTTACGACGGGATACTTCTACGATGCGGACTACCAAATAGTCCGCAAGCTGGCTGACTCGGATGTACGTCTCGAGTCTTCCCTTTGCCGTGTTGTCCACTTTTTGTTCGATGCGGGCGACGCTCAACGCGAATACAACGTTTTTCTCCAGGCACACCTCATCGGCGAAATTGTTGTGAACACAAGAGCGGCAATTCTCCATAAGAGAAATGAGCCGCGAATACCCCCAACATGTTGGCTCCGCGCACATTTGTTTTGTTTTGTTCGTAGCGCCGAGAGGACGTAGACAGTGGTGCGTAGGGACGCCGTCTATGCACTCGTTTAGTGCGGTTGTATCGTCGCGTTTTGATTGGCCGATTCCTTAAATTGCAGTTTGACATTCGACCAACGTGTTTCACAAGTTGCCAATCTTCGTTTCTCTAATTTTTGCCGCTTTTTCGACCGCCCGTTCTGCCGAGGTATGTATGCTGGCAACCAGGTTGTTGTTGTTGTTGTTGTTGTCTTCACACGTTAAGAACCGTTCCCATCTCTCTGTCCAGCACCTTCTTCTGTCCGTACTGACACCAAACTTGATGCGGTCGATTGATTCCCGTGGTCACCGGCATATTATTGTTTGTTCGTCGGGTGTCATGTCTTGTCGTTGTTTGCTTTCAACAGGGGCACTACTACGAAGAGATCCCCAACTACTCCGCCGAGGAGTCCACGGCGATTTACGAGGGGTTGAAGGACGCGCTGTGCATCCCGACAAAAGTCGGTAGCCATTTCGAAGCCACGAGCACCAACGACGTGAGTGCCCACAAAGGAACCGCTACTGCTATCGTACGAGCAGGAATGAAGGCCTAGCCTACGGAGGGGCAAGGAACTGCAGACTAGTCCTGTACCGTGCTAAACAATGATACGGTAGGGCTTCTCTTGCACGTATCCCCGACCATACTATCGTGCGAATCTCGAGGTTTTACATCAAGTTATCCTCCGACCCAACCAAGTACATCCTCCCATGTCGTCAACCACTTGTTGCCCTTTTCTTTCGCCACGAAACCGTCTGTAACAACACATTTAGCTCCATGCGGGGGTCAAGAGCCCAACCGCGTTGTTGTTGTTGTTGTCGTTGTCGCTGTTTTTGTTGTTGTGCCAACTGTTTCGCTGTGCTCGTGTTTGGTTTCCATCGTGTGTCCAGGTGACCTTCTGGGTGCTTCACCCTACCTTCGACAGGTGAGCAAGCGCAGAAAAAGTTGGTCTGAGATGCACTTAATCCAAACCGAGAAAGGATTCACTGGACAAGACTGACCTCCGGGAGGCGTTTTGCTTGCCATGGGGATGTTGCTTCGCGCGCGTGAAGGCTGTGTTCTTGTTGGTTGGAGACTGCCAGAAATGTAATGAGCGATCTTGAAAATCGAAAAGAAGTCGTCCGATTGGCGTTACTCGTGACTCTGACTTGATTTAAGCACCACCCTCCCATCGTTAGCCGCATTCCGCACGCAACTCTTGTAGGCTATCCCCCAATCAAATGCTGGAGTTGGAGGCTATCTGTCTCGAGTAGGAAGTTGACAGTGTCTTGCCACGTGCGGGGAACGCATTCTTGGCCAATGATCAAGCTTCTCGAGTTGTACGGTGCCTCCGCCATGCCCGCAAAAACCGCCGAAACGGCACGACATCAACCAATGCGGAACATCGCTTTTCGACCATGAATTGATCAGGCTCTGGCACCTCTCCCGCCTGGAACAAAACCCGGTCTTCAACGAGACTTGGATATCGGACTCCACCTGCGTCGGCCACAACGCGGACGACGTCCAGCCCTTCCACGATCTGTTCCTGGAAGAGCACGAGGGAGAGCCTGATGTGGTCGGGTCGGCGGGGGGCGAAGGTGTGGGTCCCCTCAAGGGGTACTACACAAACGCGGAGCTGTATGACCTGCTTCACCCGGCGGGCATGCAACTTCCGTACATGTACGACAACTTCGCGTGGCCGCACTGCGACGTGAGTGATGGTTGTCATTCTTTGTTGGTACCATATTTTTGTATCGCCGCTTCCCATTGTTGTATTTTGGGGCTTCTGGTGTTGCCAAGCGAGAGCGACCAGAGTACCTCACACGACAAGAGCGTTGGGCGGTGGATTCTGCGTTGTTGAACCTCGATCGAGCTGATCCCAATCTTGTGGGAGACAACACCCGCTTGGACCATCAGCATCTTTGTCGGGAAGGGGCGTCTCCATGGTGCCTCATGAAAGGCCGAGTCCATGGTCTGTGAACAACGCAACGCACTTGCGGTGGTGAAGGCCGCCGACTTTCACAGGTGCTCGTGTATTCAGCGCCAACTCACTGTTGTCGATTTCGTGGAGACAACAACGACTTACTCTCGATCTTACTTTCGTCGTGTTTGACCGATGGCAGGCCCAAGGAGTTTACATCAACTGACGAAGTCGGAGGTGATCCTGATGGTCTTCAGGCTGCACCGGAGTTCGTCGCCGATGGCGGCGTTATGGCATCGCAACGGACGTTCTTGGTTGTTGGGACTTCTTTACAAGTCGGCGTATAAAGGTCGAGGACTGCTGCTGCTTTTGTCGGTTGGTGCTGCTCACTTTATATGCATACAGCGTAGCCGGTTAGGGAGCATCTACCGCTGCTCAATGCCGCAGGGAGCTTCACGCGTTCTGGACAACGTCTGGGTCAGGGCGAGCTGTGGGTTACTTCGTTGCCAGCAAGTCTCTCCGCCCGGCTGTATCAAACAATCACTCACGGGCATGTAGTTCAGGCGGAAAGCTTGTGTTTAATTCGACGAGGGACCCGGTTCGGTCATCTCATATGTCCAAACTGGAGTGAAGGCGATGGCGGCGGCATGCGAGTAACGCTGCGTCGACAGCAATGTTTCGCTCGCTCCCAAAGCTGGGTAGCATGCATAGGCAAAAACGATTATTGCCGGGGAAAGTACCTATGGAACCGGAGGCGGTTTAAGAAGACCGGCGGCGCGTGCGACCGGGAAAGGAGGCATGGTCGATGCAGTAGGGGGATTTAAAGGCGCTTGGTCCGTCTCGGAAGGGTGTGTTGTGCCATCGCGGCATGATGCTTGGGCAGAGACGGGAGTCCTGAGCGCCCACCCACCGGGCTGGCAGCGAGCCCTAGTCTACGTAGTGTACATGTTGCCTTTCTTTGCGCCGTATGCCTGTGTAGATGGGGAGGGAGGGGGGGGTGCGTTCGTACATGCACTTGGCCTGCATGCTGAACAGCGGGCGGGTAAACGGGAGGCCGTGGAATGGATTTGATTGGAGAGGATGTTTCGTTTTCAAGCGCATAGGCGGCCCTCTCATGGTGAATGTCCGGTCGGGGGCACCGGAGACTGTTCCAGGTAGACATCGTCTGTAGTCTACTCCGAATGTTTTGGGAAGAGAGGAAACCGTCTTCCACAGAGGTTGGCACGGTTTTTGGTCCCGTTTATGAGGTTGATATATCGATTATTTTTGCAGTGTGATGACTCATGTCCGTCTCGGTCAGTGTCTCTAACTTTTCGTTCTTTCCTCGTTGTGATTTTGTATTCAACGCATGCATTATACAGCAGCGTTCATGGTAAACATATTCAGGTATCAAGTCGTCCCTCGGTTAAGGATACACATGGTTTTTCGGTAAGAAAGGTGGCCTGAAGCCGGCGAAGTGTCCGTAAGGTTGATACCCCTCCTTGTGTCGTATTTTCAAGTTATCCCTCACCGCGGGAATGTCCTGGAAGAATAGTGTCCTTAACTGAGGTTAGGGTTAGGGTTAGGGTTTGCGGGATGACTGCTGTACAGTAGTCTTGACCTTGAAATTGTATTTGCCGTCCTTAAGCGCATGTTGTACGGCGCAGTGCACGTTTGATTGTGGAGGTGGTCCTGAAGTTTCCGAGGTTTTGCTCCGTCTCTCTCATGTTTGGGCGTGCGTGCGTGCGTGAAACCCCGACGGAATGATACGTATCAGGGTGCCCTTACTACTTCGGTCGGGAAACGGCTGTGTGCATAAGTGAGCAGCTGACTGGGATTAGTATCGGTGTACACTTCTGTTCGTCTGGGGGATTGATATATGTTTCCCTCTACATTTGTTTGTCTTGGTCGTTGTTGCTGGTGTGGCTTAGCAAGAAAATGCGGTTCCTTCCGATCTCTTCCCAGTGATGTCATCCGCACGGGTCCGACCAATGCGAATGCCTGTCGTAGTCACAACGTACAACTACCCAATAGAAGGCCATACACCATCGGTGTAATTCTGAAGTCAAAGGGACCCAGAACATAATAACTATTTTGCGCCATTTGCACAATGCATTTGCACAATGCCCAAAAGACGGAACAGCAAGGCCCGAGACAGCCAGGCGTCGCAGGCGAAATGTCGGACAAAGAGTTGGTTCTGCCAATGTACAGTCACTCTTAAGGTACCACCACACCGTTGGACAGGAATCGGTCGAGCGAATCAACGGTGATGGAGTCACTAATTCACTAATGTGTTCCTTTTTCGCGGATGGTGGTCGTTGGGTCTCTCCCGCTGCGACCTGGCTGACACATCCTTGGATGCTCTTCCAATTTTGGACGTCCTTTTCGTATCGGCTTGTGCATACAGCGAGGAGACTGAGCGGAGGCCTTAAGCTGATACATGGAGGATACACACGGGGAAAGACCTGCCGCCGCTCACCGGCGGTGTCAGACAACACAAATGAGTCGCCGCCGCCCTCTCACAGCAAGCGATTGTCGCCAATTCAAATGGCACGGGTTCGTGAGAAGGAGGGTCCGCACAAGTCTAGCAAGATGTCAAGCATTGTGTGCCACATGACACATACCGACAATACGTATGTATCCCATCCCACAGCTTTCCGTCGATGAACAAGTAGGTATGGTGTTTCAAAACGTTTGACTTTCATTCTTTCATAAATTTTGTCATTTTCTCCGACACAGCAACGTTGCTGGTGTCCACGTGTTTTGGGCACCCAAGCCCTGCTTAAGCGATCTTGCGGGACAGAAACCGTCCGAGGTACTTGACAGGAGGAGCAGCGACCAACAAAATGCACCGACTATTTTCGCTGGCACACGCTTGGATCAGTCGCGGCGGTAGGCGAATCATGCGCATGGAAAGGCACGGGGTTATCGCAACCTATAGTCTTGGGATCTCGCGGTCTACCCCTTAATTGTACCCCCCCCCCCCCTCTCTCTCTCGCTCAGTCCTCCTCTACGCGAAGTACTCAAGAGCGACTTGTGAGAGGGCCATCCCGTCGGTTTGTCGAAAAAAAGAACATCACCACCACTCTTGCAAATAATGCCTCCGATTGGTCCCATGATCCCCGTCCTCCGGAAGTATCCCCACGGAGGTGACGTGACCGCGGCAGACCAGGCCAAAGCGGTCACAGCGTCACGGGGCGGAGACGTCGGGAGCGCGGCGCGATTCGAGCAGCAAGTCGCCGCGCATCGGTGCCGATCTGTCTGAGCGGCAGGAGTGCCCTGCGTCGTACGCGGTGCCGGTGACAGGTGTCAAGGCAGTGATTATTGTCAAGCACTGCAGTGTCAGTGAAATTGTAGCGCAGATAGCTCTTCGACGATACACTAGACAGAGCCACCAAGCGGGCGCTGCAACGAGAGCGTCACTAGTTCCACAAACCGCACCGAGCATGCCAACGAGCAGGGGAGAATGGAACCAACTCATCAAGGCACTTTGCGGCTTACGATTCTCGTACAACTCAGTAAAGCACAACAGCCAGCCGACGAGCCGTGTACAGCAGTTGAAGAAGGTGAAAATCTCGCAGGGATGGCCATAGAGCACTGTAGCGGGTGAATTGACTGCAGTGCAGCGATATTAGAGAGTGAGGCGTGAAGAAGGCGAGCTTACAGAAAAAAAAAGGTCGTAAATGGCAAAGCCAAAACCTTCCGGTGGATATCGTACCATCGGCAGCGCGGAACGACAACGACGAATCAACTGAGCGACAAGGGCAGATGACGGGTGGCAACTCCCTAGACAAGGGCATGCTCGCCGAAATGGCCAAGTTGATTCGCCAACAAGGCGGTGTCTAGGCGGGCGTGTGTCTAGGCGGGCACGTAGTCTAGACTATGCTTCGTACCCATCCCACGATGAATTAGACGGTGGCTGCTAGAAGCGCGTCTTGCTTGCCTCCGCCAAATGAAATTGCATCCGAGGGCGCGCAGGCCCAAGCGATTGTCCCACAACACGCTCCGGGTGTGTGGTAACCCCCCCACGGGGCCTAGACGCGTGCTATACGCCGAAAGCTCGGGGGGCTCTCAGGGTTTTCACGCTTGCAACAAAAGGTACTTCAAATTCACCACTTTCCAGACGGTGCTAGCGGCTGGGAGGTCGCGCTGGCATCGTTCGGGCCCCCTTACCTGCCGTTGTCGAATCCAACCGTATGTACAACTCCACTTCGGACGCCCTCGTCGAGGGCGCTGGGTTCCAGCCACCCGTGGACGCTGGAGTCGAACCCCGTTGCAAGGATCACGGTCTCGAAGGGAACCGTTGCCCCTGCATTCGTAGGCAAAACACGTTGCGGTACGCAGCGGGGGGTTATCGGTAAGTAGCAGTTTGGCCTCCTGTCGTTAAATGCACGTTTGTTTTCACGGCAACACACACGATTGTTCGAAGAAACGACGCCCATACACGACACGCGCACAAATGCTTCCGGTCGAGAATATGCTACCACCGCCACCACCAACCAACAGCACTGCGCCAGGGCCGGCAATACTTTACGCCGGCCATTCATCCCGCGAGGGAGAGGTGCGTGAAGGCAATTTTTCACCTAATGTCTTACTGCCGTCCAAACAGCAAAACAAAAATATTCATGACGTGGTTTCGCTCGCGCAGGGGCATGTGCAGGATGCGAACCCTCACGCGTCTGCGGACCCCCACACACCTGCATGCCCTCGGCTTGAGGTCCAAGGCTTGCCCTCGGCTTGAGGTCCAAGGCTTATTGGTTTGATCCCCTCGTAGACTATAAGCTGTTGGTGTCAAGCGTGCTACGTCGGCTCTCTTCGTGGCACTAGCCTTCTTGACGGAATTCTCTCTCTCTCTCTCTAGTCTCGAACAAATCACAGCATAAATAATATGTCTGGGTCTCGGGGCCAACCCCCCGGGCAGAAGGGAGGCGGATTCGAATAGTTAAAACTGCGACAGAGAGTCGGGGATATCGAGACGATAGCTCCAAAACCTTCAAGGAATATAAGGAAGATGGTTTCGAAACAGAACGCGTCACCACTCGCGATTCTGGGGGTTTAGAAATTGAGGCGAAAGTAGACACAAAACCGTTTAACTTGGCCGAAGTAACAGGCGCTTAGTCCAATCTCCTTTACTCAAACCTATATAGTCGATGTTGGGTCACCACACAGACCAAAAAAAAAAGGGAGAGGTTGTTAGGTGAGTTGCGCGTACAGCTACTGTAGTTTGACACGAACCGACAGCACCGTCACTGAGGCAAGGATATTCACCCGAGTGCCTGAACCGCAGCGTCTTCCCGTTGGCCCAGTCGATCGGCCCGTGCACCTTTATCCTGCCGCTCAGCAGCGACGGGACGAGGCTTCCCTTCGGGATCGCGATGGCCATGGGTAGCGGAGAACAAACACGAAAAAAGATACCATGTCAGAGTGTGACGTACGTTCTGTCGCGATACGAATACTGTACAGGATACAGGATAACACACCCCCTGGACCTATTTTCATAGCTCGATTTATCAACAGCAGAAAGAGTCGCAGCGCCGAAAACGGCGGCGTTGAAGCCGTCTGGTCGCGAGCTCTCCCAAAACGTATCGTTTCGTTTGCGAATCCTCTTCGTCGTGGAGTAACCGAGCTGCGAAAATCGGTCCAGGGGGTGCGTAACCTTGTGTTGTTTACGATACTATTATACCCTACAGGTGCTCGAGGGGCCGGCGATGCAAAGGTCAAGTGAGCTGCTGCATTCAGCTAAAGGTAGCATCCCGCAGCAATATTGGACTGTATGGTTGCGCTTAAAGAATCGATCGGAGCTCCACCTCTGGTGGGGGTGGGTAGGGGGAACAGGTGGCTGTTGGCATCGGGATCCCAAATTTTATTGCTGGCAAGGGAATCGGGAATGCATAGCTGTCAGAATCTTTGCCCAGATGTCACGCTTTACCTGCCTGGGGGCGCCAAGGGCGAGGTGGTTCTCAGACCCGCAGCAAGCAGGAAGGATAGTTGATGAGATAATGTTGGCCACAAGGATTATTATTGACGATTTGTCCAATCCCGACTTCTATCTAAAACTGCTGCGCTGTTGTAGTCTTCAGGTTGCAGCCGGAACTTGCTTCTATCCGGTTGTGCCCGTTGTCCTACGCTTTTCAAACGGAGAGAAAAAAGTGTCCGTCGATCACGGAAAACGCCAGCCCAGCATAAGGAACACCCAAAAATGAAACCGAAAAGCCCGCAGAGTGAATACTACGTGCTCACGTCGCGAGTGAAATGGAAGCCTTGGGGCGCGAGCCGTTACTCTTTGGATCGAGCTGCGCGGGGAACTGAACAAGAGATTGAGAGACGTACGCCTACACAGAAACCGATGGCCTCGACTTTCATCGTTCGTATGCATTACCAAAACCCAAACGACACCAAAAACGATGCTCCATATTGTACCGTGGGAACTAGGGTCTCGAACTACAGCCGGTCGCCCCGGTGGTCTAGTCGGTATCCTCGAAACCTTCTAGAGGTCAGGTCGGGGGTTCGAATCCCGGCGTAAGCGAGCTTTTCTTGCAAAGTGTGTTTTTCTCTCGCTCCGCTCCTGGCCTAGTGGATAGCGCTGGCGCTAGTTCGTGTGTACACAGAGGCTAGTTGGTATCCTCAAAACCTTCTAGAGGTCAGGTCGGGGGTTCGAATCCCGGCGTAAGCGAGCTTTTCTTGAAAAGTGAGTTTTTCTCTCGCTTCCGCTCCTGGCCTAGTGGATAGCGCTAGTTCGTGTGTACACAGAGGGAAGAGACTGCTGAACTCTTCTCGCATTAAAAATCGAAGGCAAAGTACCGCAGGAGGCGAGGGTAGAGAGGGGCTCTTCTGTGTGACCACGGGTTGGAGTAAACGGCCCTAGTGCTGTGAGCGCGGATTTGAAGTGAAAAAAAGAAAAAAAAAGTAACAGGGTCCTAAAACCAACAGGCATTTCCCTGCTGCCGGCTGAAAACCTAGGATTCTTAGGCGAGCCGAAGTGGATGTCCATGAACACAGGCGCAAAAACCAACCTTGTCGATGCAAGGTACCCGGTTGGAGGAGCACGCACTCCAGGTCTGCCGCACGCCGGGTGGAAACACCCTATCCCTCCAGCCCCTGCCCCACTTGGCGGCCGCAAACATCGACAGCACCTTGTCGATCGCCCGAGCCGGTAAGAATTGCACCGCTCTTTCCGTTCCGGGGAGTGATTCGAGGCGATGATGGGTGGGCGGGGAAGTCGCGATATAATTGGTTGTGTGTGTAGCGGTCGACTGTAACGCCATTTCTGTCTCTCCAATTTCATTCGCGTCGCAAGGCAATCGTTCGGGGTTTCGTTTTGCTGTTACCTTGGAGTTGAAGGGTGTTGCTTCGTTGGCCTGTGTGACCATGCAACACGTCCGCGCCAGTTGGACCAGTACCGACGATATCAAAATGCACTGAGAACGAGACCGGAAGGGTTTTTAACGTGAGGACAACACCACCACCAACACCACCAGCACCTTCGGACGACAAGAGCCAAACAACGATGAGCCAACCTCTCACAAACAGGACGGCCGCGCTAGCCCGAGAGGCGAAAGCAAACTAACCGTTTTCGAGAAAAACGTTCGCACGACGCCACGTGAAACGGGCTTGAAGACATCGTCGAGATAGACGGAGACTAGGCGACGTTGTGCTTCAAAACCGCGGGTGTCGTACAACGTATGCCTGACGACGTGCCGTGAAGCCGTAACTTGCACCAAGAGTGTGGACCACAGAGACCGTTTTTCGTTCCTCCCCAACGCCCCTATCCCCAGTGTGAACATCCCAACACGCACCTGGAAACCCACTCCAAGGAGAGCGGACCCCACTGCCGCATGATGATCGGAGGTGCCGACCTCGTGGAGATGTGAACTCTGTCTAGGCCGTTGGCCAGAAGAGCTGATGTGGGTCGAGCGGGGTTCATTTGCGCAGTCATGAGGGAGAGAGAATCGATCATATCTAGCAGGCATGCAAGCGACGTGCTGCGGCGGGCTCCGTGTCAGAAGTTTAAATGCGGGGAGGAACGGCAACGAGTTACCCTTGACTGAAATATGGTCGGTTTGTTGTACCTTGGATTCGTGTCTACATGCGGATTGAAAGCAAACTAAATGCCAGCGAGTTCTGTAATTGCAAACTGGAAATCCCTACAACGACGCGTCCTTGCTCTGCTGGTTTCCGCGTTACACATGGTGTATCACATGATGATATTCTGGGCCAAAGAGAACATTCTACAAAAACTAAACCGTCGAGACGGTTTGCTGCTAAATGTCGAAACACAGCGTGCTTCTGCCTTAGCTCACCCACTGCGAGATCACACGCGCTGTTACCCATGCCGACGATGCAGATGCCGCCGCCGCTGGCCGCCCTCGATGCTAGGGCCTTGGCTTCACTCGAGTGAAAAACCTGGAGCAGCGTGTTTAGGAAATGTATACGGGCGGTTGGGGGGGGGGGGGGCACGCTAACGCGTCAACAACGGTAACAACCGCTAGAAAGGAAAACAACGATAACAGCTTGAGCAGCAAATATCATCATCATCATCAACAACAACAACCAGGCAGCCCAATATGAATCCCCCTCACCTCCCCGGAGAAGCCTCGGAGGTTCTCCAACACCGTGGAAGGCATTCTCGGGGATGAACACTTTCCCGTAGCGACGACGACGTGATCACAACGTACCACGGATACCGCCGTTTCGCCTCTCCTACCACCAAGAACAGGCGAGAGGGAGGGAAAGCAGAGGAGGCCTAGTCAAGGGAGAGGTTAGCAATGTCCCTTTACGCGGATCGACAGGCATCGAGTAACCCAACAGTCTCAAGGGCAGGCTCTTCAGGGAACCGACCTTTCTTCTCTCCCTTCGTGTGTATGCTTTGCACACGAAGACACCACGGCGCGAGACATCAAGCACAGAGGAGTATACACACCTCGATCGCATAACCACCGGGGGCGCCATGAAGGCAACACGATCACAGCCGTGTCGTCAGCCACACGCAAGTCAATACTCCTCACACTAAGCAAACAACAAAGTACCGTCCGGAAGCAGATATAGTTCCACCAACCAGCCACAGGCAAGCCCAACCTCCCCATACCCAGGAACAATAGAGTACCATCGGAAGCGGACTTGAATTCCGCCAGCCCGAGCACCGGCATTCCCCCGGCGGGTCGACGGCGACACCGCCTCTCGCTCCGCTCCAAGGACCTCGGTCTCGGTGAAGACGGCCAGGCCGAACCGTCGGCGGTAAGCCCGCAAGTATCGCACGAAGCTCTGGGCCGACATCTCGTCGCCGGCGCCGGTGGCATGGTTGTCATTGCTGCTGTTGCTGTCGATAGTAAATCCGGACCCGGCGTTGGTGTTGTTGGCAGGAGCGATGTCATCCGCGCAACCGTTATCGCAGAAGCCTTCGGGCGGGACAGGCCATCCCGGAAGGCCGCAGTGCCGCCGTCTCGTCGTGATTCGCAGTCCCTCGTACTGCCGAGCCCAGGCGCCGCAGAGGCTCTCCGACCTAGCTCCGCGAGGCAAGAGGAAGCAAGAAAGAGAGGGGCGTGGAATGGATGTGTGCGGCTAGCGTGGAGATAGCCCTGTGATCGAGCAGGACGTCAATACCGGTGGGAAATTTCCGCGCCCTCTCGCTCCAGATCAAACGTCTCCTTGAAAGGTGGTTAATGCCGCAACCGATTCGATATTTCAGGCTTGTTGAGAGCTAATCTCAGCCCCTAGGCTCATTTCGACAGAGGGCGAATTTGAACGGAGAATGCTCTACGGTTGTGGGTACCGGCCACGACGCCCAGTAGCAACCAACGCGAACCAGCCGGAACGGGGAAGTGGAGCTCTGTTGGTCCACGGCCACAGATTGGACCCCTCCGACGGAGCCGATAGTTCTCAGGAACATCAACGTCCATATACACCAGTGACAGCTCATGATGTCAGATCAGCAATATCGACCACAGCTTAATCTTCGAAAACAAAAGCCCCCCGCTCCCCACCTCTCTAGGATGACGACCCCATCCTCGCCTCGAGCCCTCAAACACGCCGCGGCGCTAAGCCCGCTGGCGCCGCCTCCGACGACGACGACCCGGCAATACGCTGGCGGCCGCCGCCGCGGCTGCGGCTCTGCTACATCGGAATAGCCTCTGGCGGGACAATCCATCTCCGACACCCCGGTACCCACTCGCACGCCAAGACTACCAGGGATCCTCTCCTTGGAGCTCTCGCGCCAACTTGTGTCAAGTGGGGGTGGTGCGGGCGAAATACCGTCGCAGCTTTCCCGTAGTCCATTCCGCGATGCCCCCGTCGCGGGGATTCGGTCCTGGGGGTCTCTCGGCCCCGTGAACGGTGCCCGTGTCGTCGCTTGTACGTCGGCATCGTTACAGTGGTATTTCTTCTGCACTCCTGCCTGGTTCGGAAAGATAGCCATTATCCCTGGGGTCCTGGCGGTTTGCCCTGCCGCCTGGAACTCGATATCACTAGGCAGCATTCCCGGCGAAGGTGACGGTGGTCCTAGCCCTGGCACTGGGGACGTGGTGCGGCTACGCATTCCACCTTCGCCATTGCTCACGGCCGCACTGGTCCCGCCTCCGCAGCCGTTGTCGTGGCCCGACCGCCCGGTGGTCACCGACACCCCACCAGGCCGGGGCAAGAACCCCCCCCCCTCTTCTCGCCACCGTGCGGCGCCACCGGCGACGCCACGGGGCCGAGGCATCACCCCCCCCTCCCCTGGCCGTGTAACCCCCTTGAACTCCCCGGAGTAGTACTCGTCGACCGGTTCTTCGGAGTCGGTGGTGTTGCCACTCTCGACTCCACCGACAAAGTCATCGTGCCGTGGTGGCTTGGAGATGGTGATCGCGGTGGTACCAGCAGCAGGAGACGAGGGCCACGAAAATGGGACGGAAAACCCGCAATCCCCGGCCGCCTTGAGAATGGTCGCCATTCGGCCGACGTCGACCTTGCCGACCTCATGGTGTGCCCAGCCCATGCGGTGGTGGACGATGGCGGCCGCGTGGCAGGCGTAAAGCTACAGAAAAGATAACCAAGACACAAGGAGGCCGAGGGTACGAAAAGTAGACATCGCTCATCGAACAAAACAGCACGGATGGATGCGCCACGCCTGAGTGGGGGAGAAGATCTGGAGCGCCCAAACTTTCGTGTTCAGCAGCTTTGCCTCTACTTCGTCACTCCAAGGCTCCCTGTCGTTTGTCGCTCTCGGTGAAATATGGGAAGTCCTCGCTACGGCTTCTGCCGGTTGGAGAAATGGCGTCAGTAAGCCACGAGTCACATAAACTCACTTAACGCAAACAACGAGTCTAATACACGTTCCAACATTTTTGGTTTCGTTCCATGAGGTCTGGGCGTCAGACATTAATCGGTAGCAGGCGTAATAACCCCCATGGTCGATGTCCGGTATGGTCGGTTTTGAGTGCCGGCGGCGAGTGAACGGCTCGTGACCAACTTCTATCGCGGTTCTTATCAAGGGGTCGAGAAAACAACACCAAAACGTCAAGCTCAACCTGCGAAACCCTTTGACCGACGCCAAACCCACAAAAAAACAAGAAGCCTTTGCGTTCCTACCTGATCGAACGGCAACAACACGTGAAACCGGCGGGGAGTGCAGCATGAAAGGTCCATCCGCACGATGCCTCCGGTCACTCTGGTGACGTCAGGCCGATGTCCCTCCAACGGGCAAGGCACCGCAAACACAACAGCCGATGCTTTCAAGGGAATGTTTAGCCTGGCACGGACGGGAACGGCGGGGCACAGCAGATCGATACGTTTCGCGCGGGCGGGGGTGGACAGGGAGTCAGACCCACGAAAGTCCGGGTGAACACGCAGTCCTAGTCTACCAGTCCGTGGTGGGTGCCCATTGTCGCTACCCTTTTCCTTGAGAGCAGACGGGGGAGACAATGCGTTGGGTTAGGCGGACTCTCGTGTGGTGGCTGTTCATGTCAGCAAACCGCTGGCCACGGGACCGTCGGCGCCCGAGAGCGGGCACCACCCTGTCAGTCGAAAACACGGGAGGAGCGGGTTGAGTTTTCTCACCTGACGGAAGTGTCGAACTTTCCCACCACCCAGAGCCTGAAGTAGACTCCCTCGTCCAACCGCCTCGCCCTCTTCAGCTCCCCGGCTCTGTTCTTCACCCCCGTTTGCTGCTGCTGCTGCTGCTGCTGCTGCTGCTGCTGCTGCTGCTGCTGCTCCTGCTCCTGCTCCTGTTGTTGTTGTTGCAGCGAAGCCAGCTCCCGCACGAGACACGCGAAACGCTCGTCAGAGGAAGTGCAGCACACGACGTCGTACCCGTCCAACGCTAGCCTCAGAGCCACAGCACGCCCCACCTGCAGTAATATCAGTGTTCGCAGAGAGGAAAGGTACGACGCGATCCACAGTGGTACACACAGCGAAGATAATCAGTAAACGATGACGCTAAAATGAGCAGCACGGGTTGAGACTACACCCGTGTGAAACATGTGATTCATCACATTGCTCCAGCAAGGGTGCGATAACCCGCAATTCAAGCTGTCTTTGGAGGGTGCAGAGACACGGACAGACACACAGAGATGAAGAGACAGAGGGACGGACGGTCGGACAGACAAGCAGACAAGACACACAGAAGGGCGGAGACCGAGATGGACAAGAAATAGAACATGAAAAAACAGACAACCTCAAGGGGGGAGGCCGACATAATAAGTGCGAAATCGCTGCTAGTGGTGCGCAAATCGATCGGCGCTGTTGCGCAGGGGTGAATACAGCTAAACATACTCCATCCGGTGGCCCCGTGGTTGTGATAGGGATACCTTTGACGTAGCCCCGGTCAAGAACACGCAAGGTGTGTTGCTGTTGCCGGTGCTGGTGCACTCAGGGGGATCGCCGGTACCAGTGGCGGTATTATCCGAGGAGGTCGCCTCAGCAGCGGCGGCAGCGACTGGATATGCGGCGACGGCCGCCTTGACGTTTTCCGCCACGACGGCGGCCGTGAGGGTGTTGCCGTGAACAAGCCTGCCAAAAGAGAAGCGGAAAACCGTCCCGCGGGGCAGGAAGTGCGGCGAGGGGTAGTTGATCAGCACACCTGCGCCTCAACATCAGAGGACGGCACAATGCAGCCTTAAAATATTCACTGCAGGGGGCGAGAACGGTAAGGGTTTGCCGGCCAGGCGGCAGAGGGAGGCCCGCAATGTGCATTGAATAGGGGAATTCAGCATGGTATTGGGGGAGGAGGGGGGGGGGGTACTCATAGTCGTGCATGCCGTAGTCGTTAGACCATTGACCTCGCATCCCTACAAAGCCGGGACGGAGCACGCCGGGTTCTCACCGGGCCAGGCTCTCACATCACCAAGCCCGAAGCGCCGTGAGGTATTCGGCGAGTCGCATGAAGGGTGAGCTGCATCCTGCTAAGGTTGTTCGGCATCTTGTGCTTACTTCCTAGGGTACGGATGACAGCTGCGTATGACTTAATTTATTTTCTGGTACTTTCACTGCCAGAGACAGTTGTAATCACTGTGTAACTGCCTCGAGGATGCTTTACCATTTTAACTCAACGTGGTGCGACTATCCCCTTTGCGCGGAGTGACGGTTCTCGACCCCGCACAACATGATCTATTCCACCACCGTTCATGGCTACCGCAAAAAACAAGAAAAAAGACAAAGAGCAAAAAAGCGGTAACCTGGATGCCGAGCTGACGAAGTGATCGGCTTGTTTTACACCGTCGTTGTCAAGCGACGACAACCCAACCCCGATGGCAAAAATCGGGGGGGGGGGCGGGTTGTTTTACAACGTCGTTGCCAAGCGACGAAAACCCAAACCCCGACGGCAAACACCGGGGGGGGGGGGGGGGGGGGGTGTTCCTCCCC
>FN649726.1:407526-485501 GCA_000310025.1 Ectocarpus siliculosus | reverse complement strand
TGGCCTCTCTAGACTGATCATATTCGGGGGGGGGGGGGGGGGGGGGGGGGTAATCATAGTCGTGCATGCCGTAGTCGTTTGACCATTGACCTCGCATCCCTACAAAGCCGGGACGGAGCACGCCGGGTTCCCACCGGACCAGGCTCTCACATCACCAAGCGCGAAGCGCCGTGAGGTATTTGGCGAGTCGCATGAAGGGTGAGCTGCATCCTGCTAAGGGTGTTCGGCATCTTGTGCTTACTTCCTTGCGTACGGATGACAGCTACGTATGACTTAATTTATTTTCTGGTGCTTTCACTTCCAGAGACAGTTGTAAGCACTGTGTAACTGCCTCGAGGAAGCTTGACCATTTTAACACAACGTGGTGCGATCATCCCCCGTTGCGCGGAGTGAGGTTTCTCGACCCCGCACAACATGATCTACTCGACCACCATTATGGTTACCGCCAAAAAAAAAAACCGAGGTAAAAAAAAAAAAAACGATAACCTGGTTGCCGAGTTCACGAAGTGAATTGGCTTGTTTTACAACGTCGTTGCCAAGCGACGAAAACCCAATCCCGATGGCAAACACCGAGTGGGGGGCTTGTTTTACAACGTCGTTGCCAAGCGACGAAAACCCAAACCCCGATGGCAAACACCGGGGGGGGGGGTATTGACGCGCTCACATCCGCTCATTGAGTGGTGATATCGAGGCCCGTAGTTGCGGCCTACAATCTCCGGAAATTTCACCAAACTTGGCCGACATCCAATGTCTTGTACAGCTTGTGCTCGCCACCACTGACTCCAATCTCCGCAACTGCGGGTTTCCTTCCGTAGCTGATGCCACTAGCTACTGCTGACGCCGCCGTTCAGGGGTTTACCGTCCGCGGCGGTGAACATAGCTGTGAAAAATGTTGGGTTCCGGCGCGGACTACTGACTGTTCTCAGGGACTGATGCGACGTTCGATATTTCGATGTTTCAGCTCCAGTAGCAAACCTGAGCGTACCAGCACACATGACGCCCCTTCATTGTGTCTTTACTGATAACGATAGAATGCGCAGGATGTCAACGGCGGGGAAGTTATTTTTTTCTTTTATTATCTAATACTATTGGGTTTTACAATGAAAATAGAGCCAGCGTGAAATAGTCTGTTTTCAATCCCATAAAAATAACCTCCGTTCGCCCACAAATGAGACGAAACGTAGCATCTTACACGGGATGAAAACGTAAGAACACGTGCGGTAACGTCTGGGTACCATTGAATGCACAGAGTATGTAGGATGTGCTTGGAATGTTTTTGCCTCCCAGACAACGAAATGAGTTGCTTTCTTGCAGGTGAAAGTAGAAAGTCAACTCTACGGTAGACGGGTGCCGCAGTGTTGCATAAGATACCACACCCCCTGGACCAATTTTCAGAGCTCGATTACTCCACGATGGACATGATGCCCAAATCAAACGATACCAGGTTTTTTAGAAAGTTCTCGACGAGACGTTTCCAACCCCGTCATTTTCGGCACCGTCACTGCTGTTTACAGAGCATATGAGCTTTGAAAATCGGTCCAAAAGGGGGGGTGATATCCCAGGCAAATCTGTGTGGTCGACTACAGCAGAACCGCTCACTGCTGTCGTGCAGAGTGGAACACGATTTGTACCGTCAGTGGTGTGGAGCCAAAAAGCGATAATGCACAGGCGTCTAGCGCTGATAGAGTCACATGCATAGCGTGCGCACGGCTGTACAGCTCTCTGTAGCGTAGGATCATGGACGAAAACTCCCGAGTTGCTGTGCTTACAAGCTGGTCTGACCAAGACGCAAATTTGAAGGTTGGAGCGGATTTCCCACGCGGTTTTTTCGAGTTAAAACCTGAAATTTTGACACGGCATCTGCATGAGTACTATAAACACAAAGGCCACTGCGCTATTTGGATTTTTTTTTTATTTCGTAAGTTAGGCTGATATTAGTATTCATGGGAATATTTGCTATGCCAAAAAGTCGCAGAAAAAAAGAAAAAAGTCAAATGGCGCAGTGGCTTATTTGTTTGTTGTGCTCATGGGGATGCCGTGTCGAAATTTCAGCTTCTAATTCAACAAAACAGCGTGGGAATCGCGAGATCCTTACGTTGCCTCAGGTATCTCGTGTGTTGTATCGGATTCTTTAATAGGCCATAACTTCTGATGGAAGATGCCGTGAGCCTTGAAACTACCATCTTTCCTCTCGCGATGTTCCCAGGTACATGCACAGCAATTTTCAGCTTGATCTGAGAAACTTTTTTTAATGCTGATTTCAGTACCGGAAGTATCCCAACTATGCCGCCAATTGATAGTTATATACCTAAAATCAACTCAGATCCGAAAATTTCCGGCACCTGCGCATCCCCTGTGGTCTTATACGAGCAAATTTGAAGTCTAAATTCGTTGAAACAGCAGAGTGGGACATGAAAGAACGAACGTTAGCTTCTTGGTCAGACCAGCTTGTACACGTCCAGAATGTACAGCAGTACAGTTGGAGGTTGAATATGGCCGAGTTCGGTCTGCTCTGACATGCTACGCCTAATTTTCCGACATGTGCATCTCGAGCTCGTTTCCCCACCTTCAGCAGCCGAACCCGCCACAACACCAGAGCCACGGCAGCTGCGACGAAGGCTACCATGAGGTGTCCCAACAGCGGTGGGTGCGTTGTCCTTGCCGGAGGTGAACCGAACAGCCCGCGAAGGCCATCGGCGACCTGAATCGTGCCGAAAGGTCTGTCATGGCTGCGAAGGCGGCGAGCTGATCCAGCCCCACTACTGCGAGCAGCCGGCAGCTGGGATAGCGCCGTGGAAAGCGTGTCAATATCTGCCTCGAGCGTGGAGAAACGGCGCTGTAACTTGTCGATATCTTCGGCAGACAACAACGATGATGTCATGCTCCTCTGCGTCGTGTGACGGCGTGTGACGTCGTGTGACGTTAGAACATGCGTCACACCTGTCGTTATTTTCTTACTGCTAACGAAAGCCGCTGAACCAGAGCGGCATGGCTAGAAAAAGGCTCCAGTTGGGCGTTCGCCACACGTGGGCTGCTGCAGGACCGGTGTTTTGCCAGCACGAACGACAGCACAACTACTCCTTCATGAGCTACAGTATTGCATGTTCATGTTCGGATGTTCGTTAGGCGGGGGGCCGCGCGAAATTAACAGAGTGCAGTGGGGTATGGGCAGACCCGTGCCCTCTGCCACTGCACTCGGCTACTGGACAGTCGACGCAGAGGCACACGCGCACAAGCAGAGAGACAACGACAGAAGAAACCGGCCGTCGCTGTACCCCACGTAGTCGTGGAATGCCGCATAGACGAAGGTCAAGCTTCCAGCACTTTGCGTAATCGGGCCGCCATGCCTCGTGAAAGAGTCAGCGGTCTGACGCTGTTCATGTGGCGGCCTCGTTGTCATGTCAAGGTGGCGATCCTTGTAGTCTGCTGCCTGGCGAGAGCAACAGCAGCCGCAGAAGCAGCGATCACAAGCAGCGAATCCTCCCAGGCGGATGCCCTCGCTGGTCTCAACGATAAACTCGACAGGTTAACCAGCAAACTTGAGTCTCTGACGGTGAGTGGGTGATCCTCGCGCACGGCAACATAACGTGCGTCCTTGGGACAAAGTCAGCAGCCATGTTTCGCCAGCGACGCTCGCGTGTCATTCTTCAGAGTCCGACCCGCTGTTAGTGTGGCGCAGCGTGTGTGTGTGTGTGTGTGCGTGTGTTGTAAGCTACGCTTGCTTGTATAGGGATTCAAGCCGCGGCTCCTTTGTACTGACTGCGCCTGGCCCTGTAGCTGAAGATCTCCGGTCGAAGATGTTGGCAAGTGGTACGGATCACGTGCGACTGCTGCTGTCGCAGGAAAAAACTCTCGAGAAAGCTCAGTGTCCTCACTGGAGGTCACTGAAAAGACTTCCACACATCCCAATCCACTATTGTGCTCATATCTCGAATGGGTAGTCTTTCTGTGTGAGAGAACGTTTGTTTTCTAAAAAACGTAGACTGGGTCAACTTGATTGACTTGTATGCAATGTGTAGATAGCAGGTAGTCGTTTGGGTTGTTGAAGGTACCTGGTAACGAGTCCGTGCGCCCGTCCGTTTTGCCAGAAGAAAAACGTCACACAGGAGATAACCTTGGCCACCACACACGTGCCTTAACCCAACTTCCCCAATTGAATGCTTTATCCAACGTGTTTACTTGATCGAAAAACCTTCGAAGGCTACTGTTGGTGATAATGCCTCTCTCCAAGGTCACTGCCGATGAAAAAAAGAGCCGCACAAAAAAACATTCGTGGTTGAATCGAGACCCAACTACAATTTTCTTCTCCCCTATCGCTTCCTCCACCGCTAGTTATAACAAACAGCAGGAGTAGAGGCGATATCCTCCCGCACACAAGAAGTGTAGAGAGGAGTACAGCAGTACATGCATCGTCAATGGTGGTGTCTAGGAACGAGTGTGATGTTGGTGTGATGCCTCTCTCGAAGGTCGCTGCCGAGATGGAAAAGCCGCTGCAAACAAAAAAAGCAACAAGCGGTGAACGCAGACCCGACCAAACGTTCGTCTCCTCTCGCTTCTTCGGCCGATAGCTAGCAGCAGTAGTGTAGGGCACACCCTGCTCCCGTTTCGCTATGGCTGTGGCGTGTGTCTCCCTCCCCCCTGGTCCATGTCTGGCTCGGTCTGTCTTGCGTGAGAAACTACCTCTGGTTCCAACGTATTGCAAACCAGAAAATGGTGCCTCCTCGTTGCGAGGGGTTAGACGCTTCCTACTTCAAGTTCGGCGCAGACCCTGTGCTGTTATATGTTATATGAGGTCTCGTCGCCCCCCACATTTTGTGCAGCTGAGACCGTCCGGGTTATAGGGCCTTTGTGATCGCTAGTGCTCCTCGCACAGACCACGACTTCATGTAAATATCACCACGAGTTCCGTCGTGAATATCTACCCGGAAACAACTTGCGATGCTCGAGTCGAACAGTATTGTTGCTATCCTCCTCTCCCACTTCCTTCTCCAACTTCACGGGCACATTTCCCCCTCATCGCCTCCACGATGACAAACCTCGGCCTTCCCAGCACCAAGTGGAAGATTTCGTGGATGCCGGTCGACAAGAACGGGGAGGGCCCGCCGGACCACCGGCTGCTCGTGTCGAAGTGGGACGGGGGGTCGGACAGATTGACGACCAGCGAGGGGGCACCGTTAGCCAAGCTGACGCGGAATCAGATTTATACGACAGCAGTGTCGAGGGGGAGGGAGAAAAAAAGCAGGAGGACAGGAACGGGGAGGAGGATGGCAGCAGCGATGGCGGCACGTGGGGCTGGCCGCGAGATGGGCGCCGGTTTGGACCGGCCTGGTTGGTGGTGGCGACGTTCGCGCACGAGGTGTGGCTGTTGCTGCAGCACGCCAACATCTTGCTGAACCCGCTGTGCCAAAGGCTGGACAGAAGCTACGGCATTGGGCTGGTAAGAAGTTGAGCTCACAGCTGCTTTTCTTTTATTGAAAGTCAGTCTCGTGCGCGAACGACAATGTCACGACCTGACCTGTGTTTCTCAAGGTTTTGCTAAGTTCAGTGCCGCGAATTAGCGGCTGTTTGTCATCGTCCTCAGCTTGCATTGCCTCCTGTGCTGCCGGGCGTGGCGAGCTGCTGATACGTCTGTTTGGCCTCCGGTTGATGCAAGCAAATCTGTAGTCGACATAACGTCACATGTTTCCACCTGTGAGACCGATGGGCCCTCCGCCCTGGACCTAAAACCAATTCCTGCGTGCTCGGCCTGCTCACACACGTGCGTCGCGTGGCTGCTTCGTTGCCTCATGGCGTGCTTGCTGCTGCAGCTGAGGCGAAGGTTGTACTGGGTTATCGCCGGCGTGCTGGCGGCCTACTGGTCGCGGGAGGTGCTGTCCATGCTGATCGCATCTCCCTACGCCTCTCCTCTCACGCTGAAGATGGTGGCGATAAGCTCCTTGTACCACGTGGGAAAGATCATTCTCATCTCACTGGACGCGCAGCGACGGTGGTCGCCGACGATGGGGATAATGCGGTTGCTCATGGACCACTGGCATATGTCCTCCTTCAAGGACGTGCTGCTCTGTCTCAAGAGAATGTCGCTCCAGGTAGGGAACAGGCGCGCGTTCCAGAACATTCCTCCGGCCCCTGCGCCGACAATACACGACCTGACCTTCGAGATCCGAAGTCCTGCTTTTTGAGAGAGTGTTCCCTACAGACTGATGCGGGAAATCGGCGAATCGAAGAACATATTTGCGTCACCTTGGCGGTCAACTCTACCCAGTTGTGGTGTCCCATGTACCGATTGCCCTAGAGCGACACCTAGCGCTCTGCCCCTTCCGGTTCATGTGAAAGCGGTCGAGATACCATGTGTACCTCTTTCGATGCAGACCACATCAATACCATGTGCAGCTATGTATCGGCTGCCGTAGATGGGCCGAAGTTTATGCTTGGACATCGGCCCTCTGATCCACATCGTCTGGGGGTGTCGCCTCCTTACAGGGGTTTGACACGGCCACGCATGCCCTCATCGTCCGGGACATGGTCCGCTGGGACGAGGAGTCGGCGGAAAGAACGCATGGACTTCACCGAAAACTGATCGTTGTTTCTGTCGTGTGGGCGATGCACGCCATCGCGAACCTGGTGAGTGAACAACATCCGACAAGGCGAAGAAACGGTTCAAGAGATTGGAGCCCGTGCGCACCAAAACGCAGGTCGAGCGCGCTGCACCGGTACCAGTATGTTGCACCTGTGTCTGCCGAGGGTTCCTTCCTGAATAGAGGATTTCCCCCCGTTCAAGACCACTTCTTCGGCAATTCATCATAGGGCCAACATACCGCCACGGCCCCACCGTTAGGAAGCAAGCCTTGGGACCGCAGGTCACGATTGATGTGTGTAGCATTTGCCCTTACGCTCCAGGTCACTGAGCTGATCGTACCCCCCCCGCGTGTCTATGTCAGGTGACCAGGGTCTCCACGGCAACGTTGGTCGTGGAAGTTGCCAAGAGTCTTGTCGGGAACTGGGGGAGTCCCAGCGGGAAAAGGCCTCCGAGTTGGCGACAGGTGAGTGTAGTGGTCACACCGGGGCTTCATTTATACGAGACACGAGGCGAGGATTTCGACCAACGGGCTGGGCATTCATGGGCATGTAGCGACGAGGTTTTGAGGCGTCTGCCCGAACAATGTGCAGCATTGATCGGAAAGGGACTGCCACAGATCTTGCTGCGGTGTCTTCCGTCTCTACGTGGTGTATCAGAACGTCGCTGGACGCCTCCTGGCCTCCGTTGGCCTTCGCAGTGTACTTCGGTATTCAACCGGCTGTCGTGCGCGTGAAATCGCTTCATCCGTTGAAATTTTGGGGGTGGACGTGTTGCTGCGACATTTTGGTGCCAGTTCGCAAGTGTTTTTTATTGAGTCTTTGAGGGGGAAGACCCTGGTTCTAAAAGGTGAAGAACAAGGTGATGTGGGTTGCAGCCATCGTCCCTTCATTGCTTTCTGCCGCCATGGCTCGGCATGAATCATGGTAAAAACTGCAATCTGTAATGCCTCCCCCGCTTCCGAGCTGTCACAGAGAGGAGGCGGCATGTTCGGCGCGTTGGACGGCGGGCGCGCGGAGTTCACTTGCACGACGAGCTGCTCGCATGGCCACAAGAGTTGCGAAGTTTGCCACCTGCTCACGAGGGACAAGCCTGCCGCATTGGCTCCCCCCCCCCATCCCACACGGAAACGCGTCGACTAAGCTCAGCAACGAGAGAAACAGAGCGCCAATAATGTAAAAAAGGTTTCAACAAAGCGCGGTGCAAAGGTTAACCCGTTGGCGTGGAGAACCATGTATCTTTGCTTAGTCTTCCAAGTATGATTTCGTGGGTGTTACAATGGAAGAGCTTGAACCATCACGTGTATTGGCGTAAACGGAGTCTGAGATATGGCAGCGCTTCTCTCCGTTCCGAGTCCGGGTCCATGTGCCCCACGTTCAAGGTACGTGTTAGGCCTACAGTGTAGTGTCTCTCAGAGTATTCTAGATGATGCGTTTTGATGTTTTCTCATGGTATTTTGGCACACAGCAAAGTCTAGGCAGCGCAAAGGAAGTGAACAGTCGCCATTAGAGTCTTTACTCCGTCGGCGGTGCGGGGCTTGTGTTGTAGGGTGTCTTGTCTTTACGTTGTGGGAGTAGTAACTACGCCAAGGTTTCCCTAGTTGGTACCAAACCGTGAGACGTCACGACCACGAGTTATTGCTACGGTATGTATGATCTACTGCCAATACGGCTCTCACGGACTCATGTCAAGGTTATGACAAGTGGAGTTCGAGGTCGTTTTTTTTCGTTCCTGGCAAGGCGGCACCGGCTAGAGAGACCTACGTTGTGGCCTGGCACGTTTCCACATTGGAAACGCATGCTCCGAGTTGCTGGCCAAACTGTTCGGTTTTTCAGTACCGAGTACATGCGGTGTCGTCTCGCGCGGGGTCCTTGAGTTTTTCGTTGCCCTTGAAACCGACGTTAGCCCGGTTATTGGCAATGCGCGATAGGACCCTGAATTCAGGCGTGTCTATATTCTGTAGGATCTGTATTGTTGGAGTCTTGCCGCACGTGGGGATACGATCCGTTCAGCAAGATGATCTTGACGAGTCTCCTGGCGGGTACACCTCCTGTGGAGAAACGCCGGGAAATTTACATTTATTCAGCCGCAATACACCCTCGCACAGCCGGGAAGCTCCCGTAATGCACGACCTGAAGACAGAGATGCAACCCAACCTCTGACTGTCGGGGTGCATTTCTTTTACACGCTTGAAGAGTGAACTCCGAGAAGTCCGGTCTCATGACACATGTCGAATGTCCGAGGCAACTGCCAATTCGATCTACCCACTATTCATCGATCGATAGCACGCCCACAAACGCTGCCAATCGCAGAAGAGTACCACCGTCGCAAACTTATGCTGCAACTAGATTTCACGGTAGTCACCAAGCCGACGGTGAACTTCGAAGAACGCTTTTCAGGTCACCCCCCTCGCATGCAGATCAGGAGACACTCCTCGTTTTGTCCCTCGCTATCGTTTACAAAGAGGAAAGCCTCTTTTCTGACGTTGGTGCCCCCCGGGGCAGCGAACCACAAACGGAGGAAACCAGTCCCACCGCCCGCCACCTGGTCATTGCAGCGTGGACACCGAATAATATGTCAGCGGACAACACGCTATTCGTTGGGGGCGCAATTAGAATAGCCACGGCCGTTGGGCGCGATCACGCTTTCAGCGGTCGAAATCGTGACTTTCATCGAGTTAACACTTTTTCCGCGTCTTCGGGCGAAGTGCGACTACATTGTACAATTCGCGTTTGCCTTCCTTTCGCTACACTACTGTGGTTTTCGTACAAATTTTGTGCCGAAATAACTTGCCTCCAGGCTCTCGTAACGCGGCCGGAGAATCCTTGGGTCCGAAGAAGCAAGCCGGAAAAGCCTTGTGGTGTTCCAAGGGTTTGAGTATGCTATGCGTTTATGGCAAGCACGTCCAAGTGGAAGCTCAACGTCGTACGACTTGGTGATCACAGGAGGCATCGCGGTGGCCGTCGCGAGCCAGGCGCCGACTATCTCCATTGAGTCCACATCGACGAGGTGGACATGGATTTTTCGGCTGCCTGTCGAGAGCGGACGAAAGCGTAATTCCACCCTAACGAACGGCGCAGAGACGGGGGCGATGGGTTTGGATAACCGTCATAGCGTTTGATTCAAAGGTGGAGAAGTTGCATCGACCGAATCGGTAGGCGTAAAATGGGTGTTCGGCCAAAAAATAGGCGCTTACATCCACAGACTAAGGAGGTGCCGTGCCCGCTCACGCTTGCCAGCCACCGTCCACAACGGCGCGTTTCTTCGGCCAGACTCTCAAATCTCACCGATTGTATGCTCCAGGGACGAGTTGGAAGGCATTCGCCGGCTCGAACGATACCTCGGCTGGGCAAGAGGAGAATGCTCGGACCTTTCGACTGTAACGGTCGCCCCGTACAATCAGGTCGGCAGGGCTCTGCTGCCCAAGCAGGGAGTGCACATCCATCCGCAGCCTTGCCTGTACGATGACATGCCACGTTTCATACAGCGATCCCTGGTAGTGGTCGTCATACACCTGCGAAGAGAGCAATAGGTGCACACGATCCGTTCATTGCACAACGCAGTCGAGTCCCCGTAAAGTATCGTGCGATCGGCAATGGTCATCGCAAAGAGTGCGCGATGAGGGAACTAGAGAAAGCTTGAAAACGACTTCACCTCCCGTCGCACTCACAAGTAAATAAAAGCCCTTTCGCGAAGGGAATTGTCCGACCCTGCACTTCACGAGCACCTCCTGGACATCGTCACCACCCGCTGCACCGCCTCCCATCGCAGCGGCCCGCCGAGCCCACTCGATTACCACCCCACCCCCAGCCCTGCCCTTGTCATCAGCCCCTTGTTGGTGATCCGCCTCCTCCACGCAGTGTATGTATTTCGCGCCTCCATCTTCGGACACACCGTAGGGTTCTCGCGAGACCCTCCCCACGCCGAGGGATCCCTTGCCGCGCTTGGAGAGACGGTGCTCGGGGGCCCCGCCCGGGAGTAGTTGGATGGACCTGCATATCCATGCACACGGAAGTTTCGGGAAGTCTACGAGACAGAATATACAGTAGAGGCATAAAACAACGTTGTCACGACCAAGTGCGTATAGCGCCATGGGGCGAGTGAAAACTGAATGTAGCTTGCGGCAGAGAGCGAAACCCATCCAATCTTTCACAGTCGAACAATAGAACGGGTAGTGTGGTACATCGGCCGCGTACCCCCCGCCAGCTCCCCGGCTCACGAATCGATTGCCGCCACAAAAAAGTGGGGTTGAGCCCTTGACATACCTTTTCAGAATCTCTCCCTCACTTTGGTAGAATCTGAATGTCCTGTTGACGACAAATTCCCTCCTCTGTAGGTGCACCTATTGTCGCCAAGACCAGTCGAAACGTCACGGACGTGTTACCGGATTGCAGTGTGACCCCTTCGATGCAATGCATTCTCAATTACACCGGGATGTTGATGTCGACAAATTTATGTGCATGTCCGCGCTGTTGCCAAGCGCATTACCCTAGATTTCGTGAGGGATGTGACTCGATTTGTGTTGACGAACTCCCTCTTCACTGAAGAGCGTCGGGAGTATCCTGACATTCCCCACTGGAAGGAGACCAACGTGTGCCGCTTCACCACTGGGTCACTGGCGAATGTTCCCACCTGCAGAACGCTAACAACGTGCCCGTGGGATGTCGAAACGAACGCCACCACGACAGAGCGTTCGGCAGTCCCTGCTCCCCCCTCCATCGATGTCCTGCTTGCCCTGCCCTCGTCCGTGCCGCCCGCCCTTCCCCTCGAAGACCGTTTCGGCCTTGGGGGTGTGGAGGGCGCGGGTGTCAGACCGCGGGGCTCGAGACACAGGAAGGCAAACGGGATGAAGACAACCTCGTGGGCCATGAGGGTTATCTCGACGCCTCGTTGGGGGTCAACGTCGAAGAAGTCGGTCTCGACGGGACTGTCTCCGAGGTCCCCCACGCAAGGCGACACATGCCTGCCGGTCGTGCGGGCCGATCGAAACGGGGAGAGCAGTACGAAACGTTTGGGAAAGCGCGGCGAGGTATCCTACTTGACTAGATTTCGGTTCTCGTTATTTTTCCCAGCTGAAAGTGGGGAAAGGCGCAGCGGAAGCCACAGATTTGACCTGATTGGTCGTGCACGATGCTTGAGCCCCGAGAGTTTCTCAGTGGCATTTCGAAATCCACACGTCGGTCGTACTCCCACGCCTACCTTCGGAGGTATGCCCATTCGCTCGTGCCGGTCACCACGCGGAGCTGATGATCATCCAGGTCTACTCTGAACCGCTCCTCGTGGTTGAACGGGTTCCGAAGAGGGTGTTCGAAGAACAGAGGGCTGTATTCGACAGACACGAGCGCCGAACAGCCGTTCGAGAAGAAACGATTTCAATGCTGTTGAACTGTTGATTGGTGTCGTGGCTGAGGTAGACCGGGTCGAGAACAAAATGCACACCCGGGAAACCCCTGGCACATCATGCTGCTCCTTTCGGGCCACGCGTGTGCTTAGGCACAGTCGTGGTGAGGCGGTTGGATTCAGGGTGTACAACGGGAACTTTACGGGAATCGAAATAAATATTTCTGTCGCAGAAGCCTCAATCCGCTTCCGTCCGTGGGAACGGGACTTCACACCCAGAAGCGGAGGAGTAACGACTCTCCCTGCCCTAGCTCCCATCATGATAACATACGAGGTATGTTGTGTCATCCTGTTCTTCCTTAGCGCAAACCAGTTTAACTACTGCACGCATTGTCCTGGGTTAATGCAGAGGTTTACCTTACCTGGCAAACGCGAAGAAGAGATTGTACTCGGTGGTGAGAGACGTCGCAAGAATGTGGCGCACCATTGATTTTTTTTGCCCTTCACGATACCTGAGAAGAGTGGGGGAGAAAACGTGGACAATCTTGATTTCGTGTACTTGGACCATGTCCTCTCGATTAACCCCTTCGTCAGGGGAAGTAAAATGCAAGTGCTTCAGCGTTTTATTGTGTAGAACCGCGGAATTTTGCTGAGCAATGATGCGTTGGCCCCCAGTAGCAATGGCCGCCCTCTGAAGGGGTAGCCCAGACAAGAAACGTATTGCTCAGTTCCTCGCGCAGAATTATTTCGCAGTCCACCCTCTCAGGCCTCTCAAAGTCCTTCCGTTCAGCACAGAAAAGCTGGCGTGTTCGCGACCCGTTAACTCACCACTGTATCAGTGCTAGACTCTCATCTCCCCCCTCAAACGAATCGACGGCGTGCTCATCCCCCTTCGCTTCTCCAACACCCCTGTCCGTTTGCCGACCCCCGCAGAGAAACCCCCTCTTGGTCTGGCGCATCCGCATGAGCCTTCGCTCTACGGGACCCTTCGCCCGCGCCAGCTGTCCGAGCTGTCTCCTTCGAACCGGGTCGGCTGTGCTCGTCGAGCCGGCCAGACGGTTTCCGTGCCTGATGAAGGCGGATACGACAAACAAGAAGGATGACGAAAATACATTGCATTCCAGCCTCTAAGCCCAATCCAAGGCCCAATTTTCTCGCCGTACGGTACTCCATTGTACAAGCGTTGACATTGTTAATGTTGCACCAAACTTCACCGACTTACGGCTGTGCAACACGAGTACTTCACCGTGAGTTTGAGCTATCCAATAGCCCTACGCCAAGCTCCATGACAGCCTGTACGAAGTCTGACCGAAGAATGGACCCAGATTGGTCGGGATCGTGACGCCGGAATACTCCTTCCACGTCTACACCGAGCCTGACCTGTATGGTAACGAGTTGGGAACAAACGCGAGTTGAGTTCGCTCAAACGGGGTGAACGGGCTGCCAAACCGTTATTGAAAGGGACTCCCAAATATCGGCAATTGACCCTCCTGGCTACCAGCGAGAAGAGCGCAGGCCAAGGCAATCTAACCTGTTGACTTATCGACCCCGTTCCAGCCCACACCTGTTTTGCGACCACCCTGCGCAGTTTCTTCTCTGCGGCTTTGGTGTCCGGATCTAGTGAGTACTCGTACGTTGCCTCCTGCTCATTCTCCGCCGATTTTTCTTCTTGTTGGGCGATATCACTACCACTGGTCTCCTCCGCGCCTGCAATGACAAGTTCACAGGGGCGATAGAGTTTGGGGGACTATTTTCGAACGTGAAACGTCAGGTACAACGCGTGCTTTTTGAACGCAATATAAGTCCAGTGACTTCGTCCCTACGAACTTTTGGAGTCTGCAATGGCTGATCGCTCGGGCGAAACCAAGCGATGGCAAGGTCAGCATGTTGGCAACCATTGTGCCTTCTTTGAGCTCTAGGGCTAGCGTGATGGACTCAGGACAAAGTCGACGTTAGAAATTGCGTTTCTTTCTTCTGAGCGTGCCATGACGATGCGGCGGCGACGACGATAGACAAAATGTGGTATGCTTATTGGCAGACTACATTCAAAAAGTGAAACGGTCGCAAGGAGAGGGTCTGCTGTCTCATTTCCTTTCGCGAGTGCGGGAATGCTTCTAAGGGTAGCTAGAATCAAGAGCAGGGTTCCGGACTGATCTCTTCGCTCATTGAACGAACCTAGGGCTTGACGCGGCCGGTGGCGCATGAGCCTGATAAATGCGACCAAGTCCACCCCGCCAGTGCCGCTGTCCCCTCCGCCGTGCTTCGATTCTCCTCCCTTCCGGCCACTTGAAGGCGGACTAGACTGGCGCTCGGCATCTAGTTCGTCCAGCGCGTCCAGAACATCGTCGCGAGAAGCCTGAAGAATTTGACAGTACAGGTCAGAGTGTGCCATGGTGAGGAAATACAGACACGTGCAGGCTATGAGGTAGTGCACTCTGGCTGGTCTCTTCGTGTTGGTCAGTGGCTGATGACCCACAGGACGTGGCACGTTTGCTATTACGCAGTGCCTCGACTTGGATCGCTAGACACCTATGAATGGTGACCATGCATCACCAGTCTTTGTCATACAAACAGAAAATAGCAAGTGCCCCCCCCAAACGTCTTTGCCAGTAAAACACTATCCTAAAAGCGTCACCATCTTAAATACGCCCAGCTGATCCAATCCCCGAAGCAGCTGCCTTAGCGTTATGAAACCGTCCCCGTCATCGTCCAGGCGAGCGAACGTTCTTTCCATTGTCGTTCCCTTCGCTTCTGCGATCCCCACGGCTCGTCGGAGCGCTTCTCCGGCCCCGACTCGGCTTGTCTCCGCCCTCACACGGTCGCCGCCGGGCTCGCCCCTCAGCATGCCCGACCGGACATTGGAGGGGGACTCACCACCGCTATGCTCCGCAGCAGCACCTGCCGATGCTGTCTTTGAACTGGTCTGTTCCGCAAACCACCAAGCTATCTTCACGACACTCGCCCCGATTTGTGCGCCTGCAGCGGGCCTCTCAGTTCCGTCGCGGAATAGGGACAGGATGGCGTTGACCCCCTTCCGTCCATGAAACTCTCCGCCTCTAGCGCCGAGGCTACGAAGAGAGGCCACGAGCTCCTCCGGCCGCAGAACCCCGTCGCCGTCGACGTCGAACGAATCAAGATGCCCCCGCACCCCGTCATCGTCCAGGCTCGCACCTCCGCAGCCGTCACTGTCCTCGCCGTCTCGACTCGCCTTCCCCGCAGCTCTAGCAAGAACCACCCTCAAGCGTTCCAGCAACTCCCGCTCGTTCTCGGCTCCCTTGCCGTAGGCGCCGCTGCTCCCATCGGCGTCGGCGGCAGTCGTATTTTCTCCTGCGAACCACGAGTTGGCTCGGGTACGAGAAGCGCTTGCCGCGCCCGACCTGGCTTGAGTGGGGCTTGCGGCAGCAGCTTCGGCACCGGCGTGTTCCTTAGCCAACAACACCTCCTGAGATTGTCGCCGGGCCAGCGCGGCTCTTTCTTTCCGGGCGAGGAAGGCGTCGCCACCCTCGACAAACGCTTCTAAAGCCGGCAGGGTCAGAAACACTTCACTGTCAGAAGAGGAGGTACGACGAGCGGCGTCGACCTCGGCTTCGTCTTCCTGCAATAGGCGAATGAAACCTTTTACCTCCCCCAGCTATCAAATCGAGAAAGAGCGGAAAGGGAGGAGAGGAATGAGCAAACTCCCCGGTCAATCTGAAGACTAGCGTCGACAAGCGAGGTTGCGGTAGGACTGCCGTCCCCTCGAGCTTTGGGGCTACGTTCAAAGCGGTTTTCATTTGGATGTCTTCATACGCCGAGGCTTCGACCCTTGGGGCTCTGTGTTGTGGCCTTCCCGCCCTGTACATGTTCGACTTGAGTCCTCGTCTGCTAATTGTGGCTCAAACTTGAATGCTGATCAAGGAATATATTTGTGTTGGGGGTTCCAGCTACCATTAGTTACTCGCCATCGACGTAGTATCCCCAAATCTTGACTCCTACATGAAAAGGGATCATATGTAGAGAATGAGACTGGAATCGCTGACAACCGCCCTCCCACTTGGCACTACTCTCTCTCTCTATCATCTATCTATCTATCTATCTCCATCTTTCTACACTCCGACGACAGCAAGATTGAAAGAACTCACAGTCGTCCAACGAAACTGTCCGATATCTTTCAGCGCCGCGTGAAGCTGCTGAACGGACAGGCGGCCGCTCCCGTCCGCTCCAAACCCTTCGAAAGACGCCGACAGAGGAGTTCCGAGCTCGTGAGCCTGAGACAAGTCGCGTAGCCACAACCGCCGAGAAACAAAGGGTAAGCGTCCCGGTTTTCACCACAGTAGTTCAACCCTCAGTCAGCCATGCTGCCATCTGTGTGGCCTTGTGTGCTATGCTTCCTGGACAATGGTCTGTGGAGTCCATACCTAGACTTTCTAACCCAAGGCGTTCGGGATTTCATAAAGCAAGCTGCCTCTTCTCCCGAAAAGAGGGGAATGCGCTGGGTCAGAGATGGATCTACGGATGAGACGGGCTACTGTAGACTGCCTGTGGTAGAAATACGAGGACGGCGAACGACCGGAGTTTCTGAGACGAAACTGGTCTACCCGAAGGTACAGGTTGGGAGCATCGAAGTTCTGTTCGACCGCTTTGCTCGGCAGTAATCGCGATAGGTTGAGGGTCCATTCCAACGTCATGTCTTGAGCACGAAGCTTGGTAAACCCAGAATCAACGCCACCCGATGAATAATGGAGGGATACTGATGTGCATGAAACTGCTCGCAACACTAACAGGAGCGCAGCTGCTCAGCTCGTACCACGGGTAATAATGTGTTCTTTGGACAAGGGCTCCGAATGCGCATGGGCGCTAGCCGCTTGAAGTTTCTGAATTGAGGGGCCTCGAAGGTTTAGGATTGCGGCCGTTTCCATCATCAGATCGCAAAAAAAAAGTCGTACCGACGCCTGGGCTTGGTGCACCAAGGTCCTGTCCTAATTATATTCAGAACTCGCTCCTGACAGCAGTTCCCACCGCGACATCCTCCGGCTAGCAGTTCAAGAGTGCAATGGAAACAAGCGGCGCTTCTTTATCGAACCTTCTTGAGGATCAATCGTAGCCTCCCAGCCAAAGATCGCCCCCCCCCCGCTCCCGGCCATGCTCCTCCACTCTTCCCATCGGCACCTCTTCCGTACTCCTTTCCCAGGAATCGGAGGAACTTTGGGAGACTGACGGCGCCGTCCTCGTCGCCGCCGAAGCTGGAAACTACCTGTGGTTGTGTTTCACCGAGGTAGTGAACAGGGGGCGGTTGGGTACCGGCAGCGCTAGCGGCGAGGCACCTCTGTCCCACGGAGTAGCAAGAGGCTCGCGTCTTACCTCAACAATCTCCTCCTTCGAAAATTCCTTGAAAACGCCCATCTCCTGGAGACCCGTCGAGAAGCCCTGTGCGGTGATCGAGCCGCAGCCATCCTTGTCGAAGTGCTTGAACGCCTCCTCCATAGATACGCCCATCTTCACGAAACCGAACATCACGCACAGTTGAAGCCAGCGTTGTGAAAAATGCGCGGTTACCGTGGCGTTTACTGTTGAGAAATGTTCGACCTAGCGGCATGGCCGCTTGAAGCAACAATAGCCTAACGCCGTTGATATCACAATCATACCCCAAGAAAAGCTTCTCGAAAAGAGCTCCGTCATGTATTGGCACGTTCGCCAAACAATGCAGCCAACCAAGACCGTTGCCTGGAACCGAAGACTCGTCGTACCGATTCAGCCTTGAGCAGAACTCTCCTAAGCTTGGCCTCCAGAGGCCGATCGTTAGCAGAGTACGGCTTTCCGGCGAAGGCCAAGAAGTCGGAGAGGCTAATGACACCGTCCCCGTTCTGGTCGAAACGCCTGGTTGCCAGGGACGCCTGTTCCTTGGACATTCCGTCGAACACCTTCAACTGCCGAAGACCTTCTTCTAGATCCGCTGTGGAAATGCTTCCTGTACCGTTCTGTCGTTGATTTGAGGAGGTCGCCAGGTATTCCATCCAGATGGACGAGGAGGAAAAGAGGGGGTGGGGGGGTATGGTAAGCAGACGAACTGCGTGCCTTGTTATGCTTGGTTGCATCTTTCTGAGCTTGAAAGTACCACACTTTCGCATGCAGGCTTGCAACAGTTACAGTAGACAGACAGCAAGTGAAAACGTCTTGGTGTTACATAACAGAAATAATAATTCTCGTAGTTCGCAAGGATTTTCAGTAGAACCTGACTCTAGACGTTGGGGAAGTTTCCTGAAAAAACCGGTGTTAATGAGATTGCTTCCTATCACGCCGGTTGCTCTAAGCTGAAAGGCGTTGTTGGTTGAGATATTGGAGAAAACGTGAGTGGTAGACGCAACGCGGAAAGAGCGCCAACTCTACTGAGTTGGTATCGGCGGAGACGTAGCACTTGAAGTTCGAAAGACAATCCACACCTTGTCAAGGGCCCCGAACGCAGCCTCCAGGGTGACCCCCTCCCTCTCCTCCGCGAGCTGCAGGACTCTGCGAAGTCGGCCTTGGGCGGCCTCGGTTACCTCGTACTCGCCGCCGACAAAGCGCACGAACTCCTCCGCGCTAACAACCAGTTCGCTGTCAACGCCATTGTCTCGGCCGGAGAAGGAGGAAGAGCTTTTGAGCTTCCTGGCCAAGGAAATTACCTATACATTTGGCGGGGGGGGCGTTCCGCCGACCGAGAGTAGGTGCGACTCGTCACGAGGGATAACCAATGGCGTGCTGTGGGTTTCGTGATTCGTCTTCCTCTTGTAACGGGGCACCGACAAGAACTGCAGGGAACGCGAGAACCCTTGCACCAACTCCTCTCTGCTCGCAAGAGTGTCCCTGTGGTGCACCGAGAAGTGCAACGGTAGAACCGAGCGGCAGAAATTCCAATAGAATGATATTCAACTGGCCGAGCAGCTACACCACCGGTGAACGGGAGGCATGCCCCTCGGGACCAAAAATATTTTTCGCTACAGCAGGCGTTCGTCCTGGAAATGGCAGGCGGCCGGGGAAGCCTCGAACGCTAACGTGCACACCGTTCTTGAATTGTGGGGTTCGTTGTTAGTACAATATTAAATAGTGGTGTCGCCTGGAAGAAGACCATGCAGCTGTGGTACGTCTTTGCCAACTGCTTGGTAAGATTATTGTCAGCTGAAATACCCATGTTCCATACTTTGATGAAAGACCAATGCACCTGATCCCTGGGAACGGCATCGAACACCCGTAGTTCTCGAAGGCCTTCCTCCAGCTCGGCAGCGGTGATGAACCCTGACCCATCTTTGTCGAAAACCCCGAACACTTCAGCGAGTGACGTACCCATGCTCTCCGCTTTCATCACAATGTTTTTCAGCGTTCGCTGGACCAGTTCACAATTTAGGAATTGATAAAGAGATTTGAGCGGTATGCGAGGGAGGTTGAGGTCCAGTAGGTGTTTTACATGGCACAATCATGAAGCTGCAATTCAGCGCATCACTCAGCACACCAAGGTCGTCGACAAAGTGCAGTCGACGCCCTACCGCCGGGCGTTTCGTAGTCTGTTCAACTTGGGGTCAGTGAGGCCTGCTTCCATCAACCGGAGACTCTCACCAGTGCTCTTCACTCCGCACTGATTCTTCTGAATCAGCGCGCGAAACTGACGTACAACAGCGCGCGAAACTGACGTACAAAGTGGCCTTCTTGGAAATGAAGCAATGATCACAACGCTGATGTTGCCGGTGCTGCACATTTCATCACGCAAGCGGAGACGCTTTTTTCTATGACCGCTACTCTGGCGAACACGCTTTTTCGTCCCGTTCACAAGATCCAAAATTTCGTTAGAACGTTTTCGTTGTGTACAGCCACGGCAATAAGGTGTCCCTGTTGCGGAACGGGGAGGTACCCGTACTCATCGTACTCTCAACGCCGTCACGTGTTGTTAGTTCACTCTTGGCACGCGTTCAGTCCTCACGACATCTCCAAATACCAGCGTTCTCCTCTTGTGTATCTGCTGCCAGATGTTTCTAACGAACGACTCGTACCATGGAAATATTCTACGTGTTTGCCGTACGTACGAACCTCGACCTCCGAGGCTAGCCTCTCCTCCTCGTCTTCCGCTTGCTGGAGATTCTCTCGCAATGTCTCCCCCTGGCTCTCCCTGTTCTCCTGACTCCCAACGCTACCGCTGGGCTCAATAACGTCCTCTAATGGTTTGGACTGCAAATGAACGTCGCGACCAAAGAACAGTAGAGCTGCTGGAACGTCGATTCCTCTTCCCCCGGCTTTTTCGCACCGCCTGCTCAAGGCCGCCGTCTCTCTTGGCGTGAGGTGCACGTTCCGTAGGACCTGGTTCGAAGTTGAGCCAAGTGATTCGGAGGGACATGGTGAAAAAGGTCTAACAAGAATATACTCCCATGTATCAACACATCTGGGCGTTTCCGCAGATCGATGCGTACAGTACTTCGGCAGCAGAGTGCTCAACCACCACGTACTTACGTCGGTAGTGCTGCAAAAAAGGTTCAAGCAACGCGTAGCAAGAGTGAACGCTGTGTTTGATTTTTATTTTCGTCTCCAAAAAGCCAAGAAGAAGGGGATTCGGAACGATCAACGCTCGTCAGTCAGTTTCACTCTTCTTGTTGCCTCTTTGTTACTCATGCCGCCGCTTACCTTGATGGCGTCGCAGAGGTCTCCGGCTGCCGCGAAAGCCTCCTCAATCGGGACCGCGCCTTTCTGTCCGTCTCTCAACGCTACTGCTTCTGCCTTGAAAATCTTCTTTCGGGCCTGCGATGTCCAGGGCAAGCACTCATCATTAGCCTCAAACGTCAGACTTTCGGTAGTTCCCGCGGTCAACAAAGATTGCGACATGTCGTGTGGGGAAGTAGTTCAATTTTTGATGGAATGACCGGCAGAATGAAAACCCGATCGATATCGATTTCTTCCACGATGGTTCTATGTGCTCCGCGTGCGCGTTTCGGGCGACTTAGCGGGTCTTCTTCGGCATTTGACACAAGCAGAATTCCCAATAACTACCTCAGGCACAGTTTAGTCGTGCCACTTAAGCGACCTTGCCTCTTCCATCCTTCCGTGTCAGATGTCGGGGCTACTTTCCCCGACCATCACCTATTTTCAAGTTGCTTTTCATGACCGCAGGTCTTCGAGACTTCGGGCAAAGAAACATATTATTGGTATTTCCTTGCACGCTTTCGAACGTGCTTACCGCGTTTTCGACAGCAGAGGACGACAAGACCTTCCTCTCGGCCCATCGCATGAGAGCAGGTAGTGACACCCTTCCGTCGCCGGCCGTGTCAAGACGCCGGAGTAAGGGGTCGAGGTCCGACTTCACCAACCCCGGCACGCCTCCCAAGTCGCGAACGGCCTATGTCGAGTCGGAGTAAGAGCCAGTGACCGATTCACATGTGATAGTGTTGAGTGTTGTACGGGTTTTACGATCCGGTGATATTCTAGGCCCGGCACGGTTTCACTGCACGAGTAAGGTACCAAACGTAGAAATTACTCGTACCCAGGGTCCTACGAGGGTTGACATCTATCGGCGGAACACAGTAGAGCGGCGTGCCAGCAAGCATCAAAGTGCCGTGGAATCTGGTTCGGCTGTCGACCTCTGCTGGCGCACTCGGCTATAATTTTTATGGCTGCACGACCAGCAAACCCTTACCGTACTCTATCGTATTTCGTATATACTAAACCGTTTGCGTTGCTAGACCCCGAGTCACCTCCCAAAAGTCGGCATGGCTGACGGAATCCGTCCCCTTCTTATCCAAAAGGGAAAATGCCTCCTCCACCGAGCTGCCCCCGAGCTCCGCCCTAGCAAGAGCTCTGCCAACGACGCAACACGGAATCGGAATTTTTTGCAGGAAGAAGGGGAAAGACGGTCAACGCGCCCCCCTTGTTCTCTTTCAAAACTGCATTCCAAAATTGTTTAAGGGGTGGTCCTTTCGCAAGGGACCTAGGCCTGAGACAGTAGGACTGGTCGCCGGTAATGCTGTGCAGTTCTCCGAACGAGAACTGGTCGAAACATAAAAACGGTAAGATTGCCCCGAGCGCTTGCAATTCCGATGCTCGAATGTCGTCATCGGGCGTCGTATGCTACCACCATTATTCTCTCTCAATTGTCATGGAGTAAAAGTTGGTTGCCTGTTAAATCTTTTTGTGACTTTGAAAATGAAAAATCCGGCCCTAAGAAAGCAACAGCTTTTCCATCTGACCCAAACCTTGGCGTGATTGTCGTTGAAAACGTTGCAAGCGCACCTTTTCAGGCCCGTCTCGGCGGCTTTCGCTGCTTTTCCTACCCCACCGCCGCCCTGCCTCGCGCTGACGAAGGTCACCAATTCTCTAAGCCCAATCTTCCCCGTTGCGCCCGGATCCATGCCCTTCACCAAAGCTCTCAGGTGCTCTCTCGCCATCTCTCCGGGCGAAAGCATCCCCCAGAACACTTCTTCCAGCTCGTGTGTGCTGCAGGTTTTTCGGGGTGCCAAACGATTGGGCCGGATGTACGATTCAGTCCACGGTTCCGCGACACTCACTCCGTGTTCGTTTCACATCTTGATCGTGAATGGGAAACTAACGAAAGATACCCTAAACATCCTTGATCCCTTTTCATCGAGCACGCGATGCAACAGCCAGGACGGGTTCATTGTTGGAATACCGTGTCCTTGCCGCCACTTCAATTGGGAGGTTGTCCGTTACACCTGTGTTTGTTCCGATTCCGCGTATGCATGGACTAGGGTTGTTGCCATCAGTGGACACGACATAAACCCGCAACGGAAGTGACACGGTCAGCACAAGCCAATCCTGCACTGAAAAGTAACCAGTAGAGAGACTGCGGTAAAATATCACCTCAGCCGCTCGTTCATCGAAATATCTCGTCAAAACTCAAACGAGCGACCGATCATCCTCGTTCTGCCGTACCTGATTTCGCCCGTCCTGTTCTGATCCATTTCTCGGAAAGCCTCCGCTAAGCCAAGACCAGACCTAATGGATCAATGCAAACGAACCGGCACAAGCGCGGGAGACTCATCTCTGCCCATCGTATACATCGACAGCGACGCAAAGAGAAGTTCCGGCCAGAAGAATACCTGGCCCATCATACCAATCAATAAACATGCCTGAACTTCGAATCCGTTACAGTGCTCGGCCCTAGCGCACCCGACTAGAGCTCGAGCGCATTTCCTCACCCGAGCGTCACCGACCAACCATCGTCTCAACTCCTGTGATGGTGTGCGCCCCGATGACTACCATGTGGCCAGGACGACGTGGTACGACTGAACGAGTCCGCTACCACGTATTCTACTCCAAAGTAAGGTTGTATGCGTCCATACCACCACATGTAGGAGCATTCGTGAGGGCTCTCTTGCCGTTGCTGACGAGAAGACATTTTGACTTGGTGCGTGGGTCACCATTTTCCCAAGCGGCCGAGCTCCATGGAAAGTAGTCTTGATACAACGTTCACCAGACCATGTTTTGGGTTGGTATTCAAACCAGAGGCACTGCAGACTCGACACCTAGGATCCAGGTTCACTTCTAGCGCTCACCTTTCCGAACGTTCTACAGCTCGCACCAACCGCTGCTCCAGTTGCTTGCGCCCGGGCACGTCGAGGAGTTTGAGCAGTGGGCCTGAGTACCAAACCCTGCCTTTCGCCGATCCTCGGAATCGCCTCACCAACAGCATTAGCTTTAGCGGGTGGAGATTCCCCAAGAGTGTCCGACCAAACAGGAAAATATACGACCCACCGGGGCGCACGCTTTGTAAGGGCGTTCGTCTTCTTGTACACAGTATTCCACGTGATATCAAATCAACTCAACTGCTACGTCAATGTCCATCGTAAAATGAACATCACTCTGCCCTTAAAACTGGGAGGCTTGTGCTGCCTGCGTCGACTTAGAGCAGGTTATTGGCTGTGTTTGGTTTCACTCCAGCGCCTGTACGACGCTTCTGTACTCCATGAACCTCCGTGTTGTCTGTCCCCCAGGGATCCCAGAAGAAAACCACACTCCCTCTTCTGGTAATGCTGCTTTAGGGCGGAAATCTGGATGACACAGAACCCACCCACCTCATCATATCCCATGCTGTCGGCGTCAGGGTCGCCCCTTCCTCTCCGCCCCAGGCTTGAAATGGCCATTCCGCCGCCGGAACTAGGGCCAGAAACAGCCTCCATGTACTTCAAAATCTCCGGATTCGTGTCCGCGAGGGGACGTGCTCGTACCTTGACAATGATTCAAGGGTAGCAGATAGGACACCAGATTCGTCACGCGTTAAGGTAACATCTGAAACATAGCGAAATGTCTGCCTAAGACAGGTTCGGTCTACTCGGTTTTGAATCGGGCCAAAGCTGTACCTTGGTAATCGTAAATGCTTTCTGTATCAGTTTTGAGCTGAAGACATCGATTCGGTCGACTCGTCAACCCCAATGTTGGATATTTATCTACAGTATGTACACGCGTGTCGACATGATGCAGAATATAGCGAGTTATGAGCGATCAACAAGTAGGAGTTCCTTGAAAACCGACATTACATTTGTGAATATCGTGACTACTTGTTGTCAAACAAGACCTTATGCCGAGGCCGTGTTCCACGATGTCCCGACCCTTGCGCGCCTCCCACAGTTGCCGATGCCATCCGCCAATCACCGCTAATGTTTGAGCCCGAGAGCATGGGGCGCACGGTCCCAGGAACAGCGCCCGAAGCGGGGAGATCGCCCCCCTTGCCAGGCTCGCCATAGTTGCTGGCGAGGATCTGCTAGCAGCAGTGATATTTTCGCCAGGGCAGACATGCACAGCCGTGTTTCAATTTCTTGATCAAGAGGTCAGAGGTCTCGAAGGAACCTCCAAACTGGACCGTGCAGTGTGCAGCCTGTGGCTGTTGTTACGAACACGCTCGTGCCTGTGTGCCTTCCGCCCGGCCAGTTTCACAAGAAAAAACCTCAGATTCCCGAGACTGTTTCGAGTGAGGCAGGCTGTACTGTAGTTCACAGCCATGACGAAACATGTTAACATTAACGACACCTGAGACTCCGCCCTCATGAACGAGGTGTACCTTCACCACTAATTTGGGATAAATCTCGGCATGAAGTGGCGCCCAAAGGAAAACTGGAGAATGTACGGAGGCATGAAATTGGTGCTCAAGCAGCTGCATGGCAGCTCTATGAGAGATAGCTCGGCGAACCAGCGATCAAGAGTGCCGCACAGGATCAACTACACGTGATTTCTAAAATGATGTATGGGACTCTCACAAATCACAATGCGTTGCCATCGACAAACAAACAGGGAAAAGGCAATTCTCAGGCAATATGTCTCACTCTACTGCGTGCAATACAACACATCCGTCCACGCGAAATATCAACAGATTTTCACTCTTTTGTTCTTTCAAGTCAAGTTTAGGGCTCTCACGTTCTCAGGGAATCGTCGAGGAATGTGTTCCATAAGCTGTCGACGGCCTACACTGACTCACCTGGATCAGCCCTACAACAGGACCTTTCCCCACAGCCCCGTGCTTCACAGCCACGCCACTCCCGCTCCCGCTATTGTCCGCGGCGGCGGTACTAGCCACTATCTCGTACTCCTGGGAATTATATACAGACCAACAGGAACGGTGGACGGTGTGTGTACCAATATTCATTCGGTAAATCTGGATTGCTCACACTTTGTTTGGGGCTGGGTTGTGGCTCCTGAAATAGTGTGTGGTGGTTGGAGTAAAACGGAATAAGAGGTCCCGAACAAATCCCGGGTGGATTCAGCTGTAAGTGAAATATTCACAATCCGTCCTTATGAAACAAAAGAAACAAGAACAAAATGGTAATTTCACTCCTGTGTTCGAATGGAACCGTGTAAACACTTGCCAGAAACTTGTGAGTATTCACTCTATCTGGTATGAAATACGAAGCCAAGCATTCGAACATGGGTAGTCAGCTGTTACTCATGTGAGGCGTACGGTTAGACGTCGTGAAAACGGAGGTTGGTTGTGGACACTACATCATGTGACAAAAGTGAATTCTATAGTTCTGTGGCAGATCAACTTCTGATCGGTGGACTCTGTTCATTCGGTGGACTCTGGAATTTCACTCAATAATGTCGTCTCATGCCGGATCGACACCGGATGAATGCAATCTGTTCATTTCACTCGATGATGAGGACCAAAGCCTCTCAATAAGAAGGGGTGGCAAACAAGAACATAGACTAATGATGCTGGAGACACGAAGCCCTATTGAGGGAAGAAAAATGAACCGACGTCGATACCCTCCCCCAAATATACTATTTCACACAATACTGTGCTTCATTTTGACCCTGAATAGTGCTTATCAAGTGAGGAGTTCCGAGGAGAAGGGGTGAAGCGCCTACTCTGATGTCGACACTAGTGAAGGAGTCCGACGAGTACCATTCAACCTTGTGAAAATGTCCTAGGAAACTTGACAAACAGGACTCCAAGGACATCGGATGTACTTTAGTGAGAGCGAACTCTCCCTATGTTCCATGCCGATCATCGATGTTGCAACAGATCTAATATTCACGACGCTCATTGCTGAAACGTTCCCTGATTATTTTGCTCACCATTGCCGTCTTCACTACCCCTTTCTGCTGCCGCATGAGTTCCCGGAGAGGCATCGCAAGAGTCCCTATGTGCATGAGTGCGTCCGCATCCCAAACGTCCACGAACAAGGTGCTGCCGGCCATGTAGGTCGCGAAGGCGTGGGCCTCAAAAGGCTGCCAGCCACGTCGCACGGAAAAGCGTACAAAAACACGTACCGAAATATGGCGTGGGCAACGGTTACCTGGAGAAGGGAGATCGGTTGAGCCTTGGAAGACAATGAGTAAACGAATTCTACACGTCTTGTCGATCTTGTGTACTTAACCAGTAGAGCACGAAGTTGCCCAGTGCCCAGCACTCGCCAGAGGCTTAGCGGATAGTCCACTCGTCGCGGGGTGTGCAGAGACGCTTTTGCAAACTCCAAGGCCTATTTCAATTGTGGAAGTGGGGCATCTAAAAAAACCATGGAAATAACGACCTCCACGGAAAAACTCGAATCCGTTGACACACGCAAGAGTGTGTCATTTGCCCCCGAAAACGTCAATCCAACGATGCAACCCACGCCCTGATCTCATCCTCGTCTAGATATGGGACGTCCCACCGTACAAAGGTTCCTGCTACCGCCATGGCATGACACACAGAGTGGATGTAGGCTGCCTAAGCGAGACAGAACGTTAGTGGTGTTTACGTCGCCATAGGTGTCACCTGACCCAACTGATCATTGTCCCACCTGCATCATGGTTGTATCGATGCTGTGCCGCAGCCCCAGAGAAGGTTCGTCCCTCCCGTAGCGACCGTCCCTCACCAGGATGCTCAGCCGAGACACCCCCCCGCCTTCCGCCTGAAGCGTGCCCCGAGCACAAACCGCAGCGAATGAATCGCGCGCACGACTTGGTTAAGCATCGTATTCGGTGACATTGAATAAACGTCTGAAGAAGCTCTACATTATTCTTGGGCACAATAGCCCCCAACGAAGACCACACTTGAGTTTGAAGCGGTAGTCATGATATGAAGTGAGTGAAAACAGTGGGCAATGGAATGAAAGGGGTGTCGTAACAATCAAGCATCAATAGGTCGATGATTTTGTCCCAAGCAACACCAACAATTGGGCCGCAACGAGTGAAGCAAACCCTTGTTGTATAACATATATATTCGTACCTGGTATAGTCTATCCTTGGGCCCATCCGGCCTTAGCAACATCCGCTCCGTCCTCGTCGGAAGGCACGTGTAGAACTGATACGTGAAGTATAGCGACGTCGGCATTGACGACACCATATCCCCGCCTCCCTCGTGCCAGACATCCGCGCCACCCCCGACACTTCGGTGGCTGCTGTTGTCGGTGCGGTCACCGCCGCTGCCTCCGCTTGAAAGTCCTCTGAAAGCGGCGAACTGAAGAGTGACCTCGTGCTTGGCCAGGGGGTCGGTGACTTCTAGGTCGAGGTCGATCGGAATATTCTGGCGGCGAAGGGGGTCGAAGCCCGACGTTTGCGCAAAGGAGTCTACCGTGTCCTTCATGACATCGGTGAAGCCGTGCCGACTCAACCTGCCAAAGGCACGGAGAAAAAGTATGCCGGTCGAAAAAAGGTACAGAAGAATTTACGACGCCAGACTCGCAAAGTAGGTTTGCCGCCAACCCATCCATTGTGTGTGAAGAGACGAACGATCAACGTGGAGGCTTGGAACCCAACCACGACACAGGCTTGTAAAAAAACCGTTCCTCGCTAGCGAAAAGACTATTGCGAACCTGGTTCGACTTGCTCTCGAAAGCCCTTGCGGGAGCGGCGCGAACCCCCCCACCGTCACTGCCGGCGGTCCGCTGAAACCCAATCCGGGCTCGTGGTCCGGTATCACGGCCGTCTGAGCGGATGCTTCGACGTGTAGTGGCGCCTGCAGCGTTTGACCCATCAATGACTCGCTGCGTCGGGGCACCTGCTCGTGAACGAACGAGGAAGTTTGGGTGTGCGGGCAAGTGGAGAACGCAATTCGTCATAGAAAAGAGGCGTACGGTCAGCATACATCGCCGGCGCAACAGTGTGGTAGCCAAGGCCGGCAACGTCCAGGGATAATCGTCACTGGCCGTACACGTCTATTCTGAAAAGAAAGCATTGGGATGCCTCTCCTCTAAAGACGATGGTCGTGTTGAACTTCTTGCCGACCATTTACAAGTAACCGGCATCATCATCAACAACAACGAAAACTGTACCTTGATGCTGTTTCTCCAGGCGTCCCAGCCCTTATCCGTGGCCTGAACGTGCGCGTTCCTCTTCTTGGGGCGCCGTCGCAGAAAGCTAGAGTCACTGTCTCCTTTCACGAGGGAAGAGGTTACGCTGTCGGAGTCGTCGCTGCTGGAATCTTGCTGAGGGGGCCGCTTGCGCTTGACCTGTAGTGTTGCATTATGGTTGTTGTTACGTCAGAGTTTCGAAGCGTTTCAAGCGGGAATGACTTGTTCGGCAAGAGCGAGAGTGAGATGAGCGCCGTGAATTTCGCTCGTTCAGCATATCGATGGGATGGTTTGCACAGGAGTCAATCGATCGCATTTCCGCAACCGGTGTTCCAACGACGGGGTAGGCCCTTGCAACTGAGGAAATGGGATGATGGCGCCGAAACGATTGACCCCGGCTAGAGAAAGAACGAAGTTTCGGCGATCCGCCCTGGAGTAATCGGGCGTGAAGGAACTCTTCCACTTCAGCGGCAAGCCAAGAACAACCGTAGAGTACGGACACGGCGACTTTAAAATTCGAACAATGGATCCATATGTGACATTTTCTGTTTGTGAGGATGTAAGAGGACTTGATTCGTGTGAGCGGGCTGTCACCTTGTCGTGGAATTCCCTTGGAGATCATCGCAAGCTTAAAGATTTTGTGGCAAAACACGCGACGGCCTGCGGTTGGATAAGACTCGAGGCATTGTATTCCATCCCTACCATGCCATACCTTAGCCGGCTTCTTCCGTCTTGTAGGAGGTGTCGGTTTCCGCGTCTTTGGCGCCGGGGTTTCGCTCTGACTCGAGGAAGAGGAAGAGGAAGAGGAAGAGCTTTCCGTGGACGATTCAGAGCTGCTGCTGGTGCTTTCTACGCTCGACGAAGCAGTCCCGTTGCTGGAAACGTGGACGTTTATCGTATTGGGAATTCCCCATTAAAAGTGGTCATCAGAAGGGGTTGAATGGCCGTACACCACATCGAAAAGCATGGATACAGGATTCATTGAAGGGAGAGCAAAACGGGCGGTGGGGTTTGAGTACGTGTGTCCGTGAAGTAAGTAGATGCTCCTGTCCGCAGAAGTTGGAAGGACCCTGTGTTTTTGCTACTGATAAGCCTTTGCTATGCTTCAACAACCGCTCAAGCCATCCGATAGAGATACTACATAGAATGTCGGCAGGAAAGGTACGTGTTCGCGCCGATAAGGGTGGTGTTGGGACCATCTCCTCGAGAAATCTCCTCACACGTAACGTTTGGCATTGAAACCCCCTTCGCTGCAGGTATATAAGTCGCCTTTGAAAATCGGTGCAGGGGGGGGGGGCTAACTCCACACCAATTGTCAAGCCTTAGATGTCAGTCTGCGCGACGATTTATCAGAAAGGAGTGACAACTAAAAGACTGACCGAGCTACATCCAACGTCATTCCAAGTGTTCTTTGCTTAAATATACTGTATGTACGGGGCACCACCGCCAGTGGTTCTTTCTTCTTTAGGACGCCACACATAATCCCCCAAGTGTACTCGTTTGACCCGGTCAGTGTTGGGCATTTTTCCATTTCTCGTCCTACAACTGTGGCCAGTGAAGAATCATGTGAAGAGGTTGTCGGGTGGCAGGAGTCAAACGATTTTGGACGCGACGGTTGCTATAACATCACCGTGGCACCCGCCCGGGCGATCCGCAACGGGGGATGCATCATTTATCAAGTTCCTCCACGAAGAAAACAAACCGAGAGAGACGATGGAGTTTCGTCGGCATCATATCGATGGCCTTTGAACGCCCGCACACACGCTTACCTGCTCTCTACCGCTTCTTGCTTCGGTGGTCCCCAGTCAGCTTCGAGCGGGCTTTCATCAGCGCTGGCGGGCGTTTCGTCTTGTAGTCTCTTCCCATGGGAGTCAAACGCCTACGTCCGGTCAAAAGCCAGGTGCACGATCGGAAATGCCAGGCGACTGTTGGTCTGGGCGAGATCAACTACTGCGAATCTGAATCGAGTCGTAATGTTTCGGGTCCCAACCGGCCAAGTACAGCAAGTACCGCTTGTCGGGGCTGTTTGGACTTTCCATGATTCACTCGAGAGGAGCAGTTTTTCATAAAATGCTCATTGCTTGTTCGGAAAGAGCCGGACTAATATCAAAGTAGCCAGCTGTGCCACGAAGCAATGCCGAAATTTCCCCTACCAAGGCCGCACGTGCGGCGAGGCGACGAAACCAATAGTCTAGAGGATCTCGAATTTTTTTTCTCTTCGCGTACGCCATGTGCTTGTATTGTGTAGTTCAGAGAGAGGACTGCGGTGACGACGGAACCATGGGCACCGAGGGAACAGCTTGGCTGGGAAACCTGTTGATGATTGTTTGTTTGATTCCTTCCCATCTGTTCTAGCGCCAGAATACACGTCGTGGCAGTATGTTGACGTATCAGATGGGTCACACACGGGTGGAAGGTAACACAGGAACTCTATTTTTTTGTGCTATTGTCCCGCCTCCCCCCTGCTGTGCGTGCCTGTGATTTTCAAGGTCAAGTTGAGGCAAGAAAATGCGATTCGACCGGTCAGTGATCAAACAGTGAAGACGACCCATGTATGTCCGCAACAACAAGGTGGCGATCACTTGGACGGTCTGTTCCACGTCCTACCTTGAGGTCGAAATAGACCATCTTCGGACCTCGCCCGTCCTCGCCGTCGCTGGCGCCGCCGTGCGCCTCATCCAGGAGGTGGTTCTTGTTGGTGTAAACCTGCAGCAGAAGAGAAAGCACAGTGGGTCGTTTGACACATTGCCCGATTTGATAATCGCCATCAGCCCCTATTGAAGGGGCGGGCGTTACCGCGGCATTCTTTCCTTGCTGCAGCCTGTACTGGTAGATGGAGAATAACGCGAGAATCTCGTTCCAGGTCCCATGTCATTTTAATGGCAATCATGTTTTCGATGGGCTTGGTATATTCGGTCTGGTCGTAGGCACACCCCTGCTTGATTTTTCGGTAGCGGCTAGCTCGTGCTTCGTTCTTCCAAGATGCCCCGCATGGCTCAACATGAGCTCACCAGCTCCGTGGTGACTAGGCGGACTTTCTTGTCGGCAGCGAGCCTCAGACTGATGTCCATATTCTCTTCGCCACGAGGGGTGTTCCGGAGCCGAAGCCTCTTGCCATCGTGCGGGAGGAAGACCTTGTAGGATGAAAGCAGGCAAAGGAAGATACGCTTGAGAAGGAGTGAATCGACCACGCATATGCTTCCTTACAACAATAAGCACCTCACAGAGTGACCACTTGTTGTTAGATGCAGACAGTTGAAGCCGAGTATACCCACAAGAGACGTCGGGCCAAAGCAGCGCAGCCTCTCTGCACCTGCATTCCCACGACCACGGGCAAGGCGGCATGACTGAGCTCTGCCTGTGCCTGCGCCAGGGGGTCCCCCTTCCTGGCCCTACCCCCACCCCCTCCGCCTCGCCCGCCACCCGCGGCCTTGGGCCTCGTCCTGCGTTGAAGGGGGGGTTGGAGGGCACAGGCAAAACAAATTGCGCCGCGGTCGGGACGGCGGCGAGAATCAGGTATCACTGTAGATGGCACTAGCGTTCGCACCTCGTGGGATAGGTAGCCCACGGACCGCACAGGAGCTAATCGACAAGATGCACGCTGCAAAACGAGTCTAGCCTGCAACCCTCGACATTCTCCGATGTTGTTGGGGAAAGTGCACGAATGCGTAGTAGCTCAAGGCGACAATGCTGAGTTGAGGTGCTGAAATACCCTGTTCGGATGGCCGTCAAACACGCCCACGGACAAGGTCGATAGAAGCCGCCGGTATCCATCCACCCATGGATCGTCGACAAAACCAATGTTTCGATCAAACTAGTGCGTTTCGGGGCGGTTGGGTGTTGTACTTGTGTAACGGGGTGTATCCTCAATGACAGCGAAAACGGCAAAGAGCATTTTCCGTCAGCTCTTTTAGGGGCAAGAAAACACGCACGGTGTGCGATGTAAGGGAAGAGTTCGTGTGTAGGAAATGCCACGGTCTAGGGTAAGTCTTCTTGTACCTGATGGTGTACTCGATGAGGACGACGAGCGCGAAGAGCGGGTGGGGCACATAGCCATCGACGCTTAGAGAGGACACCTCCTCCGGTAGCATGAGCACGTCAGTCTCGTTCGTCTCCTCCAGGTGACTCTCCACCCACTGTTCGGACACAGCACACAACGACTGTATCCGGTTAATACAAATTGAATAGGTTGGGAGTGATTCTCCCGCGATGCGTTCTTGTGAATACTGCGACAACAGGTAGCGAAAGGAGGTAGAGGTAGCGAGAGTCCCATGTCTAGTCCACGCGTACTATTCAGACGTCTGGCTACACTCAGGCATGGCGTCAGTATAGTGGCGCGAAACCGGGCATGTTGGGTTGCCGGGCCCATGACGCCAACCAGATGGCCCCTCCTTGCGCCGGCGTGATGACACCTCTCGCCCGAATACTTCAACCGTCATCAGCTTTGTTCGAAAAGGGATGATGTCGGCAGGAGCCAAGAGACGAGGGAAACTGTCGTACTCTTGTTCCTAAAGCACACCGTGGACCCTTTGAAAAACGACGGAGAAACATCTCGTTTGCTTTCCAGTGGGGTTTCACCTCCATCACTCCATGTCCCGTTTAGGAACCAAGTAACAAGAAGCTAAACTGACCTCATGCGGCAGAACCAGGGTGTGCCCGTTGTGGAACCCGATTTTCGCCCGCCTATCCACTATCTTGGCCCTATTCCCGCCACCCCCGCCCCTCCCTTCGCCCCTCCCGCTCCCCCCTCCTCCTGACGAAGGCGTCACAACTTCTCGCTGTGTGGTGGAGAATCCCAGGGTGTGCTGGTGCGTCGTGGTCTTCACAATTTCCTGCGAACGCGGGCAACGACGTGGGCGCGGTAATATTTGTGTTTTCTCGTTTCGTGTTGGTTAATGAGGTTAGGTGTCAGAGAGGCGCTCGGGCACGCAAAGGGTCGGCATTTAAAGTATTCAAGTTGTTGGCTCTCCCAAAAGGCATTTTTCAACCCTCAATCGTTTTGGCTTCTGAATGTCATTTGTCGTCCGGTGTGTAACGCGCGTTCGGCCTATCCGGGCGTATCTTCCCGTACAATACCCTACCGCGATGCACATTTTGGTTGAAAAAGAGATTCGCCTTCTCGGAACCCCCTCCTCTTCTAACCTCTTGCCGTCGGACTCGGTAGACATGGAACCATCATCATCACCTATTCACCACATCGTGGAAAACAACAACTTAGCTGGTGAATAGCTTCATGTCGTCCGTGACGGTTGCACTCACTATCGAAAGGCTTGAATCCCGCCCCCAACACCCACGCTTGATTCCTATCCCAAGACGCTCTCGTCCAATTCCTACTTTTCACGAGGAACAGACCACCGGCATTATTGAGGAACAAAGTTGTCGGCCTCGTTGGATGTTTAGGAGCCCCAAGTTAAGAAAGTAAACTCATATATAACCTCCAGAATCGAATCCGTTGCGCCATTTGCTTCAATAACGCACTGAATTATGTCCAAGTGCCCCCCAATGGGGGGGTGGGATGGGGGGTTCAAGCCCGGGCGTGTTTCTGTCGGACTGGGAGGGTCCACGCATCTACTCCCGCTGCTGAAATTATGTTTGCTGTTGTTGTTGGTGGTGTTGGTGGTGGTGGTGGTGGTGGTGTTGGTGTTGGTGTTGATCATTTTGAGAAAGTGGGTCTCAGACGTCGCTCGCCCATGGGGGCATCTCATGGACAAGCGACACAGCCAAGAGAAAGCCGACAGACCACAAGGAACCTGGATGTGTTACCGTGGCTTCTTCATCTGCCAGGTTGCGACAGATGTAAAAAGAGTTAACCAAAATTGCACAAATGCCTACGGTGTTGTTGTGCCACGCACACACCTGGTCTGGGACGTCTTCTCCAAGGTGCTTGAGCAAGTCTCGCTCGTAGCCCTGCCGCCCTGGAATGATGACCTGTAGCGCCGAGAGGCGGAACTCGAAGGATGCAGCGAGGCGAGGCCGGACCGGAGACATGTTCCAGGCCATCCCCTCTCTAGAAGCGCCCGCACCTCCTCGGCGTCGTCGTGACGGGGCCTTTGAAACTTCGTCGATCTTGAGGCCCAAGAAAGGGCCGAACTTGGCGGGCTTGCCCGGCACGGTGATTTGTTTAGTCTGGGGAGGCACAGGAAGATAGAACGGTGATATCATGAAAGCGTTGCTGGTAAGAAGGGAAAGGAGGCCTTTGAGCTAGTTGCAGTAGCGACTTGGGATTTACGAATTGCTTTATGGTTGCGGTGTAAGAAAGGAGTTTGTGAGGCACGTTCATGATGAATTGTACGACACCGTCACTGATTGTGTGTAGTGAATAATCCGTACGTAAGGCGAACGTGACTCGACTGGTGATCAGATATGTCGAAAGTGGTGAGGGTGCGTCGACTCGGCCTATCTTCCCGCCATCGTGTGCACGCACAACAATGGTACGCATGTTTTTCGCCGGTATTCTGAGGAAACGGAAATTCGCTATGCATCACAGTTGAAATATCACGTGCCTGGGTGCCTGGGAGGACATCGACCGCTGACACGATCTCGTCAGGGCGAAACAGGTGTCTCGCCTTCAGCAGACCTTCCCACACCGACAGGGTGAACCAGAGGGAACATCCGGGGATAACGGTCTCCCCAACGCTTCCCCAGTCGCCCTGTCATTCATTCATCGTGGTACAGGAAGGTTGGCTGTGCTCCTTGCGGAATAAAGAACGTGGAGTGACTGCTGCTGCGTTGTGTAGTCCTTTGAATCATGCCACGTTGGCAGAAACAGCAAGGCGGTGTTCATGTGTAAGTCATGTTGGACGCGTACATTTTCTTTTTGGTCCAGAAACATGTGACGATATTTGCGAAGGAGATGCACACCTGCTCGAAAAACAGCAGGTTTCGCGGGGACCCGTGGTAGACATCTCTATGCTGTACCGCCTCCGGCTCGTTCGGTCCAAAGAACTGGATAAACGTCCAACCGCACCCGTACTGCCCCTCCTGGACAATCCGGCAAAGCACGCACAGGTCGCACGGTAGATGAGGATGTACAAAGATCGTGAGTTGCGCTGCTAAGCGGTACAGCCCGGTGTGTGAAAGAGGCTGCGTGCAACGCAATATCTCCGCATCCTTGGCGCCGTGATAGAATCACCAACTTTTGGCGATTGGCCAAGACCTACTGAGCCACTACTTGACCCCTTCAGGTTTCCATGTCCTTCACAGGCACTGAATCTGCAATGGGCGTTCATCATTACCCCATAGCTCAGCTGCCGTGAATGCCATGCAAGTGAACGCATATCATTAATCAACGGACGAACCTGTACACCGTTCTCCGTGTCCATAACCGTGGCCACCAGCTCGACGACAGCAATGCAGTTGGGGTCTTCGAAGCCGGTGTACCAGTACAGCAGCTCTTCGTGCCTCGTGGCAACCTCCATCTCCTGATCCTCGTCGTCGTCGTCGCGGTCGTCCGAATCGTCATCGTTTGTATCCCCGCCCCGTCCCTGACGTCGACTGCTGCTGTTGTTCTTGCTCCGGTTGTTTTTCGGTTTCGAGCGGCCCCGTTGCTGACCGTTGGAAGTTTCAGCATGCGGAGACAGAGGTGGAGAAAGCAGCGGTGAGCAGAGGCCCTCCATGTCAACGCTGTCGAAAACTCGAGAGCAGCAAGACGGTACTTTAAACCCACCGCTGTTGGAAGAAAGCTCCCTTGTATGCGAGGTACAGTGACGTTCTGCTGGTCTACAGCTGATAAGCTGTTTCCACACAAGAGTAAAACAGTGGAGCTACCTAACCGGGTTATGTGGCATCCTTCACCTTGCGAGATCTCCCTTTCATCCCCGAAGAAAAAGTGCTTTGGCGTCTTTCCGACACCACTTCCACGCGCTCTTCGTCCTCCTCATCCAAGAGCTCTCCCATGAACGTGTCCCCGTAGAACCGTTTCGATCCAGCATGGTAGAAGCTCACGCTCACAGAGAACCGCAGTCCATGGCCGGCGGCGCTAGCACGGTCGACCAAGACTGAAGGCACTCGCCAGCCCTCCACCTGCAGTTCGGTGTGCGGCAGCCGCAAAAAATTACGACCACGATATGTTATGTACATGCGGGATGCTTGGCTTAGAAACGAGCGCCACACGTGTGAGAGACACACTGTTTGCAGCTGGTGCTTTTTCCTCAACGGTTAGAGCGTTCTATCCACAGGCATATCTGAGTATAGTGGACCATAAGCAGTGTTGTTCCAAGCCTTTGTCGGGAGGTGCCATCCTGCTTAACTGCACGTGCAGCTCAACTCGGCACTTTGTTCTTCGACGACACTGGACTGCACTGCTGAAAAACGCGCAAGCTGCAACCCCTATTAGGCATAGCCACGGGAAAGTTTGCTTATTTACTTTGGTTTTTATGTGTACATGATACCACTGCTTTAGAAGTTCACCCTCATAAGTTGGAGAGAAAACGGCGTGACAGCGCCCTTCCTTGCAACCCGTGGCCGCTCCTCCAGAGAAAGATCCTCCAGAGAAAGATACGTCTTGCGCCTGCAAAAACTCGCCCACTCTCGCACCCTTCCCTGCTCTTTGACCTCCGCTCTCGTCCTGGGTTTTGTAGATCCGGATCCGCTCAGGCCCATTGCAGAGAGCGATCTCGCCGCGTGCTGCGTCTGACTGAGGGAAGCAGGCCCGGATGCGCCCCCCGCCCGCCGCCCACGCCGCGGCGATGGATCCCTTCGCGGCCGCTTGCTGCTCGATCGACGCCGTTCCCCAGCAGCGGATTTTCGCCTGGGTGACCGCTCGCCGCTCTGTGGCCCGGACGACGGCCGTCGGGCGTTCAGCACATCGGCCGAATTTGACGAGCGCCGCCGGCCACCGCCACTATCCCGCCGCGGCGACGGGGAGGCTGTCCCGGCGCCAACATCGAAAATGTCGCTACTCGAGCCATCTTCGCTATCATTGAAGATACCTTCTAAGCTGGGACGGTCAGCAGCGGCGTCAGAGCTCTTCTTTCGGGGAGTGTCATCTCCTGCACTGCTGCCACCACCACTGCTACGTCGACGGCCGCTACTGCTGTGGCGCCTAGAACGCGTGGATATTGCGCCGCTTCCTGTATCTTCGTCTACCACTAGGGAGTCTTTCGTGGGATCGAATGGCACGGAGGTGTCATTCTTCGATCGACGTCCACCCTCCCGATCCGCCTTGGGACTGTCACCCTCACGATCGATGCTTGTTTCTGGGCGGGGAAGGCATCAGGTGAGCGTACGGGGGTCGATGTAAAAGATTGCGGGACGGGTATCCTTTGTGGCAAGAAAATCTTGAAATCAGCAACAGCGATAGAGCGCGCCAGAGACAGAGAGGCAAGAGACAGAGAGAGAGCGGTCTCCCAGCATTGATGCATGTCGTTGTCAGCACAACTTCAGCTGTTACCGGGCATGCATTTCCCTACCTTCAGTAGGCATGTCTTCATGCAGGATTGTTGTGCGGTGAGCCCCCCACAGCAACATGCTCTGCCTCGCAAAAAAAAAATCCGAGCGGTGACATGCTTCCTGGCCTCTGTAGAAACCCGAAGGCGTGCGGCAGAGGAGATCTGCACACCGCTTCGACGATTTCTCTGTGGTTGTTCATGATGGCTTCACATAAATCCGCTCCACCGTATTGTAGCTCGCCCTTTTCTTCTGAGGCATATTCAAACACAACAGTTCCTCTCTTCGGGGTAACCCAACGTCCGATATGGAGGTTTCTAGTATTTGTAGAGAGGTGCTTACTGCTTACCTGACGGAGACCACGCCGTAAAAGCCGTCGTAATTATCCACGTACCGGAATACACGAAAGTTTGGGTGAATCAACCAGGCTCCAGGCCAGTGGTCAAGGACAACACATGGCTAGGAAAGTATGTGTGGGACCACGGGCCGGAGCTGGAGGCCTCATCCCAAAAATCCAATACTTACAGTAAATGATCCTAGGCCAAGAGCAAAATACAACAGGAAAATTATTTCTTTGTGAGGCTGAAAGTGGTGGCCTCGGCTATACTCAAGCCCAATTCGCAACGAGGTTGATATTGGTGTCGGGGGCTTGCTACGTCCGATACGTTTTTCGAGTACGTGTTCGGGAACGAGATATCTTACTCTACCGGCTAGTATTTTCCTTTTAGGAGATGTGAATGTTTTCCGGCCTGTTTTCCAACCAAAAGCAAAGAACGGATATCATAGTCTACAAAACATTGCAGTAGGGTTTCAAAAACTGGAACAAAAAAAAAATGTAAAGCTGGGCAATGACTTCGTAAAACGCATTGTACACATTTATACAGCATTTGCGCGCACTGCGCACAAACGAACATGCGACACATGCCCTGTACTGCCTACGTTAACCTCTCCACAATGCCACGGTTGGAGTTATACTTGCGCCACGCGATCAATCCAAGAAATTCTACAACACCCCCTACAACACTCAACGAATGGAACACCAACAACAAGCACGCCCTCACTTTCCGGCGCCACGACATGCGTACAAAACAATCTCTGACGGCACTTGATATACAATCTTGAGCAAGAAAATCACGACCTGTCCGTCACGAGATAGATACCCACAGAAGGGTTTCATTTGAGCCTATCGCAGAGGTCTGCGCAAACAACCCATCAAACTGCAAAGCCGAATTACGGGAGCCGGCCAGTTACACTTTGGAGGCCCACACCCGGCAAGAATGGGACGATTACCTCCCAGTTCACCCGGAGTCATCACTACTATCGGTACCATCCTCCAACAGCTGCTGTGTCTGAAGCGCAAGCGCCTCCAATCGCGCCGACAATGATGCTGCTCTCCCACCACCTTCACCCGCGGGCGCTCCTGGACTACCCATACCCTTCGACCCCCCCATCCCCCGTTCTCCCGAGTCTATCGCACCATCCCCTTCTTTAAACCCTCCCGATGCCCTCGATTCTACAAACTCAGGAGGCCGAGCCTGTTGTCGGGTGACCTCGACTCTGCTGCCCAGAGCGGTAACAACCTGTGCTGCTGCCTGCGATTGTCCGCGAACCTCCGCCTCCCCCCCAACAGCCCTACCACCACGACGACCAACGCTCCTGCCACCAGTAACGGCACTGCCAAAGTCCGCAGCATCGTCGAGCTCCTGTATCGCCATGCCCCCCCCTCCATGCTGGGTTTCCAAGTCCGACGGCGCGATGGGGGACAGGGGACGATCAGATCCGGACCGTCTCCGCCCCTGAAGGTCTCGCAGGGCGGCTAACAGTGCGTTTCGCTCTCGCCTAGCGGTGGCGAGCTTTAACTCCCCCGTGCGCACCCGCTCCTCGAGGGCCTCCTTCTCAAGCGTGGCTTCGGCCTGCATGCTGAAAAAAGAGCCACAATAAAGAAGAGGGCGAGAGGTTAGCCTGGCCGGGGTTCAGCACCACGTGCGACTGAACGGACGAGGGCCCGAGCAGCAAAGAATGAACATGTACCTCGAATGAAGTTGCTTCTGTTCGGTCATCTTCACCATCGATTCTTGTTTAATCACCCGTCGCCCAAAGATTTCTATCCTCGGGTTGCTGCTATCAATAGCCGCAAGACAAACACGATACTGTACGATCCACCGGTACACAGGTGTTGAACCTTCGCCACTTTGTTAACAACCCGTCACCAAGCGTGTTCTACCCTCGGATAGCTGCTATGCTTGTTGAACAACCAGTCAACAAGCGTTTTCTCCCCGCCACGGATTGCTGCTGCCAACAGCCGCAAGACAACAAGGCCGGCGACGATACGACCCTCCCGTACGCAGGTGTTGAACAGTATACTGCCACGATCGATTCTTGTTTAACAACCCCGTCACCCAGCGTTTTTCCAACCTCGGGTTGCTGCTATCAACAGCCTCTAAGACAAACACGGCCATACGTGTCAGTACCTGCTCTTGATTCGAGCTAGCTCGCGTTCGAGAGCCCTCTGCCGCACCGAGGACTTTCCGTTCTCTCTGAGGGCCAGGGAGTGCTCCGCTTCCAGCCTAGAGATACGCTCCCGCGCCTTGGTCGCCGACTGAGACGCTTCGCGCGAAGACTCCGACAGCGCCGACTCTTTCTCCTGCACCGCTGCATCCACGCGCCTTCCGAGTATATGTGAGGGGGTAAACAAGCAGCAAAGGCGGCGGGGGGGGGGGTTACATTGAGGTAGCGTAGTGCCAGGAAACACCCGATCTATGAAGCACAGCAGTATTTGGGAATTTAGCTACAACCATGACGAGCAAAGGACTCGGCTCAGCTAGATAAAGTTGCCTAAGCCTTTTGGACCGTACGCAACTCGTCCTTTTCGAGACAGATGATAGTTCCTCGTTTCGCGCCGAGCTGGCTCCAGCCATTTGTGGGGAGAGGGGGGGGGAGGTACGTGAACCATGAGCACACACACACGGAGCCATCCTTTCGAACCTTGCAAAAGACGAGCGACAGCTCGGCAGACTCACTCTTTCCATTCCTGTTCCGCTTTCTTGAGCTCCTCCCGCAAGCTGCACACCTCTTGTTCGACTACCCGTCCTCTGTCCTGCTCTTCTTCCGTGCGACTTGCCTCTTCCTGCACCAAACGCTCCAACTCCCTGTCGCGTGTGTGGAAAACAAGCACCCGGTCGTTTTTGGCGGGCCAATCGGCGGCGGCCGCTCTCCACCAATCAAATCGCCCCGTACCCTGGTACCCTCGTCTCCTACCTACCCAACCAATCAACGAGGCACCAGCACAACCAGCAGCGGCCGCTCCACCAATCTCATGCCTCAGTACGAGGCACCACCATTGCCATCCTCGTCTCCTTAGCCTACCTAGCAGGCACAAGCTTCATCTCTAGCGGCACTCACCCTTTCTTCGAGCGCAAGGCCCGCATCTCGTGGCGGTACTGGTCGTGGACGGCCTCCGCCCGCCGCTTCCCAAGCCGACCGTCCTCTCTCACCAGCGCCAACAGAAACGCACGTTCTTTGGCAAGCCGCAGCACCTCCCGCCGCAGCTGGCCCACGCTGAGCGCCGCGAGCCCCGCCCCCCCCTGCCCCCCGCCGGCGGTCCAATGAGTGGGCACGACCATCTGCAACATGGCGGCGGCGTCTTCCGAGACTGCCCCGAAGGGTGGCCGTCCGCCGCCGCCGCCGCCACCACCGGCATCACGGACGGAGGCGTGTTCGTCTGGAAACCCGCCCCGGCAGCCGCTACCGCCGGGGAAGCGGGAGATCAGGCCGGCGTTGTAAGCATCGTCCGCATTCCCGGCGGGCGGCAGGAAGAAGAGGAGAAACTCACCCCACGTGACGTCGCGCTCTGATGAGCAACGAGTGCTACTACCACCACCGGCGGTGGTAGTAGCACGCTGAGCGGCCGACCCGCCGTCGCCGTTCGTGGTGCAAGAGTCGGCGACGGGGTGGCAAAGCGTCGCCTCCATCGAGTCGAGGGCGGCTCTCCAGCGAGACTTGCCCACCGCGGCTTCCATCACCTCGGACACGCCGCAGTCCGACCGGAGCACGTCCAGGAGGCGGCGTGCCCGTACGGCGCCCGTCCCGAGCCTGGGATAGATGTGGAACGCAACCCACGAACATACCCGGCATATTCGACGAGGCAAATACACGGGGTACAGAGAGGATTGGCATGTACGTCGACAGACAGTTTCAACACGTTGGGCAAGATTTTTCGTGGGAAGCAGGTCTTGGCACGAAGGACAGGTGAACAACAACACGCGTACAGGATCTACTTATGCGGGACGTATCGACAGATGCGAGCCAAAACGTTGGGCGCTGGCGCGCCCACCGACCGGGGGCACCGACGCACCTGTCCACCCTGCAAAAAAGCGCACGCATGACGGCCTCACACTCCGGCCTTAGACCCTCCAGGAGCGGGGGCTGCGTCGCCGCCACCGCCGCACTGCCCCTTCCCCCACCCCACGCTCCGCCGCCGCCATCGGCGCCCCCCGACGACTCGCCTCCCGCAGCATCCGTGCGGCGCGATGATGATGATGATGATGATGATGAATCCCCGGCGCCGCCGCCGCCGCCGACGGGTCGGTGGGGTTTCCGCCGCGACGCGGGGGAGGCCGCGGAGGGCGGCGGGCGGCGGGCGGCCTCTTCTGAGAGAGCGGCGAGCTCTCGGTCTCGGCGCTCCAGCAGCCACACCCTTCGGTCCGCAGCCAGGGCGGCGCGGCTGTTCCGTAGCCGGATCTGGGAGTGAGGCACGGAGGGAGGCAAGGAGGGAAGGGAAGGATGAAAAGGACGAAATCCACAAGAAACGGTCGCGACCAATCAACCGCCGTCGCCGCCGCGAACCACGAAACGTTTCAGTAAAAGCGGCGAGATTCTTCTTGTCGTTTCGATCTGCTCCTCTTCTTGCTTCTTGGGGGTATGTGGTTTCGGGGGTGCTACTTGTGTCTTCACTTGTCACACAACACGCACGCCTATACCGTACGACCGCACACACGATGTGAAAACTTACGGCAGAGAGAGGTTTAGGGACCCAACAGGTGTGACAGAGACGCGAACACACAACAGGGACGGCCGGGGCGCGATGCCGGCCCCGAACGTGGTACGACAGACAAACAAAAACACGTGGCAGTGCCGCGTTCTGTTTGGAAGCTCGCGGACAGGAGAACATGCATGCACCCTACGGTTTGTGGATAGGTGGAAGAAAATAACCAGAATTGGAGAGCGCGAACTTCACCGAAAAGGAGCTCACCTCCTTGTGTCGCAAGAGGGTCTCGAGAACCTGTACTCTTCCATGAGCCTGGCTCAGCCGTTCTGAGAAAGCCTCTAGCTTTGCAACTCCTCTGCATTCGAGTGTGCGTGTGTCGGACGGCACGGCCAGAGCGAGGCATGTTGCTGAAAACAGCGCAAACCGAAGGAAACCTTTCGTTCCAAATCAATCAAAAGACAGTGAAGGATTTTCTAGGATCACGAGGCGTAAGTTAAGGTAGAATCCTGATGAGAGGGAACACGACGATGCACCCACACTTTCAAGGCCCCCCGCTTTTCGCTGCCGAGCTTCCCTGGCCCCGACCCTTGCCCGACTCTTCCGCTGACACGGAAAAACTGCAGCCGCTGTATCCCCCAGGTGCGAACTACAGTAGAACCCCGCTCGTAATGCACCCCACCTAGCGAGCAGGGCCTCTCTCTCGAACACCCCTTCGCTGGCTCGGCCAAGGAAGCCTTGTACCCATTCGTGCAGGTCGCGAACAGCCACGGAGTACCCCGCGCTCGACGCCTCGCCTGCGCATCGCCTGCGCGTGGCGTCGACAAAGCGCACGGCATGCAGCGAACAAGATAGGGGGATAAGGGGGATACCAGTTTGACCGTGCGTCCCGGCAAGGCGGCTCATGGCATACCGTCAAGCCTAACCGTCCCGCGAAACAGCCATCACCGTACAACACACATCGTATGGAGTGCGGCTGTTTCACCCAAGCGCGTGATACAGATGGCGAGCACACAACCTCAAGGGTAACACAAACGTAGGTGTATGGCACGCACCCTGTCCGCTCTTCCCTTAGCTCCTCGAAGGCCCGCGTCAGCTTAATGCCGGAAAGCTCGGCCTCAGCCTCCGCCGCAAGAGCACGCTGGGTCAAGCTCTGCGAGAAGAGGAGTAGTCGCGGCGACGTGTTGCAGTAGCAGCAGAACACCAAGCGAGTGAGCCTGACCGCATGCAAGCCAGAAAAGGGTACAGGCTTCGGCAAATACCGCGGTGTGACACCATCGCAAATCATCGTGCGACTGAGAAAACTCACAGCGCCTGTCCCAAAAGCGGATAGCATCGAACCACCCCCGGAAAGAGATTCCAAGACGCATCCGACAGTTCCGTGTGGCACAAGCAACGGGGACAGACGTGCATTCAACCGCTGGCCCTGTACGCATCTATCACCCGGAAGTCAACTACGGCAGGCAGACGACGCCGGGTGAAATAGAAACCCGTACAGCAGCATGATCTGCGAAGCACGTGGCTAACACCATTCCTTCCCACAACCAACATTACACGCCAGGAAAAAAAGCCGTGTCTCCGACACATCAGAGGAGCCGAGACCGCATCCACCCCCCAAGCACATCACCCTTCCCAGGACGAAGCAGCCAATACCTTGGCCTCCGTCTCCGCGCGAGCCCGCGCCTCTCTCGCCTCCACCACCTCCCGCCGGGCCTCGCGAGACTCCTCCGCGGCAACCTCCGCATCCACGCCCCTCTGCAGCAGCAGCTTTAGGACCTCGGCCCTCCAGGCCGCCAGCAGCCTGGCCACCGCCGCCTGCCCTCCGCCCCAGCCGCCGCCCCCGCCGGACGCGGCCTCCCCGTCCTCGTCGCCACCCTCGCCCGTTGCGCACCGTTCTCGGCGCCGTTCCTCTCCTTCCTCTGCGGAAGACGCCGGGGAAAGTGCACCGTCGGTCGCTTCCTGGCGCGGCGGTGGCGGGCGTTCTGGTGCCGTTGTGCCCGCGGGCGGTGAGCAGAACGGGAGCGGGTGCGTGGCGGCGAGGGCGTCGTCCGCAAGGCGTTGCATCTCCGAGAGGGCGCCGCACCTTGGGGGAAGCCGCGAGCCGTTTGGACAGGGGTTGGTTGCGCACGCTGGGGGCTGGGTCGAGTCTTTTGGGGACGTGAAGATGGAGGAAAGCGAGAGTTGGACATGTGGCTTAAATCCACGCGTCATGTGTTGTGTTGCCGCCTTGCACGATGCTTGCGGCTGTCGTGTAATTGAAGAGCTTCGTAAGTCGGCAACATGCTTACGGCTGTCGTGTGCTGAAGAACTTCGTCAAGTGCTCAGTTTCGAAATGAGGCATACTGACGCGGGGATGATACTAGAATGGGATGATTAGTCAATCGCAAACGGTGCAGTAGAGACCGCCACAGCGAAAAACGCAACAACAAAAAAAAAATTGGTGAAAACAAATCTCACAGCCGGACAATCGACAACACAAAAGGCCATGTCCGCTGTGAGATTTATGTACCCAGAGTCACATCTGTTCTTCGGGCTTGACACGCAAACGTTCACCTCTTCTCCGACAGCGCAACCTGCCGCCGCAGGTCCTCATTTTCACGCCTCAGCGCCTCCCACTCGCCACTGTCGACCATCGCCACCTCCCGCTCGCCTCCAACAGCCGCCTTCCCTCCGGCGTGTCCCCCTGCTTGCCGCCGAGGCTGAACTTCCGGCGGAACCTCCCCCCAAGTCCCGGTCTTCAGGGGCACCGCTGAACGGGGCAGCGGCTTGAGTACCCCCTCCCCCTCCCGCCCCAACCCAAGAGAGTATTCGACCAATCCCGTACGGTGTTGCTTTGGTCCCCCAACAAGACCGACAACAGGCCCACCACGCCTGGCTGAATAGCCTGCGCCCGGGAGTTGAGCGGACGGGTGTCGATCGAAACGGTTCTGTCCATCGTGCCCGGTCTCCTTCCCGAAGGATACTACGCGGCAGTCGACAACGCCACTACCGCTGTCGGCAGGATGGGCGGCGTGGCCGCCCTCGAAGTCCCCTCTCCCTCCCAGCGCCGTGAAAGCGGCCGCTTCCGGCGCCAACAGCACCTGACGGCGATCACCAGAGAGGGCCGCGCCATATCTCACGGTTTCCGAGCGGTCGCCCCCTGTGGTGCGCGCGTTCCCTGTACCCCCCGCGCCCGCCGCAGACCCGAGATAGTCGTACCCGAACCCAAGCAAGTGTTCGCCCTCCAAGGAGCTTTCCCAGCTGCTCCCTACTCCCGACAAGCGTCGGTGTGGCGGAGGAGCCCCGTTCGCCGCCCATCCGCTTCCTTCATCGACGCTGACGCGGTTGTCACCGGAAAGGACGGGAGGAGGAACCCCCCGTGCCTCGCTTTCAGCTATCGGGAGATGAGTCCCCATCGGTGGATCAACGGAGGTGGGCACGCCCGGCAGCATATCCGACCGGGCGTGCGGGCCGTCACTCGCGACGGCCTCGACTTCCGAAAGGTGATCAGTGCCCCTGTCGGGCACCGCCGTCTCGTGCTGCCTCCTCCCCAGCACTCCGACGGCCGCTCGTGCCGTTTCAACTGCTAGACGAGACTCCGGCAAGCCGCCACCGTCGTGCACAGCGTCGGGTGGGGCAACCGGCTCCTCGCTCGGTGCTGCCGCCACCGTTTCATACCCGCTTCGACTGTCCGCTCCTATGTCAGAACAAACACCGCCGATTGCTTCCCAGTTCCCTATACCGCTCTGGCGTAATGCCAAGGTCGCAGATGTTGCTCCCACGGGCATCCCCGCCCGAGTAACCGCTCGAGCATCCGCCTGCAATAGCAGCCCTCGCCCTTCGCCTGCCAGCTGGGAAGACGGGAGGGGTACCACCCATCCCGTCCCAGCTCTTCCAGCGCTCACTGCACCCGCAGCAATTTCACCGGGATCACCTGTCTCTGCCGTACTTCCCCTGCCGCGCTGTTCTTCCACCTGCCGAGACTCCCTCTCCGTCTCGGCCATCCCGGCCGCCCCCGCCGGCATCGAACCGCTAGAGCCCGGTACCGGCAACGCCGAGTCCGGTTCCGCGGACGGGCTCTTCCCAGACACGTCCTCCGGCCCTCGCTTCTCGGCGGCCAGAGACGACATAACCGCTCCGGCCACGTCGTGGTCGCTCGCATCGGAAAGGGGTGCGGGGGGCGCAGCAGAATCCGCCGCGGGGCTAGGAGGGTGTGAGAACTTTGATGGTGGTGGGTGTCCCATTGGAACGGTGGGATGCGAGCCGACGCTCGTACTCCGGACAGTGGTATCGGCGGGGGCGGAGGTGGGAACGGGCGGGGTGGGCGAGCCGTCAGCCTTACCGGCACCCTCGTGTTGGTCGTAGCGGTGCTGGTCTCTTGGGCTGCCACGGCGGCGACCACGACATGTCACGGACGAGGTAGGGCGGCAAGGAGTCCGTGGGCGGCGACACGAGAAGAAAAATCGTATGGAAGGTAGAAAATGCCTCGAACTCTAAAGGGTTGGCAAAATTGTTTGCCGCTAGGGGTTCGCCTTGAGGTACTTGCTCGAAAAACTGCGTCTGGAACAACGAGCTGCGCACATGTGGATACGTTTCCAAAACTGTGCATCGCGAATCCGAGCTGATCCTGGTGAACTTGGCCGCTAAATATCGTGTCCGTTCGAGGAGAGAAACTCCCGGTTCAAGCCGTCAGAGGACTACCCGAGGACTACGCTTGGCAACAACAACGTGTCGAGCTCCCTCATAGAACCTGCACCATGCCAGGGACAGAACATTCCTTTGCTCTTCGTCCTCTAATTGCAATAGAGGTCTGAACAAGAGCGCCAACATCCGTGCTGCTTTTGTTACCAGCCTCCGGCACGCATCCAAAATCCCACCTCAAGCGATTTTTTATCCTGCAAGTCACGACGATGGGCACGCGTACACGATACCGACAAGATCGGGCGGGCGGCAACTCACGCGTTGTCCAACGCTGTCAAGGAGGGCAGCGCGCGCAAGATCCGGCCGCGGTAGCCGTCTTCCGCTGCCAACGGGTTCCCGGCGAGAACAAGCTCCGTGAGGGCAGAGAGAGGGGCCAGATAGGAGACCTAAATAGCAAATGTCGGCAAAAAGCATCAGACAAGAAGAAAATAATGGGTAAGCAACGAAAACAGTTGCGCTGCAAATCCGTCCTCCCACACGTAGCCTGGAGAATGCAAGAGTTCCGTCAAGCCACAACAAGAGCGTCCGGTTGTTGAAGCCAAGGCCTTGTTTGTCGTGTGCGCCTTGAACGAGAACAAAAGTGTCGACGTGGACGAGCAGAAATGTCTGCCGTGAATATACCCGTTGTCTTTGGGGGGGGGGGTCCTGCCCATGCCAAATTTTCCCCCACGTCCGCGAGATGTTGCTGCCAAGCGCGGGTGACTGCCTCTTGCCATCTGTATCTAGCTACGCGGTGTTCTGCTCCAAGGCAGCGTGCGTCATGACGAAAAAAATAGGCACACACGAGCCAAAAAACTGCATTCATTCGTGTCCAGGTACGCAGTTTGAAACTCTTGTGATTTACACAGTCCTAACGAATATCAAAACGAGTGACGCGCAACGAAAAAAGACAAAAAAAAAGAGGGGTTACAACACATGCCAACGTGATTTCGACGGAGATATTCGGACAGACCGCACCTGATCGACTCCTGCGATGGAGTTGTTGGCGACGTTGAGCCGTAGCAGCGATGCCGGCGCCGACAAAAGCGGCTGTAAGCTCGTGCTAGAACACAAAAACACGCCCCCAAGAGGGGGGGGGGGCAAGAAGCGAAGAGAGAGAGAGGGTGAGTCGGGAATAGGGTCAGAGAGGGCGGTATCAAGGATGTGTCGAGGGGGGAACGGACGGAGAGGGGGAGACGACAGCAAGGAGACGATTCAACAAGGAGGACGACGGCGACCTCAACGCACGGCGTGTGCGCTTTGCCGCGTGGTATGCACGAGCGATTGCTTGGAGTAGCGTAGGCGACGTGCGCGGGAACGCCAGACAAAGGTAATTCCCACATCTCTTCGATGGTTCAGAAGGAAGTCCACCTAACCTTCAAGCGTACGCGTGCCTACAGCAAGCGCGCTCGAACCTCAGTGAGGAATCTACACTCTTGACATCAAGTACGTGGTGAAAGAAGGCGCCACATCGCCAACGCGCATAAAAAAAAAAAGGAACTTGACGCCCCCTCCTCGCTTATTTGCAGTTCAGGAGAGACGCCCATGGCACACGCAAGGTTAAGAAGGGGCTAGGCAAGGGAGAACTGGAACGGGGTCGCATTCGGTGCATTGGACAAACATGCGGGTCATATGCAAAGAAGCCGAGCTCTCCTCCAAAGGCAGCGGGCGCCAAAGGTCATGCGTTGGGCGATGCTAAAAAAAAAACACTTGGGGATGGCCGTTTGCCTTCCTTCGGAGAAGTGTCTTACATTGAATTTTCGGAGATGTCGAGGTCTTTGAGGCGCGTCAGAAGCGCCAGGCCGTCGAGGCTACCCGGGACGGACCCCAGTCGGTTGCAGAAGAGGTCGAGGTTTGAAAGACGAGTCAGTCTCTCCAGGTTCTCGACGCGGGATATATCTGGCAGCGTGAGAAGGGACGGGGTAAAACACATCCTGAGTTGCACCATGGTACATAGTCTTGAGGCAGCAGGCGGGTCCAACTCAACAGCCGCACAACGTTTGTGGTGGCACACGCCCAAAATGGGGTGTCAACAAAATTAGGACCGGCTAATGTTGGTTTTGGTGTAATACCCCAACTCACGGACACGTCTGAAAATCTCCTCGAACTTTCTCACGTTACATGTTATACACACGCGAACATATTTCAACGCTTCAAATGGGAACACTGAATCTCCATCGCTCGTTGATCCAGGACATTATTCATTATTCGGATCAGCAGCCAGGGACCGACTAAGAGAGGGGGGGGGGGCTAGGGTACTTAGTATTTTCCTGGAATTTCCTGTGCACGAGTGCCATGCGCAGGTGCAACGGAAACAGGGTATCGGCGTTGTGGGTGTTGGCTGAATTCAGTACATAACCACCCAAGGATGAAGTCTGAATCTTGAAACCCCCAGCCTCCGGCCTCCGACACGGTAAAGATACATGCAGTTTGCGCAATGGGACGTCAGGGCGAGCATGCGAACACATTTCAACGGTTTCGAATGGAAACACTGCAACATGAAGCAGAGCAGCAGACCCGCACGGAATCCGCGATCTCTTGTAAATATCCTAAATATGCTGCATGAACAGTAGTTCTACCTCTTTTACGAACCAAGTACTGCCGCAGTCCCCTTGAGAAAAGAGCCAGCAGCGCAGATGGGAGTGACACACCGTGCGTGATTTCAAAAAATCAAATTACGCCGCCTATGATGTACCTATTGTACTGCTGTACCAGATACATGGGAAATAGTGAAAACCGCAACATATACCCAACAGTACTGGACGCAGAGTAGTGAGGTAGCCGACATCAACACACCTGCGACCCTCGCGCTACAGCAACCTGCAAACGTGTCGAAGAGAAATGCAGCCGTTGGGTGCGGTCTTGCTCAGCTCACCGTTTGTAGCCAGGTTGAGCTTGGTGATTTGTCCATAGCTCTCAACGATTTCGCTAACGAGCTCCGCACTCAGCTCGCGAATCGGCATCGTTCAATGGCAACCCTTGGAGCGGAATATGGGCTCACGACGCCGTGTGCACGAGCTGGCCGCAAGACGTTGCCATGAGTTGCAGGTAAACTTGGACCGATGTGGGGGGTCTACAGACGATGATGAATCTTTCGGGGGGGGTGTCAAAAAACTCCGGCCTTGCGATGAGACATGTTTCCACAGGTACAGCAGCAGCAGTACGAAGCTGGAACATAACATTGTCCACGTATCGGGAACAGCTAGCAAAGTGAGGGATGGGCGAGAACCGACGATCCTCTCTGGATAGCTCGTACTCAGACGCGAGCGACTCCGACGGAGAGGCAAGGACGGCACATATATGCTCCTCATGCTCTCACGTACTCTCAAGATCTTACTTGTCGCAAGAGATGTTCGCATGTTGAACCGGTGCTGGGGATTCCGCCTTTGGTTTCCCGAGAGGACGGGAATGGGTTAGTAGTCTTACATGAGCGGGAAAACAACACGCCACAAAGACACACGAAAAATGGCGTTGCTGCACGCCCGTTCAACTCTTGTGGTACATGGTTACCACGTCGTCGGAAAAAGGAAGAAATCAACGGAATAATCGAATAAACAGGGTGCCACACACAAAACGCCCGACTACCCAACAGTACCCAACACCTTTCTGCCACACCTTCCCAACATAACGTATATGAGACACACAAGACAGCTACCAAACTGTTTTGTTGAGCCTGTTACCCGCAGGGGAGATGTCCCTATATTCTGTCTGGGAAATCGTAGACATATACAGGTAGCTTTCTCTGACGCTATGAATTCATTGCTAATCTGTCTCTGACTCTTTTCTATGATAGAGATGGATTCGTTGTGTCATACTAAGGAAAATAAAATAAAATAAAGTAACATCGATTTTGTGAGGACCGTCAATTCGATTGGAAGCGTTCTTCGTGGCGTCGACTTTGCCTAATACTCGACATCCATTATTCCAGGTGTTGACTGTTTCGGAGGCGAAAGGCATGCTGCGCGACATCATGACGATGTGCGAGCGTCAGCCCCTCAGGAAGAAGCTGGCAGAGGTTCGGGCAAAGGCACAGGTTGGTGCTGACTGGTAGTAGAGTGGTTCCTCGTGAATCTCAACAAAAGCTAAAGCTGAAGTCCGTCAAACTGACTCGTGGGATCTTGTCCAACGACACAACGTCCGTCTTGAAAGTGTGGAATGTATAACCAAGGCTCAGGGCATTGATTGATGCGGGAGATACACGCGAATCTCAAACGGAAAAGGGACGCATTCATTCGTCGTACACGGCCCCGCTAACACGTCAAGTCTATGTTGTCTATCGATGCTCGAGAGCCGAGCCCCAACGCTACAGCCCCGACCCGTTCCTTTCCACAAAATGACACCGTGGCGTGCGCGGTTTGACCTCGTCGAAAAGAAAGAGAAAAACCAGCCACGTGAGAGTCCTTCAATACTCGACACCAAAAGGTCCGACATCACTCGATGTCCACGACTGAAAACGTCTACGCCATGCAAACAAACACATGAAAATCTCGCGGCTGTCGACGAGCCAACTTATCCTAGTTTCTTCGACAGCCAGGAATCATCGCCCACCTCATCCCGACGCTTACTCTCTTTCTTCCCACACGCTGGTGTAATCATTCCTACGGTACCTCTCTCGCGACAACAAAACAATCATCCCCAACGTCAGGGCGATCCTCGGGCCGCGATGCTGACCGTCGTTCCGATGGTGGTCGAGGTCGCCGACGAAGCGCTCGCGAGACGCTCCAAGAACAAGCACAAGCTAGTGAACGGCCACGCCCCCCACAAAGGACACAGGTCGCCGCCTGCATCGGGCGTGGCCACCGCACGGGCGCCGCTGCTACTTGCATTCTTGCGGGAGGCCCAGTTTCTGGTCGGAGCTGATTCGTCGGGAAGCATGAAGAAGGACATGGCCGCGCTACGGTCTCTGCTTTCTCCTCCATAAAACAACAATGCCCTATTTGTAGGCGACGCGCACTGAGGCTCCGCGAAATTGAGGCCATTTCGGGGCAACTGGTTAAACGCACCCACGTCGTATCCAGAAAAAAAATATCAAAGAAACAGCAGTTCGCCCAATCTCGACCAAAAGGTTAATCGATTGATTGACTTTGCATTGTACACATTGTCTTCAGTGGACCGAGTGGTTTTGTCGTGGGTAGATGATTCGAAGTCCACAGGAACGAAATTCATGCCGGTCGTTTCGATCGGCACGAATAAATGAATGAATGAAATGAATCACGTCTTGAGCGGTTTCTTCTTTCGCCTGGTGGCCAGCGCGTCTTTCGCGTTCTGCGCTATCTTGACGTATCCCTTGGACCGTTTCTGACGACGAAAAACAAGTAAAGTCGTGTAGACGGGGGGGGGACACGTGCGGCGAACAAGCAAAATAGAAAAAAGGTGTATGTTGGTTGTGAGGCAATACAATGAGGGCGAGGCAACACTTCGATCCTCTGCGCTCGAGCGATTTTGCGAAAATTGCTAAGCAAGACCCTACATGGGCTGCTGTGCTGTCGGGCTCCTCGTTTCCTGCGATAAACTGTGCAGGTGAAGCATCGAACAGCAGGACAGCGGTTTGTGGTGGTCTAATGGGCGAGCTGCGTGTTCTCTACTAATCGCCCACCTCTTTTCCCATTGCCAATGGTGTTGAGCAGTGCTCTTAAGGACGGCTGGCCGACCCATCTGGTCCTCGAAATATCGCCCAAACAATGCCAACAAAAGGTGGTCCTAGCTCATGCTCCAGAATTTCGATTTTAATTAAAAAGACAACGGAAATCTCCCAAGCATGTGGTGCCACATCTCGTGTGTGGGTGCGTGGCCTAAACAGCATGCTGATAGGCACAAACGGTCGCCCAGCCAAGCAAGCTTTCCCTCGGCCACGAACCTGCTGGGTGATAGTCTTGGGCACGATCTGAAGCACATCTTCGTCCTGAAGCTGGTGCGCCAGGCCGCACCTCATGGGGTCGTGCTTCGTGCTGCGTCCCCACACCTGCTCGGGGCAAGACCGGGCACAAGTAAGTAAATAAATATACACACAAGGTGTTGTTGCTGTCATCTCCGGAGATCTGATCCCGAAAATGGTATGGATCAAGACCACCAGTAGGACACACACGATGCCGTAGAAGGCGACAATACGTGTATAACTCGACAGTTGAGCATTGTCCTCCGGTGCAAGCAAGCAAACGTACACGATAATAAAAGGGGTTGGCTACAAGGTACACGCCTCGGCACCTGTCAAGAGCATGTACGAGATCGCCACTGCTGACTGTCTGCATGAGCATGTTTCGGGACACGTTCCATACCCGTTATGGAGGCAACGGATGGTGCACTAGGCTTAACGCCATACCCTTCGTTGAGCAAAACCGCTTGAGAAGTGGCAATACGAAGCCGTTCTCTCCAATGGTACATGGATGACAACCCTGCTTCAAGCTTGCCCGTTTCGCTATTCAATGTGTTTCGGCGCCACAGCCAGGGCTGCTGGCGTGCACCGCACGCCTGGCAGGGTGCTGGACCATGGTAGATACCGTAGGTGACATGATGTAAGATATCACACACCCTGGACCGACATTCAAGCTCGGCGGCATGGAGGATAAATAAGTCAAACAATACGTTTTCGGAAAGCTCTCCACGAGGCGGTTCCAACGCCGCTGTTCTCGATGCCACCACTCTTTCTGCCGTGGAAAAAACGAGCTTTGACAATTGCTCCAGGGGGCGTGATATCTTGCGTCGACCACGGTTAAGCTGCCAAGGCAGGAGAAGACCCATCCTCCACTCTCTCACCAGCGCGTAGTTGAAAACGTCGATCATCTCCCTCGAGATGTGTTGTGCCGCCGCTTTCACGTTCGTCCCGCTCCTTTCAGAGCTGAGAATCACGGGATCCGTGAAATCAGGAGGGTGCCCCTTTCGCTTGGTGAAGATTCGGATCAGCCCCATGTAGACCCACATTTTGGCCTATTTTCGCGGTTCAAAACCAGGGTGGGGAGGGTATTTCAATACACAAAACGGTGTTCAGGTAGGACATGTAGGGTGGTTGGTCCTCTACAGGTGCAAGAACTAAGTGCCAGCCTGCGACCACGAGGTTATATACAGTAACCATACGGAAACCCGTGACCCGCCAACCACTGCCGTCAAATGCAGAAGGGAGACAACATGGCTGAATCGTTGTTCTGTAAACCTCTAGTGATACTTCATCCCGGTGCCAGAACCTCTCGACTGTTGCACCCTGTTTCCATCGCCGTGAAAGATGCAAAGGCTGCCTTCGATCCCGTCGCAGTACTGGCCTACCGCACGTTTGGTGCCGGTCTGCCTCAAGCGACGGGCCTGTGGCGTACCGCACAACAACAAAACAGATCCACAACAAATGACGCAAAACCGCACTCCCCGCCGTAACATTCTGTTGGCGCGGGGTTACAAGCCTCCCCTTTCCGTGACACAGTGAACAAAGAAGTAAAGAGGTAAGAGCGTCGGACGCCACCCATGGGTAGGTCGCAAGGTCAGGTGTTTCGAACCAGTCTCAGGAGATAGTGTTGTAATAACGATATATGTAGCAGCACTACAATAGATTCAAGACGTTTCGCTGCTGCATGTGTCTTATCCCCGGTCCCCTTTTCTCACCAACAACGCCTCGAGGTTAAGCTTCATGTGCACCGACACGACGATCGAGTTCGGCTCTCGCGCCAGCTTGTCCATGTCCTCGATCGAGATCATGTCCACCTTGTTGTACACGTACAAGCACTTGACGTACCTGCACAGACGCAACCCAAAAGGGAACGAGAGAGACAAAATAACGTGCATGGGTCAGGATTAAACGCATGTAGCTCGGGGCACAACAGGCCGCGCAATGTTCCAAGACATGGAAACCAAAAAATTGCTTTAAACTTTATGGGACAACTTCCACGCACATGGTTGTCTTCCAAAAGTACCAGATTCATGAATTTAGTTGTCCAGATACAACAATCCATTCTGTGGTTCCCTAGCAGCACTCCGCCATTCGCCAAAACGGTAACTTCAGCACCAGCAACGACGACGACAACGGTCAGCACACATGCAGCCGCAGCCCAAAATCATGTAACCTTCACACATGGCGTACTTTTCTTTCCACCTACATATCCTTTCCAGACACTCGTGCACTTGAATTAACACATATGTTAAATCCGATTTTCTACGGTTGTTGTGCCCTCAACTCACTTTCGATTCCCCTGCACAACGTCAACGATGTCGTCCACGGTCACGTCCTCCCTCACCAGGACCTCGCAGTTGTGTATCTTGTACTCCGACAGCACTCGCTTAACCTGAACACGAGTTTAGCAACGCCGCATGAAGCACACAAGCGGCAGAAGCCAACACCGCGAATGTAAGAGAGGCGGTATGTAGGACTGCCGACGAGCTGTGTATCGCGGGTAAAACGATGCGTGCGGCGTTTTTCCAGGCAGACACAACCTGGGAAAAAAAAACACTCACCGCCTCAGAGATGCAAGTGCGACATAAAAAATCGGGCTTCGTACACGAGCAAACCGCTTTCTAGAAAGCTGTGGCGTTCCGGACACCGAAAACGATGAAATACTGCTGTCGAGGCATTCTGAAGACTATATTAGGGCGGTTGCCCTGTATATAGCCTTCACTGGCAGCTGCACCGCCTGCACCAACACCTGATTTGTCTTCCCTCTGTACGAATTGCAATAACACCGTTGTGACGCTTCAAAAACGACCTGGCTGCTGTAGTTTGGGGGGGGGGGGGGGGGGGGGGTCGGTAGCAGCGCAAGGTTGCAGAGAGGTGGTGGTTGAGATTGGAAAGAAAACGCACCGTGGCTCCCGGGTCATCTCCAAGCTTTGTCAACGCGATCGTGCTGTTGAACTTCACACCCCCGTCCTTCTTAAGCCTGAGCCGCAACGCGATGATCAAAACGGGCAGCAGTACGCATCACGAGAGGTAAAACACGCAGGATTCACACGACACGACAGGGTGAGGTAATGTAGGCACGAGCAACGACAGCCTCGTAGGACAAAATTACCCGCCTGCGGGCGCCAAAAGCAATACTGGATCACTTCCCCTACAGGCGGTCCAACCCCACCCGTCGCCTCCGCACGTGTTGACGAGAGCTGCGGCGGTAATATGGATCAGGGGGACAGCCTTCGCCAACGATAGTAAGCGATATATATTCGTATCCCTAGCCCGAAACGGGCCGCCTTTGCGAGATGAATAAGTTAATGAGAAAATAGAACTGGGAGAGGGTACGCAGGCTCCCCCCCTAACCCTACCCAACCCAACTTCCCCGGTTGCATGCTTTATCCAACATGTTAACACAATCGAACAACGCTGCGAAGGCTACTGACCCCAACCCAACCCCGCAGTCCCTACCAAAACGAACTTTGGTTCGTCACTCTAACCCTATCCCCCAACTCTGTAGCCCCTACCGCAACCAAGGTTAGCATCCCTCGCCAATGCTACTGGATCAGAGGTGAACGCGAAGGTGCTCGCGGTGCCTTTACCTGTAGTACACGTTCGGCGGGGTCTTGTTGAGCCGCAGACCCACCGTCTCCAGCTCCCTCTCTAAGATCTGCCGGTGCTGGTTGACGCCCTCCTTCGCACCGTCCAGCACCATCAAGATCAAGTCCGAGGACCTTGCAACTGCGATAACCTGTGGTGTTTAGCGTCGTCGTTGCTGTTGTCGTTGGTTGCTGCTGTTGTTGTTGTTGTTGTGGTTGTCATTGTCATTGTCGATGTCTTTGCCGCTGTTGTTGTCGTTGGTGGTGTCGTTGTCGTCGGCGATTTCTTCTGGCTGTTGTTTGTGCTGTCGTTGTTGTCGCATTCGCTTCGTGGGCAGTGTTTCCCGATCATTACGTCTAGCCACAAGTCATGGAAACCTTCGAAAGGCAGGTTCGGGGCCATGGCGAACGTGGCATACTCACCCGACGGGGTTATCTATCTAGAGCATGTCTACAAAGAGCGGGAAATATTTGCCACCAGTGCCAACGTAGAGAGCAGAAAGAGAAACATAATCGAGATCGTCACTTAATCGCGAGAGATGCAGCCGGCTGGGTGCTGCGTGACTTGAGCGCGTCGACAGCTTCGGGAGGACGGTGGCGTCTGTTGCCACGCGCTGCTAAATAGTAGCGCACCACACATCAGCCGTGACGAAAAAGTTGACGAAAACAGATCGTACACGCACCAACGGCCGAAACAAAACTCAGAACAGAGACCCGGCTCAGCCCCTGTCGCAGTTGTTGCCTGATGCCCACGGCCACTGCACACATGCACAGGTCCCTCACGCAAAAAGCGCTCGCATCCACAAGGGTGCATGCTCCAGAAACCGACAATCAAAAAACAACCTCGAGAATTCAAATTTGAAGGCGAGCACCGCAGGACGTAAAATGGAGAATCCCTCCTGCGCAACCCCGGCTGGTGCGGCTTTAAACACACACCGAAGGCGTAAAAACTGGCGCCCGGAATAGACGGGACGAAAACAAAAGAGTCAAGAGCACCTCCCCTTCAACACGTAAAAACCCGGAGGATGCCGATGTTGCGCAGTCGAACATTCACCTCACCTCTCGACCCCTGCCCTTCCCGTAAGCGGCGCCCTCGATGATACCCGGCAAATCCAGCAGCTGGATCCGTGTGTCGTTGTAATAGACCTGTCAACAGGTGGGGGCACAGCGGTGAGGGAGCAAGGGTGTATACCGTCAGGGGTCGAGTGTTGTCGTCCGCGGGCTCTCTCTCCCCTTGCTGCTGTGCAAATCCCGGCCGGCGAACGTCGATTTCTCACCGCAGATTAAGCGCTCGCTAGTAGTACCGCGTGCGAAGCGCCAGGGGGAGTGTTGCGAAAGGCTTGTGAAAGCAATCGCTTCGACTGGGGGGTGGGCGAGAGACAACTTGCGACGCAAGCGTGTCAGCCTTTGCAGCCGGAAACGTTCCCAAGCATTCAAGTGCACAGTCAACGATGGGATACGATGCACACCACAGCTCGGGGTCTTCTAGGCTGACACCTACGCTTTCTCTCTGTTGCATCCTGCCAGCAAAACGCTGCCACGGGCCCCTTCGTATGCAGGCGGGCGTGACTGAAACCCAAGCCTTCCTTCTCTCTGTTATGCCTCCTGCCAGAAACACGCTGCAACGGCCCCGTTTGGCCGGCGTAAGGCAAACGGTCTCGACGACGTTGTGCAAGGTCGGCAGCCAAAGTGCGTCGAAGAAGACATGTGTACGGGTCGGTCAAAGCCAAGTAGCCTTGTCCCACCAAGCCGGCCTTCACCCCTCGGAAGAACGGCCTCAGTACCAGGCTCTACAAGACGCGTGACCCACGATCTTCGTTCACACGCTCGAATACAGCTGTGGCCTCCACTTCGTCTACCAAAACGCAACCTGTTCGTGATATTTTACTTGTACGTTTTTTTGTCAACCGTGAGCTCACGTTTCCGGGGATGCATGTAAGCGTTGTGAACTCGTACCCCGCCGCCACAGATTCTGTCTCCGTCAGCTCGCTCAGGAGCGACGACTTTCCGACGCTGGGGAACCCGATCATCGCGACGCGTCCGTCCCCGCTTCTCGCCACATCGAAACCCTTGGGTGGCATGTTTCCCAGCGGCAACGGCAGCGGTGGTTCGAGAGATTGGTGACAGGGGGTCACCGAAATGCATTTGGTGTTGTGGCATGGGTATTGGATGTCGAGCTGCCGAACGAGTAAGTCGCCCGAGCATTCAGCTCATGTGGCCGTGGGTGCTGAATGCGATTCGTGACCGTGCATGTCCGCCCCGTGTTCTGCAGCAGTTCTACGGCAGTATTCTACCTCCTCCTCCTATGTACAAGTACAGCTGCCGGCAGTCAAAAGCTGCTGTTGCTGTCCGCTCTCAGTGGTGTTATGTGGCCATGACGGACGGTGTCATTCCTCGGACAACGGTGAGCAGCGTGCGGACACATGTACATATAAAATGCGGCAGGTGATTGCTTGCTTTGTTTCGCACGTGCCGCCCAGAACACTGCCTGCGCGTGGCGGACTGCCGCACTACTGAATGTACATGTTCTTCTAGTGGGCACACACAGCAGTACCAGCGCACTTGGCAACATGCAAAGACACTCAGGGAAGTCACCTGGCCGCCGCCCCCGCCGGAAGAGGGTGTGAGAAGCTCCGACCGGAGCTTGGCGAGACGGGCCTTTAGCATTCCCAGGTGCCCCTCGGTCGCCTTGTTCCTCTGGGTCTTGTCCATCTCCTGCTCAATCTCCTTGATCCGCTCTAGGATACCCATCTTGGCCGCCGAACTTTGGCGATTCGCCTGTTTTTGCTCGCCCTGCAGTGACCCTCGCGGGAGGTGAGCCCGTTGACACCGCTGTGTCTGTGCTGTGTGCTGTCGTGCTTCTGCAGCTGCAGCAGCAGTGCCTGCGGCAGCTGACTTTGCCCAACACAACACCACACGGGGGGGGCCAAGAGCAGCGGAGGAGGGGGGTGGTATGCATCTGTCCTTGAAAAAAAAAAAAGATGGTGCCCCGTCTTCCAGCCGTTCAACATCCACACACACCACAGCATACAGCCAGCGGAAACCTGGAAGAGAGGGGGCCTATTGTCTTGTTGTTGCACAGAGGCTTATCACCGTCGTCGGGACGACTGGGAGGTGAGCACAGGGGGCTCGGGTGGTGCGCTCGAGAGAGTGCGGTTGTCTTACGAAGCAATCAGCAGTGAAGACTCTAAGGTTTGAATTTTAATTTTCGGATATGCTGCGAGGAGGACATGACACTTTACGCTTTACGTTGGTGGGGTTCACGTTGTCGCGTTGCCTCCAACGCTCTACTGTTCATTGCCCCGTGAGAATCCCATCGTCGGTGGGATCCCTGCACTACTGCTGCGCGGTTGCCAGATTTTCGTGCTGTTGTGTATCAAGCGCACAATAGCTCCTGCTGGCGGTAGCCAGAGGTCCGAACCGCTACCTATTGCCGGGGTCTGGGTATCTCGCTGCTAGCGCACCATAACACCTTCGGGCAGTCAGTTGACACCCTGTTCATGGCCCACATCCTATTTTACCCGGCAGGGTGTGTGTGCGACGTGTTGTGTGGCAAGCCCCCCCCCTTTTGCGCCGTGAAGCATCTCGCTTGTGGCCAATCTCTGCGCGGCACAACGCAGCAGTTGAACAAGAGTTTGTCCGCCTGTCATCGTACAGCAACCTCCTGAACAACTTTGCTTCCCCAACGTACACCCACTTGAACCAGCGATACGGGCAAAGTACACACACTCACAGGAGGTAAAGTTACGACTAGATCGGACGTGTTGAAACGAAAGGTGAATGTAGACTTTTCACCCAAGAACTGTCCGAATTCGAAAAGAGCCATGTGCGTGAGTCTACGTAATGTGTAGGGTCCTGCAACAAGGGCTTCCTCCCGGTGACGCCGACTTCCTTGCGCAACTAAAAACGCTGCTGCGTGTCGATGGGTACTTGCGTCGTCCTCGAGGGAGATGGTGTCGCTGTTTTGATTGGTGCCGGTTTCGTCGGCATAGCATGGCGATAGGACGAACTCGTGTCTACTCCGTTCAATACAGCAGAGAAAGGGAGGTTTACGTACAGCAGTGCTGTAGCCAACCGGCGCATGCATGTTTTTTTTCCGTTACACAGCCCAGCAAAATATTGTGTAGCGTTGTAAGGCTGCGGCGCCTGTCTCGTTTGCCGAACGTGACGTAGTGCATCATCTTTTCCCGGGTGTGCAGATGGATGTTGCCGCCCGCCCCCTACTTTGAGACAACACGGGCGAAAACCGTCAGTGTATTTACGCCAATGGTCGTGCTGGGAACGCAAAGAATCCTCCCACGGCTTCTCGGAAACGAGGGTTTTCCTTCCATCCATGACATAACCGCTTCAAAAGATAGCGCATCCTAGATCTTACCTTGGAATTGTGATACAACAACCGCTAATGTATGTACGAAGACAGCCCAACGTATTCGCTCGTCTTTTTGCCTTGGAAATTGTCTCTAGACAAGATCCAGTGCTGCCTTGGTCAGCGCCCTTTGGTTGCCATTTTTCTTGACAAGCGAGTCCAGCCTAAGCTTTCTAGCCTTGATGAGATGAATCCAGGTGTTGCCCGCGAGGCAAGGTTGTTCTCTTGTGCGGTATGTGAAGAAATTTAGCGTCCAAGTTTGTCCGGGGGGAGTTGGGCGGCGGGCAGCAGTGGTGTGCGATGTTGCCGAGGGTACGCGTTATTTAGCTTCCCACACACCCAAACTCCATCCAAATGCCCCAACCCTGCATCAGGCCACGTTAGGTTATGACCATGCTGTCATACGTCCCATCTCCCTCCCGGCCCGCCCCTGCCCGATACTTCCCAAACCCCAGCATCAGGCCAAGTTAGGTACTGGGCGTGCTGATGTGCTGACATACGTCCTTTCCCCCTATCGATTCACTCCTCTACCCAATACTTCCCAAACTCCGTCAACACTGCTACGCATACTACTGCTGGTACTGCTGTTCCGTCTTGACTGATTGAGATCCCCGCATTGCCCGCAAACCGTACAGGGGGCCGGCCACCGCAGCAGGGGCTCCGTGATCCGTGGCGCTAGACAGGCCGTGCGTGGCTCCATCCATATTTTGGGGGCGCGGGTCGTGGGAGGGGGGGGGGGGTCTAACCCGGTGCCCCCGGGAGAAGAGGACAGCGACGTGACCAACAAACTTGCACCTCTTCACAAACCTGGTATCATACATACCACACGCGTGCCACCACCGACCACCGGAGGATGGCGTGGAGGAGGATAGACGTCCACCGGGCGGTGGAGCGGGGAGACTTGGCCGTGGTGAAGCGCTACTTGGATGCCGGGGGGGACCCCGAGCAGAAGGATGAGGAGTACGGCGCCGCGCCCGTGCATTGGGCCGCCCTGGTGAGAACTTGTGGTCGTTTGTTGCGTTGTGGGGTTGGGGTTTGGTGGGAAAGTTTTTGTTTTGTTTTCGAGGGAAAGTTGAAGGTGGGAGGCTGGGGAGCAGAAATTCGTGTTTTGCGGGGTGTGCGGGTGTTTTTGGTCACCCCTCCGCGCGGGGTGACGCGGAATCGAGGGGGTTTTTGCCAAGGGGGTACATTTGAAATATTATTTTCCTTCTCGGCCCCGTCGTATATATCATGGTACAGTCGTAGGCTCTCTATAAGGCGGGAAGGCGGGTTATATAAGGCGGGTGCCCGCTTTCGGGTGGGTGAAAATGGCTGGCACGGATAGGATATTCAAGACGGTTTAACGGTTGATGCATTGAATAGTGCTGATGCCCTGCATAGGGCAGGTGAATCGGTCTGGCGCATACCCACCTTATAGAGGGCCTACGACTGTATGTACCAGGTTTGGTCGTCGGTGACGCTGTTTATCGGGGTGCGTGGTGATTTGTGTTCCCGGCATCTGCTGTGTGCTTTTTTTTCCGCCGACCTTGTTGGGCTCAAGTGACGGAAGATAAAGGGGTGGGTTTCGAGATGGTGTTTTAACATGGGGCGTTGGCGTTCCAAGGGTACAGCAGTACCCCAAATCCACTCACCACGAACCGGATCGCCTCTTGTTTGTGTCGTCTTCTGTTATCCCGATTTGTAACCGTCGGATTTGTCCTCTCGTAAAAAGAAAAACTCAAAAAACAATAACACAAAAAAAATACACATGCGCCCTCTTTTTACTTCATATTACATGAACGCCCTCCTTTTACAATACAATACTGTTCGTGTACCTTTATTGCGAGACAATGATACACAGAGGGCGAGAGCTTGTCTGAAGGAAGCTTCGCGAGCTGTTTCCCCTAAACCACGTGACACGGAGTCACGCGAAGAGCGCGTGAATGTCGGCCGCATCTCCTCGTCGGGGAAATGGGATCAACGCTCCAATGTCCAAAGCGATGCATAAGCCGTGGTCCAACGAAGTACCGCAGACCTCCTGTAGTTTCTCACTCCACCCCCCGCGCGGTCGCCTGCGGTGTTGCCGTTTCAGCGAGGAAGGTCCGACGCCCTGTCGCTCCTGCTAGAGCGCGGGGGTGACGTGGAATCTCGAACCAGTACCGACGGTACCCCCCTTGTGTGGGGGTGCATGGGGGGCAACGCGCCGGTCGTTCGGCTTCTGCTGGAGCGCGGGGCGAATATTTCCGCGAAAACTAGGGTAAGCAGCGTGCACGGGAAGATTAAGATTCCTTCTGTTGCTGCCGCTGCCGATGCTGCTGCTGCTGCTGCTGCTGCTGCTGCTGCTGCTACTGTTGTCGTTGGTGGTACCCACAGTTTCGATGGCGCTGACATGCGGCGGAGCTTTGCTGTATTTGTGCCATCGTCTTATACCAAGATGTGGCATTGCTTTGGCTCTATGGCCCCATGCTTCTTTGAGGGCCTCACCCACGTATTTGGCACGTCTTTCAGATGAAGGAGCTCGGGGTCGGGGGGGGAGGGTTCTTCAGGACACGAACTATTTATTTCCAGTGTGTGCCGATGACTCGCACTCACCGGTCGAATGGAGTTCGTTCGCCAACTGCAGGCTGGCACGAAATGCAGCTGCAGTCGGCTTTAGCACGGTAGTCGCTTGTGGCCTTGCCGCTTCTTCGGTTCCGGCCCACACCATACACAACTCACAACACACAACACAAAACACAGGGCAAAGGGACGGCTCTTCACCACGCCACGCACTCGGGCCATCCGGAAGTCGTGGCCCTCCTGCTGCAGAATGGCGCAAACCCGAAGGCGGAGGACAACCGGGGGGATAGGCCTGGCGATAAGTTTGATCCTGAGGTGCGGTGTTTTTGTTTCTGTCGTTGTTGTTATTGTTGTTGTTGCTACTGCTGTTGTTTTGTTGATATTGATTTTGGTGGTGGTGGTGGTGGCGGTGGTGGTCATGGTTGTTGCTGCTGCTGCTGCGGCTGCGGCTGCTGCAGCTGTAGTCGCTGTTGGTGGTGGTGATCATGGTGGCGGTGTTTCATCGGTAGAGACAGAAAGAAAGCTCCTGTGTTTACCTTCCTCCTTTTTGTGACCCCGGTTGGTGCGTCAAACGTGACCGAGAGGCTTTGTTACCCGGCGCCCAGGTTAGGTGGCACGAGAACACCCACACGCATCCTGCCAGCGCGGCCAATGCCGGTTTACAAAAAGCACGAACACGCGCACGCGTTTTGATAATTTTTTCGCTCAAGGAAAGTCTTATCTGTCGGTTCTGTCGGGAGGGGCGGTAGCAGACGCCAGAGCAACGCTTGCGAAGAACAGTACGCCCTCTTATTTCCCGCTCTCGCCCTCGACAGGTCACGGACAGCAACAGGCGGGCGATCAAGAAGGCACTGGCAAGGGTCACGCACGGGAGTTCGAGTCGGTCTGGCAGGGCGTCGTCATCGAGGTCCAGGCGCCACGCGGACAAGGCTCGAGGAGGCCAGCCGTCCCTGTCTGCTTCCCTCGCCCGCAGCAAGCCTCGCGCCGTTGCTACGGACAACGCCAGCGGTGGCGCTGCCACCGCCCGGGCGAACGGCACTCCGCCGCACAAAGGGGAGAACGGCCACAGGCATCACCAAGAGAATAGTCGGACACCACCGCCCCGGCGCGATTCCCCGGCAAAGCCGTCCACCGAGGAGGAGGAGGAGGGGGCGGTGGTCGTGGACGCGGCGGCGTTGCGGACTCCGACGAAGAGGCCGAGATCGACCGATACCGGCACCGCCGCGGCGGGCGGCGGCACGGGGTGGAGGTCGTCGAACGGCGGTGGTTGGGGCGGGGTCGTGGGCTTCCTCGCCGCTGCCGTCGACCGTAGCGGCGGCGGCGACTCGCGGTCGCGCGCGCACCCCGCGAAGGGCAAGAATCGCGACGGTAGCAACACCGTCCTAGAAACGGTGGCGGCGGCGGCGGCGGCAACCCCAGCGGTGGAGGGTGGAAATGACGGCCCGCGAGTGTCGCCGTCATCACCTGCCGCGTTTGTCGTGAGTCCGGAAAAACCGTTGCCGTCGGAGCTCGACGACCTTCGGAGGCGCGTGAAAGACCTGACCCTCTCGGCGGCGACGGCAGAGACCGGTGATGTCGAGGGGAGGGCGGCGCTAAGGCGAGCGCTGGAGGAAGCGGATGCGCGAGCGCGAGATGCCGTGGTGGCGGAGCGCGCAAAGTCGGAGAGCTTAGGCGCCCTGGTCCAGGTGCGTTTTTTTTTTTGTTCGGCCTGAATACCAGCCTCTGGAAACCGGTGGCGTTTTTCGGTCCGGCGGTAACCTTCGAGCACGCACGGTGTTCAAAGCCCATGCGGGGCGCAGGGGGCGCTACTATTCGTAGGCAGCCGGTGCTGTTTTTTTTCGACTCGGACGTTCTTGTACCATGTGAAGCATGGTTCTCCTGATTGGCAGACAAGCCGTTCCTGAAATCGTTTGACGTAGATTCAGCTATGACGGGGACCGGGTCTTGTGTCTTCTCCACTGCTCCTGCTTGTTGAAGGACGATGATGATGACAACAACAACAACAACAACAATAACCACAACCATTAAAACAATAACAGGCACTCGAGCAACGCCTGCGAGAAAGAGACGAGCAGGTGCAAAGGCTCACGGCGCAGGTCAAGGACCGAGACTCCCGCCTGCGGCAACGGGAACAAGAGGTGCGATTTGGGCCAGAGAGCGTATGGACGTACCACCGGCGATGGTTGCTTGCAAAAGATTTGATGCAAACGGGCTGTTGCGAACCACCCCCTCATTTGTAGGAATGGACATTGATTGCTTTGCTTCGGCAGCTGGAAGCGCAAGCCATGAAAAGTGCATTTTTACATAATGCAAATCGGGGGAGGCTTAGGTTCACAGTTGAGGTTGCCAGTGACGCTATTAGTGCAGATAGACGCACAGATGTTCCAGACGTTGGGAAAGGCGACTGGACTGCCGGCAATATTCGCTTTTCTAGGTTCAGGAGGCATCCCGTATGTCGGTCACAACTTTGTTCTAATCATATCTACCTCGTCGGTGACCTTGCTGTGTCCCGAACAACCGCGGCGCAACGTGTAACGTTTCGTCAAGGTGGCCGACCTTCGGGGGCGTGTGGAAGAACGCCTCATTCTCGACAAGACTCCCGGCGAACCGCCCGCACAAGAATCAGCGGCAGCAACGCACGCCTCCGGTCGGACCCCCCCGGGGGATGATGATCTCGCGGCGCCCCCTCCAGAGGGAAGCGATGATGGTGTCTCGAGCCCAAGGGTCGGCTTCGGCACGCGCTCGTCCGCCTCTCTTTCCCCCACGCCCGGTACCGTGGCAGCGGCGGGAACGGGTATGGCCGCTTCGCCGCGCAACCGCCGAAGTACGATGGGGCCGGGGGCGGTGTTATCGCGCGACGACAGCTTCGGGTACGCCCTCAAAGGTCTAGCCGTGGGGTACGCCGGGGGCGGAGCACCGTCGGGACGTGCCGAGGCTCTGGGGTGGTGGAGTCGCGGTGACTGGGGAGATGGAAACCCGGGGGTGGTGAAGAACCAGCCCCTCCCTTTGCCGCCTGCCGTGGTGGTGGAAGACCACGAGCGGCTGGGAAGCTTGTACTCGATGATCGCGAGGAGATGAAGAGGAGTGATCAATCTGCTCGTATTTATTACTAATAGTGTTGAATGCCGAACGGTGTTGTGTGTGTCTGTGTGTCTGTTGTGAAAAGGGAGTTTTACAGCCGTGCTGGCTGTAGGTGGCGTGGGTGTCCATGCCCTTCCGGGAGCAAAACGGTTGTACCCGGGTCATTTGGAAACCCAGTAGGCGTCTAATATCGGTTACGGTTGTCAACACAAGAAACGGGGGGTATTTTAGATAGAATGGGGGCGTTTTTCAACCGATCCACCGGCGCTGGAACAAAACGGATATAACTGTTTCTATTTTGGGAAGTGCGCCTCCTAGCCGGTTGTTGGTCATTGCTTTTTCACGCCCGGTGTCCATCTCTTATGTCCAGGGCATTCCCGCCGAGTTTGTTGCGGTGTGGTTTACGTACGTACCGTGTTACGCTTGCACAGTAGTGGTGTTTGTTGCGTGGTATGACGGCACGACGGCGAGAGACGCGGGCGCTTGATCATTGATGTGCATGCCATTTGCTCGTTATTGTTTGCTTGGTAGAGATTTAATACTTGGTAGAGTCGTGATAGTTTGTCGATGTTGGTGTCGAGGGGGGCATGTTGTTTCGGTTGCGATGCGAGTAGCCTCGATTGTCTGGGTACGCGCTTAGAATGTAAGACCGTGAGATATGCTTGTCTTTTTCTCTTTCCAAGGTGTAAGCGCGCTCTTTGGATATATTGGCGCGTACCACGTTTGCTTGGTATGAAAACTGAAGAGACGCGTGTCATTACTGATGCTGCTATTTTGAGAGTTGTTTTAGGGTCTGGAATACCCCCGCGCGCGCGTGATCATGCGGTGGAGGAGTGTTGCTGTTGTAAACACTCCCTAAATCCCTAGAGAGGGACAAGAAGAGAGAGAGAGAGAGAGAGAGAGAGAGAGAAGCCAGTCCTCCAGTTGCAGAGGAAGAGGAGTTTCGTTTTTGCAGGACGGAGAGCCACGTGCATCTACAACAATAATGTGTGTAACTTTGGATGATGTTGTTGTAGCCGTAGAGAGGTAGTAATTTAACAAACACGTGGGCTCATCACGGTTCTGTGGTCGAGTCTACTGTGTCTGTAAGCATGTGCATTTACAGTAGTACGTTGTGTCATCGTATTGGAAAGATGTTTGTGGACCCTCGACGCGTTGCTTGTTATGAGGGGATGGGGGGACTCGGATGCACCTTCTTTCAGGGGGGGGGTATACGTGTCCACATACTGTATGGACCCTGTGTGTCCACGTTACTGTATCCTGATGCACGAAATGTGCTGTAGAGATCGCCGCTTACTCCTGTGAATGATGTGAGGTAGTACAGCCGCACGACAGAGGAAACTTTTTCCCTTCTCTGCTGAAAGCTTGCGGTTAGTGTGTTGGTGAATGGCGACTTTTTCATTCGGCCGAGTGATTTTCGTAGACCGAGTGGTACTGTTTTGGTAGACACGTTCTCGAACATATCCGCAGTCGCTCTGAGACTGACTTCTTTTCATTGGCCAGTCGGTTAGCCAGCGCGGTCGGTCCTAATAACTACTACTAATAATAAGCACACCGCCGTCGAGGGAAGGGCGTGGCGAAGTGGTCGAGACCGGGCTGCGATGGCGGCGCCGATGATGACAGCACAACGCACCGCGGGACACTGGCAGCGCTGCAATCAATGCTGCTGCAGTTTGTTTTCGCCACCCCCCTGTCCTCCGACGACGTGTGTGACCAGAAACAGAGCACTGCTCGAGTTTTGCATTGGTCAAGCCGACTTGCCAGCAAAAATCCCAAACACAAAAACGAAGGTCTGTCGAACTGGCCTCGGGGTGAATATCGGGGTATTTCCTGGTGCGCTTCCAAACAAGCCGTACTCCACCAAGCAAGGTACATGGGGTGAGCACAAGGTACACGCCTAAGATACATACGGAACAGCGTGCGCGGCACCGAAGCGTTTCGAGCACCAGATACCAACCAGGTTTGATACAGTGCGGTCGAATATACCAGCTTTTTCTCTACTCTCATGTGCCTCCTCCCGCAGTTGCCCTCTGCGATGAACTCAGTCAACAGCACTAAACGTAGACGTCATGTCGTGTGTGCGCATCACAGCCCGACTTGCCGCAACAAAAAACAAAATCCCCACAGAAGCAATCACGGCACACAAATCCAACGGACCTGCGCTTGTGGCCCGTGTAGGAAAACCCTATACCAGTAGGTAAGAAAGAAACGAAGAGCACTACGTACGGGAAATCCAACATGATTCCCTTCTTGTAGGCACTTCCTCAGGTCCCAGTCGAGCGTGTTACCCGCACCTGTGCAACCGAAAACAGATGTTGCTACTGCTGTTGCCTCTTGATGGCTGGGGGAAACATCGAGCGTCCCGGCTCAATATTGGCGGACCGCTATTCTTCTGCTACTTCACCGCAAAGGAGCAACAGCAGCGACACATACGTCAAAATCCCACCCAGGCTTCTGTTCTCATCGGGTGGCCTTTAAGCCCTTTGCCTGCACGAAATTCGGGAAAACAATCATGGGGTTGGGACATGGTGTTGTAGCAGCAGCGGCGGCGCGGCGGGGGTGCGGAACGTGGCGTCAGTGCGCTTGTTCGTTGCAGTTGGCGTCGAGCATCGTTCGCGCGTGGTTTGCGTGTCTGCGTGGCAACATTGATAGATCATGTCATTGGATGTTGATGGTCGAGTGCCTCTGCGCCATGCCGACAACAAAAGGTAACGATAAGTCCCCCACGGTCTTCGACAGGAAATCTGTGCTTCCCAAGGGAGGCACCCAACCCCCAATAGCTCTTCTTCTCGGTCACGCGACTGCGAAGGGTCTTGTATCAGTTGAGGGCACTGAAAAGCGTGCCAAGTGTTTCTTGTTTTCAGTGCTGATATGAGGCCTCCTGCTGCGGCCGGTGGTCCCGCTCAATTCTTTAGCACGTTTGATGCTGCTGCCGCAAGGAGAACAATGGTAAAGCCCGCCGTCTACTCAAAGTGGGGCGTCCGCAGCAAACTTCCGACACGACAGCAGTGAGAGCATGAACTAATGGTGTCAGCGCTCGGAATGACCACGCGGGGCCAACTGACAGCAACCGTCAACATCTACACCCTTCTACACCTTCCTAGCACACAAGCAATGGTCAGATACACCAGATGACCGCCACACCGTCTTGTTGAGTCTGTTCCCCACAGGGGAGGTATCGCGATAGGTTGCTCGGCCAATCGTAGAAACGCAGGTCATGCAACATAATGAACTTATTGCCAATTTATCCCGCACTCATATCTGTGATCGAACATTCGTTGTTTCAAAGATCTGACAGTGATGCACGAAGGTTGCGTCTTGAGAGCTCTCGACTGCATGACTCACCGCCTGCTGGAAACACCGCTTGAGCGCTTTGAACTGTTCGTCGCAGACCCCTCGCTCTAGCATGCCCGCCGTAGACGCGGCTTGTAAACAAGTCCCGTAACCAGCAATCTGGTTCACGTGAAGACCCACGCGGAACAACAGCAAGAGGAAGACACTGTAGTCAGCCTTATATGCCACAAGCTGTGAGGCACGTTGTGGAATCCAGTATACACAAAATGCGAGGCTGTAGTGGAGTGAGAGAGAGAGATAATTTTCCACGCACAAAGAGATGGAAATTGTACATTCATTCAGAGAGCCATGGTGCGTGTGCGTTATCCCGCCGCCTATCCCTGACTACAGCAGTACTCTAGTCTAGTCTATGGTGGACCTTTCTCTTCGGGTGTCTGTGTGTATCGAGGTGCACGTACAGTAGTAGGCATTCATGCATATGATGTGGGCTACACGGCGACGAGAGAGAGCAAACAACCTTGAGCACCTCGCTGCGAACGGGTCGCTCAACGGAGGGGTTCGAAACAGAAAAAGGAACACAGAGGATACAGTTCCAACCCAGTTGTCGCCAGCTCGGCTACTAATAGACTACGCATCGTGACACGAAACCAGCGACCGGGTTGTCGGATATACTCACAGCATTGACAGATTATTGCAATCAAGGAACGTTCCGAGCAGATGGAGCGCGCCATTTGGGGGGTTCTGCAGTTGTGATGAATTGGGAATGGTGGTACCATGTTTGCCACATAATGTAGTATTCTGGGTATGTGTGTCTGCAACGCTATGGCCACGTGTACTTGGGAAAGTCATATTCCTTTTTCCCGGCTATCACGGCCAGGGCTACCACGCCCATAACATACTTGGTTATCATGCCACCCGGCTTCCATGCCATTAGTAGGATGTCCACGTCCGTTTCTACTGCTGTATACCTATTTTACCCGGAATCCGCACCACCACCCGGCTTCCACGCCACCGGGCTATCACGCCATCGGGCTGTCACGCCACCAGGGTTATCACACCCCCTCGAGCTATGGCGCTCCAACACAAAGTAGGGACGGGTTATCACGCCCGCGGGTAGAACATTCATGTCGCCGTCACGGGCTACCCGCCTACGGCTGTTTATTTCCACTGAAGGGAGCGCCAGAGACACGGGTCTACTCAAGACGGGGTCTCTGCGGCAAAGCAAGGAACAACAGGATCGCTCCTATGTACATTGAAGCGACACGGAGGACTACGCCGCTCATCTACCATTCCTTTCTATTTCTCTTCTCGAGAGAAAACTGAGAGTTTTGGCATCCACGCTTCGTCCAAACGCAACGCGCACTGAAGAACAGACCTGCTGAGGACAAGCCGTGGTCATCTTGGCGAAGGCCTTGCCCATTTTGGAGCGGTTTTGAGAAGACATGTGGTTCCCGTCGATGCTGCCTAAGCCGAGCTCTTAGTAGTGTAGACTTCGAAAATATGTGCGGTTACTGGTGTTGTAGAGATGGTCGTGCTGCGTGTCGTGTTCGTGTGGGTGCTGGCGAGGGGCAACGAGCAGAGGGAACGACGGGCAAGGGTAGAGAACCGAAAAGTGCGGCGAAACTTACGGTCCTGCCGAAAAGGCCCTCAAACCCCCGGCTGGCCCCACAACCGATACCCCGGTCGCCACTCCAGCGTTCCAGATAGGTCGCAGGGCCAATGTGCGGCAACCTGTGGTAGCCGCAACGCCACGCCGAAGGCGTGCGCCACACCACGTGTGCCTTCATGTGCCATGTCCGGGAGTTCGAAATTCGAACCACATGTCAGGAGGAACCGAAAAATGCGGCGAGATTTGCAGCGAATTCGCGCAAGTTCGCGAGAGTGCCACAATGCTTCCTTCACCTCTGTCTTACATGCACGCACTCACTCCCCTGCACACAACTCATCTCCTCCGCGTCCGCTACAGGGGATTAGTACCAGCTAAAGCCCAACCTACCGCAGGGAAAGCCATACATCAAGGTCAGCACATCGACAGCGATTGGGTTGGTTGCCACATGTTTGAATTATCGAATTTTCGCTTGGCGTACAAGTAGGGCTAATTCACCTGTTGGTCCCTGAGCCTACGGCGGTACAGTAGTTTCCGATGTTGAGAGTCCTGTTCGCTATGTCCGCTACGAATCCTGGAGCAGCGATATTGGTTGGCAAGTGATATTTCGTTTCAGGACCCGGGTCGGCTAGGACGGAATATTGATCCTCCGCAGCAAGACTTTAGAGAACCTCATCATCGGTGGGAGACAGAAGCGGCGCAGTCTCACACATGATGCGTCTTTTTTGCCTGCCGCTCCTGCTTGCTTCGAATTTGCCGGCCGGTACCAGGAAACAACATGGACTCCGCCTCGTTGCCAGACACACGCGCTCTCGACGTTCTTTCTTCGCTCCCCGCCGACAAAAAGATTCGCCTCAGCGGTGGTACCACCACCACCTACGGCAGCAGGCACTGCTGTACGCAAACCGTCGCCGAGGCACCCCGATCACCATCATCATCTTCACCCGCCGCTGCAGCAGAAGGACGCCACCTTGGCGTACTGCCGGGCGTTGTCCTCAGGAAGATTGTCTCCTTCACAACCGATAGCTCCCTCAGCGGCGTCTGTAGGACAGCTCTGGTAGCCATCCGCGAGCTTCACTACAAAGTCGATATGGCCAATTCTGCTTTTCGTAGCCCCGGCGCAGACCCTGCGGGAGCGGACCTAGCAAACCACATGGGACTTGAGGCTTCTGGAGCTTTGGCAACTGGCAGGGCTATCGTCCGAATCACGATCACTACCGTGTTCGAATCGGCCAACGAAAGCCGCCACCATGTATGTCATTGTGCTGCGTTCCTCCTGTGAAATTGGCTCGTGGGGCATATACCATGTCTTGAACATCAGTAAACAAAGCCACCTTCCCTTCGAAGTATCGAGGGCAGCGGAATCTGTGTGGTAGGCACAATTTACAATTTTACAATGTGCTTCGCAGCTTACTTACTATTCGAGAAAGGTTTGTAGGTCGCGGAGCCAGTAGCATTACTCCGCTGGCGGCTGGGCGGGGACTCTGTTGGTCCCATGAAACAGCCTGACTTCAAGCCCGCGAAGTGTCCACGTATGCATAGTAAAAGCCACTTTTGAGACATACTTGTTGTATGCATTGTCTCCCGCTTAGGTGTACAAGTCGTTGGTGATGACTTTTTATTGGACGTTGTCACATCGACATCCATCCACCTCTTGTGTTGCACAAGAAGAGGCACTGACAGCGCTCTTTACACGTCGTTGGTAGTTTTATTAAGCAGCCGCTTTGGCTACATGCAGTGGTACATAGCAACCACAACGCTCCCAACCAAACCCAGCGGCGGCGATGTCTCAAACTTACCACACCCCCACTTAGAGGACCCAAACCCTCACTCTCCACAAACTCCCCACAAACACGCCACTTTTTCTTTGCAGGCCCGGTACAAAGCTCTGGAACAGGCCGTCGGGAGGGTTGTGCGGCATTCAATTCCTACCCTGCGCGAGATTACCATCCGCGGGTGCCCTACATGGAACGGACGCGCCAGGTACGCCCAAGGCGCACACAACCAAGCAAAAAAAGTGTCGCTCAGATTTCTTCTCTCTCTCTCTCTCTCTCTCTCTCTCTCTCTCTCTCTCTCTCTCTCTCTCTCTCTCTCTCTCTCTCTCTCTCTCTCTCTCTCGTGCACCCCTCTATTTCTCTTTTCGCGTTTGTTGGTGGCGCATTCATATGTTGCACCCAAAAGTTGTCGCTCAAATTCACGTTTTCTCTCTCTTTCGTTCACCCTGCTCCGTCCATCACCTCATTCTCTGTTCGCGTATGCTCGTGCCTTCGCACATACTACGTGTGCTCCTACATGTTGTGTGCGTTCGTTCCAGGGTAGGCGCCATCCTCGGGGAGCTCGTGCCCCTCTCCGCAAAGCGCCACCGCGTGGCCCCACGGCTCTCCCGGGTGCACCTGGTCGACGGCGCCACGGGCGTCGCAAAGGCCGGTAGGGCGGTGGCGGCCGGTCTGTGGCCGGCCCTAGAAGTGCTCACCTTCTCTCACTGCCGGGCGAACGCGGGCCACTTCCGCGACCTGGCGCGCGGGCTCCGCTCTGGGCTGGCCCCGAGGCTGCGCGTGCTGGGGTGGGACGACCAGTCAAGCGTCAGGGACGCCTCGGTCGATGACGTCATCCTCGGCGCGCTGTCCTGGGGGAAGTGCCCCCTCGTGGAACGCCTCAGCTTCACGGGAAACCGTTTCTGCCCGGAGCATAGCATCGGATACCTGGAGGAGGCGTTGTGGGTCTGCCCTCGCTTGCGGGAGCTGCGCATGGACTGCAGCCGCACGCCTCACCACCAGCTGAGGGTCCTGGTGGGCGCCCTGGTGGGGGGGCACGTGCCACGCCTGGAGAGGCTGCTCGTAAGGGCGACGGCGCCGTACTACCGCGACAGCGACGTGGAGCTGTTGGCGCTGAAGCGGGCCGCGGCCTCGAGGAGCCCTCCCGTGGAGCTCGAGTTACAGATCAAGACGCGACTGAAATAATAATACAAGCGGTTGGTGGTGCCACAAAATTACGTTTGGCGTGCGCATCATTTTTCTCAGTGTATAATCCTCCCCTATCTATGTTGTTGTTATAAGCGCTTCTTCTCGTAGTACGCCCCACTGGGAGTTGCACGCAGCAGGATTCTTTCGCGTCGAGGCAATTCCAGGTGGCCTCAGCTGTAGTCTTTACATTGAGCTTCGCGACACATGATATGTATGTGTGTCGACCGTTGTTGTTTGTGATTGCACTTCGGTACATGTATGTCTTTCACTCGGTACTGGCAACGTTTGGAAACAATTCGGTGGAAAGATAGAGGTTGTTGTTTCTGTTCTCAAGAAGGAACGGACGAATGAGTAATTAATGTATGTATGTTCTCTCCTTTTCCTTTTCGACTTCCCCCAAGACTCGCCTCGGTGGTCTAGTTGGTATCCGCGAAACCTTCTAGAGGTCAGGTCAGGGGTTCGAATCCCGGCGTAAGCGAGCTTTTCTTGCAAAGTGAGTTTTTCTCTCGCTTGCGCTCCTGGTCTAGTGGATAGCGCTAGTTCGTGTGTACACAGAGGGAAGAGAGTCCTGAACTCTTCTCGCATTAAAAATCGAAGGCAAAGTACCGCAGGAGGGGAGGGTCGAGAGGGGCTCTTCTGTGTGACCACGGGTTGGAGTAAACGGCACTAGTGCTGTGAGCGCTTATTTGAAGTGAAGACAAAAAAAAAAAAAAAGACTGGGGAGGCAGATTTTGGTTGGTTCTTTGCCAGAGGTGTCCAAACCTTTGTCATGGTGCCTGTCCAGATTGAACGCGATAATAGTTTCGGGGGGTGAGACGAACAATAATCTTGTCGATACTGCTGTAATTTTCGGTTTTGCCTTGCTCTAGGTCCCAATGGATGAGCGCAGGGTGGCTGCAGCACGGATAAGTTTCGCTCTGTATATACGTTTGGTTGAGTCGGTTACATGTGTTTATCTGAAGATGCATCGCCGTCTCGCTTGTTTGGTGGATGACCACATTTATTTTGTGTTGGATCTGTCTAAATATCCATCTTTTTGTCTAGGTGCTGTGGACCACACTACTATATGTCCATGTTGAATGTGGACGTTCTTGTTTGTTCGTATGTCTTCGGGTATTGGTATTCCGGGTCAGTGTTGCGTTTTTCCCGGAGAGCTCGGGGTTTCGTGTTTCTTCTCGCCCTCACCCTGTGTCCATCTTTTGGCTGCAATTTGGACCACTTCTCGATTGGCCCTATTGCGTCCGTGGCCGTCGAGGCAGCTGTGACTCGTGTTACAGAACAGGCCCGTAGATACGAAACATCGCGTCGAGGCTCAGGTTGTTACATTGTATTTCGTCGCCACTGCTGTCGAGCATGTTGTTGTTTAGAGTGTAGTGTAGGATCCACCGCCTGCTGAGCTAGTACCTTGAACCTATTTTTCTAAATTTTCGTGAAAAATTCGACAATATTTGAGCCTCTCTTCCCCAACGAAATAAGTTCTCGGCTGCGGACCCGTGTTCTTTATGGCATTTGGAGGTAGCCATGTTATGGTGTGGTGCGTTACCATGTTTATCTGGCGCGATGTAGCAGAAGTTGTGTTTTGACGCCGTAGCAAGATTCACGTGTTGTTCCGATTCAAGTGCCTTCCTGTTCAGAATGGTATCCTTTGGGTCTGGTTTGTGTGGGTCCCGGCTGTGTGGTGTACATGCAAGGCGATGGGAGAAGAGCAAGAAGATAGGAGCATTATCAAGGCGAGAACAAGGAAAGCAGCAACAACCTGCACCCGTCGTTTATCGATGAAGGAAGAGGTTTCGGCAAAAACGCCATTCTCGTTTTTTTTCGCCCCTCGACTCAACAAGAAAGAGTGTACTCCCGTCAGTGTGAAATTGTTTGTCATTGACTCTTTGCGGAAATGCCACGGAAGAAACCACCAGTCAGTCTACAAAAACAAAAAAGTACAACGGAGAATACAGGTCAGTGCTCTAAATTGCGGGTGCAACCCCGCATGGTTGAGACCAACATCCACACAGCCCAGTCTGAACCAGAAGCCATACAAGATTACAACCCATGCAATTCGGAGAGAATGGGGGGCGCTCTCGCCTTTAACGTACAAGCTGCGTGTTGACACCAAAATCGCCGCTGCTTCCATCCAACGCAAACAAGAAATCTGACTTTTCTGTCCAAGCCGTCTTGACAGACCAAAATTTCACTGCCTTTCTTTGTGGCATACGAAGCAACTACCTTCCAACTTGAACGAGAGTCCAGATCCACTTCCCAGCTGACAGTACGGCTACGGTTTGCAAAAAAAAAAAAGTGCAAAAACATTACGTGACTGACTACAGATCGCGCCACCACTCAAGAAACCATTGCTTGTTTAAGAAATTTGAGGGTGCAATTTGCACGAAAAATATCAAATTGAAGAACCCAACCACACCTAAATATCCTTGTTGGTTCGTTGCCTCACTGATCCAAAGTAAGAAGAGGCCAGGGTTGCCCAAAATAAGAGTTGACTGCAGAAGCGAGACGAAAAAAAAGAAAGCACAAAACGGCGGCACGGAACGAAGACACCCAAGCGCAAAAAACGCACACGTGAGATGTGGACACAGAGGCACAAACAAATAGCAACCAATGCACACAGATGGCGGGGCCGGATTATCAAACGGTATATCACAACAAATAGCAAGCTAACCAACCGGACGCCCAAACGAACTTGTTTTATCGCCGAGGAGGCGATCTACATGCTGCAGACACACGCAGACCTTTTGCCTCTCTACATCAGACAGACCCTTGGCTTTCTCCTTTTGCTTATTCCCAAAGTAATCGAAAAACAATACCAACGAAAATAAAAATAAAATAAACAAGAACCCCAACAACAGCAGCTTCTTCGCGGGGTGGTCAAGTCGAGCCACACGACAAAACAAACCCCAAACCCGACAAAATAAAGCGTTCCCGGCCCCACAAGAAAAAGACGCGAGGCGACGCGAGGCCGAAACAAGTCGCAAGGACCATCTGTATTGTACCCCCCCC
>FN649726.1:363829-392324 GCA_000310025.1 Ectocarpus siliculosus | reverse complement strand
CACGGTCCCCCCCACGGAGGACACCCGGAGGCGTTTTCGACGCCAGCGGAGGTGCTCCCGAAATCGGCGGGGGGGGGGCGGCGGCGGTATACGGCGGGCAAGCGCACTCGGCGCAGAACGCCCGTTTTGACAGCAGAAATGGCAGCGGCAATGGCGGTGTCAGGGGACACGGGTGGCGAGCTGGAGCGTCAACGCCGCCGCCGCCGCCGCCGTCTCTCCCGCCAGCGTTCGGCGGGCTGGGAGCACTGTCGGTGATCCGCCCGTCAGAAAAGCTCTACATGCACCTGCTCAGCGTGGAGTACTCTCCCTCGGCGGCAGCAGACCGCACCGGAGACACCGCCGGGAGCCTCGCGAGCGACTGGGGGAGCGGCCTCTCCGAAGTCACGTTAGCCAAAGGACTGGTCTCCCTCGCCGAGGCTTGCGGTGGCCAGGGCGGCGGTGACAACTCCCGCGCGGCGGCGGCTGCAGCGGCTGCGGCGGCCCTCGGCGGTGGTGGTGGCGGCGGCGGCGGGGGGGCGGGTGTGGCCCTCGACCGCGAGGAGGCGTTTCGGGTGGCCAACCTCCTGCAGCGTTGCGGGTTCCTGTCGTGGGTGGCGAAGGAGCAGCAGTGGCTGGTGACCGTGCCGGCGGACGTGGAGGTGCTGCGGAGGAGGAGGGATGAGACCATGATGGAGGAGCTGCTCACCAGGTGCCAGGAGGCGGGGGTTCCTTTCGAGCCCACCCTGGCGGCCAACTTGCTTTGGTCCAAGGCGCGACGGTAACCAAGAATGGTCTCTGCTGCTTCATGGGTGATTCGGAATACCACGTGTGCCAGGGGAAGGGGGGGGGGGGGGGTAGCTGTTGTTGGGGGGGGGGGATTGAAACGTCTGCTTTGCTGTTTTGACGTTGGCAGACGAGGGGGGGGGGGGTTATGGAGTCACACGTGGGGGGCGCGATGCTGCAGGATAGAGATGTATCGAGAGTGTATAGGCTTGAATCTTATAGATTTGGTGTGCCGATGCCTGCCGAAGGGGTAGAGACTTGAGAGAGCTCTGTTCCCGCAGGTGGTTGTACCGTGGGTTTGTTTTTTGCGGAGCATCGTCTTCTGGTTGTCGTTTCGTACGGGGGTGCTGCAAGAACCAGTGGCACAATTCCCAACGTTGTATCAGTGCTGTGGGCAGGGATGGCTGCTGAGGTTGGACCTGCCGTGACGCTGTGATTATCTCTGTTAATTTGTGTTGTGTCGGCGGACAATCCCAGGTGCTTGGGCGTGGCTTGGCGTTGATGTCCTTTGTTACATAGCGGTTACTGCTGTCGTTGCTGCTGTGGCCTGGTTGTATGGGGCAAGGTTGTGTGTGTGTGAGCAAGGCGAGGAAAACCTCGAGTGCTTTCCTCCCAAGGTTCGTGCAACCGGCGGTGAAAAGTCCTGTAGCTTTTCGGCGGCGGCGGCGTGCGTGCTCCGGTTGTATGATGCAAGTTTGTTTTTGCTGTGCAATGTCCAATGTTGACATGTGTGTGACTGAAGTGCGTTAGTTGTTTTTTTCCATCAAGGAAATTCGAGTATCAGCGTCCGTTACTTTACAGCCAAGAGGTTTTCAAGTTCCTGTATCTCACTGCTGTCGAGGTAGGGGTATTATTTGCTCGTCACTTCTAAGCCGGGGGATTTATCTCGCCTGCTTTTTGGCGCATGTCCTGCTCGTTCTGGGCGTGTACGGTACGGTTCCAGTTACGCGTGTAATCAGCTATTTTATGGATGTTCGTTGTGAAAGATGGGCAAAAGTTTGGTGGTGTTTTCTTGAGTAGACCCTTGGCCCTCACACATGCATGTACTTGAAAGCTTATAGTTTGGACTTCCGACTGGTGCGTGTCTGAGGTTTTAGACTGTTAACCAGCGCAGCGCGGCGGTGGTTACACCTGGTACAGTCGTCTTTTTCTGTAAATATAGGACAGGATTTTGGCATCCGTAAGTGTATGGCAGGGCTTGGCATTCGTAAATATTTGGCAGGGTTTGGTATTCATCTGGACAACGTCACAACGGCACGCAGCAGCAAGGCTTGTGAGTTGAACGATGTGGCTTGGGGGGGGGGGGGTCTGAGCAAAACGCGGCTAGCAAAACGCGGCTAAGTTTTGCGGAGTTATCGGGTGTGAGGTCGATTATTCAGTAGTTCCGACCGCGTGACGACAGGCTATGTTCAAGGGCCTCTTCACCGTTTGGACGTGCGCGGCGTGATCGGAGTTCGAGACTGTCAGGTGTTGCCGGTGGGATAGAGGGTTCCAAACTGTCAGGACACCGTGCGTGTATGCAAGGAACAAATGGTCTGTTGGTACGTTTTGTGGTTTGTGGTGGGGAGCAACAACCATTGTGGCGTGTTCCCTGGATTTTTTCTCGCGGAACGGAATAACCGTGGTTATTTCGTTGTCGTCATGGAATCGTCCTTCCACCTACATGTTGCGTGAGCGTTTCCAATACAGGTAGGTGTAACCACAAGGCTGTGTTGTTGTAGCAGTCGGCGAAGCCAACGAGCCGGGGCCTCGACGTCCAGATAGCGAGAAACATGCCGGGGTATCACGGCCGCGATTGAGCCGCTGTATGGGTGTGTAGCACGCGAAACGGTTACTTCCTGTTTTGCATGGCGATTCTCCTCTTTCCTCCTCTTTCCTCACATGGAAACACCTTACCGTGCCCCCCCCCCCCCCCGCGCCCCCACCGTGATTGTACTGATTTACATTCGGGGATGTATACTTGAGTCAAGAGAGTGTAAAGCTGTGTAGCCCCCTGTTTGGCCGGGTTTGTTTTGCTCTTTTGGCCGCACGGACTTTGGGTCTGTTTCGGCCTCAAGCACGTCGTAATTAGTCTTGAAAAGGGGGTCGTCTCTCGTGCATTAGGGGGGTGTAGTTCTAGCCTGGGGGGACTCCTGGGGTGTCAATTCTAGGCCTGTCTATCGTCTCCTGCCGCTGTAGTGGTGGGCAAAAGCTGGTGGGAGGGAAAGCTGGAGGCATCTATCGTAATAGTGTTGCCGTGCTGCTAGAAAATAGTCCTTGCAGAGAAATCTCCAGCCTACATCGATAGTAAGTATGTGCCGCTGCTAGAAACAATTACTCCCTTCTGGTCGGGGCTTTTGGAAAACGTGGGACCTATTTTTGGCCCCCCCTACAACTTTACCGTGCAAACGGATCTACTCTGAAATAGTTCTTGCTTCGGCTACGTAGGTCGACTTTACATCAAAGCGGAGCGGTGTCGGATGTGCTATTATTTGTTTGTGGTGGACATGGAGGGGGGGGCGCGGTGCTACACTGAAGGTTGGTGTGTACTTCGCTCGCGAGAGTTGAGACGACGACGCGTAGAGTAGGCCGGATGGGAATGGAGGCGGGGATTTGCTGAGGAGACTCAACCGGCTCGGGGTGCGCTAGCTCCTGCGAAGACGCGCGTGAAAAGAGAGTGTGTGTTGCGCGGTGATTTATGTACGTACACCAACACTTGACCAACTTGCGGTGTGGTGCTGTGCGGTTTATTCTCTTCGCGTGGAACGCCGCAACGGGGTGAAGCACCTAGGGCACATGACGTGGGTGCGCACGAAAGCATACGGGGAAATCATTTTATGGACGTGATGATCAGGACTCAAACTGAGCCGTTGTAGGTGATTATTATTGTGGGAGTTCGTGAGGGCTGTGGTTGGGAGCATTTGAGCATCTGTTTTTGTGATCGAAGTAGGGGGGAGCGGAGAGCAGCCAAGTTGTGGGGGCGGGGAGCGAGCGAGTTGCTGGAGGGAGCGGAGGACCCTTTTTTTGCTCCAACCGCGCCCGCGGTGTAGAGAAAGGGGGCAACCGCATCGTTGCCCCAAACGGTGTCTAGGTATGTCGTGCAGGCGTTGGTGCTGTGCATACCCCGAAAAGAAGAGGGTGCTTGTTCATCGCTTGCCTTGGAATGTGTGTGTGTACCTGTGCGCAACTTGCGGGGCCTTCAAGGCGGGTTAGTGTGTACTCTTCTCTTCTATTTGTTTGACCCGCCCTCGAGGTTGTGAACGCAAGCTAAGCCTTGATGTTGCTTATAAACTAGTATCGGCAAGATGTTTTGGTGTGTGCTGTACAGATGCGAATCAAGAACAAATGAATCCAGAGCCGAATGCCGTCCGCGGAGTTTCAGTCGCGGTGGCCGACGACACCGCCGCCCATGTCATGTAGAAACCCCAACGGTCGAGCTTGATATGTATATTCCTGGAGATGGCTGAGTGTAGGAGGAGTCTGTCTTTTTTGTCCAGGCGTCCGCGTCCGTTGGAACGGTTGCGGGTGTATCAGAAGGTCGGGATGGCTTTTTGTGTGGAATACAGCAACAACAACAACAACAACAACAACAACGCTGGGTCGTGAAGGTGTTGAAACAGAGAGGTACTCCTCGAAGCGATGCGTGTTTGGTCGTTTCGGCCGACCTCGTGCTACCACAGCAAGCGAAAAAGTGTGTGCGGCGACTCGCACTGCTTGTTCATCGAAGCGCGGGCCAAGCGCATTCCGTTCGTGCTGGGCTGCGCCCCCCCCCCCCCCCTCCGTCCCGGCTTTGTAGGGATGCGAGGTCAATGGTCAAACGACTACGGCATGCACGACTATGAGTACACCCCGCCCCCCGCCCCCCCAAAAAAGGCGAACCGCCGAGTTTTCATATTTCCCACGCACCACATGCCTCCATTATAGCATGTTTTTCGCCAACGAGGGCGCCAGAAAAAGTTCCCCGTGGCGGGAAAAGTGTGCGGTGGTTGCGCTTTCGTCTGTTCGACTTCCGCCGCACGTGACCCAATTCATGTGCACAAACAACACACAACCGCACACCATTACTTGAAACACAGTAGAAAAATAGCTGCTTGCCGGCCTCTATAAGCCTAGCCCCCGAACCCCCCCCCTCGTCCAACTACCGTTCCGAGGCAAATAAAGGTCCTCGGGTGGGCTCTTCCTACGGGCAGCAGCCCAGGCCACAAAGTACCTTATCCCCAAACTATACCACCGGCTCACGCGCTGATGGCAACAACACAGGGAAACTCGGAGCATGATGCCTCCGCGTGGCGGACATTCTCTCCCGTGTTTTCTTTGCAAAGAAGGTGCGCCGCCCACAGTCGCGCCGTCGACGAAGCAACAAGCGGTCATCGTCGTCGTGCCAACACACAAGCCCCCGTGTGACAACAACAACAACGAGACAGAGCGATGGGGATTTCTGGCAAAGAGCCAACGTGCCGGCTACAGCAGCACCGTGCCGAACAAACCGTCGGAAGTATCACAGCGCTGCTCCTCTAACGCAAGCAACCGTGCCGACCCCGCCTACAAACACGCACGCGTGTTGAAACCCCCCCCGCAAGAGATTCAATTTAGCCCAGAGGCGCGACGACAACGACACAGAGACAAACAAGCCACCACGATTTTCTTCAGACCACCATCGGGGTAAGACTACCCAACGACCAGCCCCGCACCCGGAACTGCAAAAAAAAAAACGAAATAAGTTGTCCACACGAACGGGGGGGAAAGCAAGCATCCAACAACCGCGTGCGGCCGGAGTCAAATGGGAAGTTGTCCCCTGGAGAAGCGGACGGACGTGGTGCCGAGGACGCAGGGTAGGCTTCCCCACACACTTGTACCACTCTACAACTACGAATGCGCACAACATCGGCCTCCTCCTCCTCGGTTAGCGCTTGTCTGTCCTTATCGTTAGTACGGGCCCGTATCATGGTGGCAAACTAAAAAACAACTACCATTCTTCCTACGAGAGAACTTTCACATCCCTAAGAAACACAACCACCACCCCCCAACACACACATCCCCAAGCGAAAACACCAAGAACGGGTGGGGCCATCACTTGAGAACCCCACAATTTGCCGGAATGTCGAGATGATACTGTTTATGTTTACCTTGGACTACAACCAAGCCGTTCTTCATGATACTTCACGCTTTGAGTGTGAGGGGTCGTCAACCCAGCACATCACTTGCACAGAAACAAAAATTGCGTCCGACCTAAAATGTTGCAAGCATTGTGCCTCAAATCTCTTGATCTTGATTGCCGAGTTCTTGAGTTGTGGCGTTACCCTCGTATTAAACCTACACATAGCTGATCTGCTCCCGTATACCACGCGCGCCTTGCGGTCCCTATACCTTCGCGTCGAAATCTCTCCAGCCCTGTCTAGTGCGCTCCCGTTCATGCGTGCCGACTTCTCCCATTGCCATTCTAATAATTGTCCTTTTGTCCCTGATTTTTCCGAACTATTTCAATCCGTCTCCCCGCAACTGCGGCACACGGGTGCTACCCACCCCCCCCCCGCGCGCGCGCTATGGGGTCAACAAATAACGCCCACAGGCGAAACCTGACGCTCTTTGCTGCTGCAAGTAGACCCGGGCGGGCGGTTCCTCCCGCAAGAGGCACCACTCACAAAACAACAGCAACGTCCCCCACGAACACCACAAAACAGAGACGTCAAAAACTAAACTGAACTCTTCAAAAAAAACATGTGACCAGGCAAGAGTCAACTCCACATGGCCTCACTCCCTTCTTGTCTATCTCGTTTGTGGCGGAATTTTGGTTTCCGTTGCAGAAGTCGGACGATGGAGAAACAACACACGCCTCCTTAGAAAGTAAATTCTTACGCTCGTCTTTTCATCTAATCCGTCAAGTCTGATGAACCGATCGCAATCGAAGTTGTAAAGCTGCCCATCCATCCGAAACCCACCAACCAGCAACCACGGCAAACAGCTGATCCAATCAGAACCGACCCAAGAATTGCGACAAGGACCGATTCGACCATGAAAAGAGAGCCGGATGTTAAATTAACCACAACAGATCAACAGCCCATCAAGCACGCCGTGGGAATAATCACCACCAACGTCATCATCGTCGCTGCCGGAAACTCTTGATCCGCCGCACGAGCTCCATCTCCTCCAGGTCCGCCCCCATCCCTTCCCCAAGGTCGCTGCGCCTGAGCACCCCGGTGGAGTTCGCCGGGGTCCTGAAGAAGCACGACCCCATCCCCGGGTCGATGTCATCGTCAGTGTAGCCGGTCCGTCGCCACTCCCGCTTCCTTCCCCACTCGTTCCCGAACATCACCGTCGGGGGCACGCCCGCGGGGCCCCCTACCCCCCACCCCGTGTCGGAGTGGTCCCGACGTCGGCTGCTTCCCCCCGCGCCGGTGCCTCCCCGAGGGGTCCATTCCTGCGCTAGCCCCAGAGGAGCGCCGGTGTCTTCGTAGCGCCGACGATCCGCGCCTTCGATTGTGAACCGGTCAGGCCCGGCGGCCGGTGTCGGTTGTGCCATCGGTGGCGGCGGCGGTACGCCGTGCGAGGTAGCTTCCCGCCGCGTGGTTCGCCGACTCGCTTCGTCATGGAACCACGTCCCGCTGCCTCCTCTGTTGTCCCACGCCCCGTCCCTCCCACGCACGACACCTTCCGAGCCCCCGATACCGCCGCCGCTGTACGCGCTCGTGTCTGCTGTTCCCCCGCCACCCACGCGTCGCCGCGTATTCCTCTCCCAACTGCCGTTGCCGCGGCCGGCACGAGATCTTGGGCTGTCGTGCCTGCGTCGGGGGGGGGATGATTGGGAGTGAACCCCGCCGGAGGCATCCATCTGGAAACCGGCCGCAAGGGCTAGCCTCGCTGGGTCTCCCCCAGCGGTGGAGGCGTAGAGCTTGTCGACTCGAGCGAGGGCGTTCTCGATGGCCGCCGTTTCGACGTACCTGGTTTACATATGTACACGCGAGGGCAACAGAAGCAACAGCGAAGAATGTGGAAAGGGGTGACATATGACGGAGGTGACGCCAGGGGCGGCGCAAGTAACAAAACAACAAACAGCGGCAGAGTTCTCCACCACAAGATCAACAAGAGTGGGCACGTCGGATACATACCTCGAAAACAACCAAGACATCGCGCAAAATCGACATAACTCGTCTCCAACAAACTGCCCAAATCCAGTAGCCTCTTATTGGCCGAAAATACACATGAGCCTCACAAGCTTAACTAACGTGAAAGAAACACAACATGATCCCTAAGCCCTGTTCCAGGAGGAAAGCTCTTGGTCGTTTTCACCCCTTCCGAAAACGAAGTTTCAAACGTCTTTCGACATGTTTACATGGCTCCCGAAAAAACAAAACAAACAAACGCACGCGAGTGAGTTTCTAAACACACCCCTTGGATGCTGTTTCCGTACCACTAACCTTCCTGTATACGCGAAACGGCACACGTTGCGCCGACTCAGTTCCTCCAGGCTCAAGAAGGGCAGCTCGTGGCCCCACCGCAGGAACCGAACCGGCCGTCCGGTCCGCTCTGCTTGCTCTAGCGCTCCCCGGTAGTCCCTCGCCTAAACCGAGTTAGTGCCGGTTCACCAACCATCGGTCACAGGGGGTGGGTGGGTGGGTGGGTGGGGGCGTACTCTTATGTTTTGCATGCCTTAGCGGTTAGGTCATTGACCACGCGTCCTCGAGAGGACGGACCATTGTTCCCACAGGACCGATCACCGATGGCCAATCGTTCCTTCCACGGGGGGGGGGGGCAGAAGAAGCATCAGTGTAGAGGGCGTGGGTGATGTGTCTCAGGGGCAGGATAAACACAAGCGCGAGGTTACAGCTCGAGCCGCGTGCAAACTTTTCTCGGTAGGCTGCAAAACTCCGAGGGGGGACGAATTTCGAAACCGATACACCAAGCAGGCAGAGGCGACGGCGGAAGCAAGATGAGTAGGATTGTGGAGGGATATTCCACGTGATCAGCTTCAGCTAGTTCTCGTTAGCACACCAGGTCCCACCGCCCCAGAGCCACGCTGCCACGACCCACAGGGAAAGCCAACACCTACGTGAAACTATAATAGGCTACAATTCACCACACAAGTATATGCAACCAAATTGATCGTGTGCCGCGCTCTACCACGAGCACACCAGGCAAACAAATTGAGTACGCACAACTTGACGGAGTCAAGCTTTCAACTACCAGCCACAAACCTGGGTATTGGTGTTCCCCCACGCCACTAGCCCGTCCTCGTCCGTCGCAGCGGCCGCCAACCTCTCCTGGCTGGACGAGATGGCGTCAGGGAAGAGGTTTTCCCTCACGAAAACGTCTACGGTGGGGGTGGAAATCCTCACGTTGTCCGACACCGCGCTCTCTACGGCCCTGCAGAGAGCCGCGATGGCTGCCGGCGACGCCTGCCGACGACGACGGTTCAGCGCACAGGTAGAGGAGGGGGTGTACTCATGTTGCCGTAGGCTGCGCGTATCGCGGCAGTCGCCCGCATCTAATGAGCAATTTCCAGCACACCGTATATTTTCACTGCCGCCGAATGTACGCATGCAATTGTTGAACCCTCTCGCCTGCAGGGATCACCGCCGCAGTCACCAGAATGGAAGGACACGCAACACACGCGTTCGCCTAGAGGAGGCCCAGTAGTAGCACAAGAAAAGAGTCAACGGCTACGACAACGACCACGGTTCTTGCCCAACTTCGATCACAGGAAAAGCGGCAGCGCGGCAGCAACAGCTCTGTAACCTGTTCAACGGTGGGGAGGCTGGAACAAACCTACCCAAGACAACCTCCCGAAATCTCTTCTCTGAGACATGCTCCCACTGCTTGTGACACGCGTACGCCATCACACCTTCCCCCGTCTGCCAAAATACTCCCTCCGTTAAACGTACCTGACCCCTGCACTCCCCCAGCCGGCCCGCAAACTCCTCTGCAGAGATGTGCCCCTCAAGCCGAAAGGTCACCAGTCGGGTTTCCACGCAACCGGGGTCGCCGAGGCGATCGCTCAGGGGGCGCTGCGCCAGCAGTAAATCTTCCGGGCTACCCCGGGCGCAGCCGCCTAGCAAGAGAGCCGTGGGGATCTTGTGGTACACCTGTGGGAGTAACGGGCAAAATTCGGAGTGAACATGTGGAAACACGAGCCTCGCGGCCAGCAGGAATGTTGTCGTTTGTTGTTGCTGTTACCGGTAGTGGTGGTGTGTCCACATTGAGAATCTTCATTTGTCCTGTACCACCTTCTAACACCCGTGCTTGTCCAACTGACGCGGACGCCTTCTGCGTCGCAGGCAGACTTCCATGTTTTCCGGAAGCGGGGCACAACACACACAACAGCATGTCGCGCAAGAAGGAGTAGACTATTAATATCTATGTGGTATTATAGAGAGAGCAACCACTCCTCGGCACGAAAAACAGCACACATAAGAAGACATGCGCAATCATCGTTACACGTGTTGGTTCTCACCGAAGGATGGTCATCGATTGTGATATCTGCAACGGATGGGACAGCAGCAGCAGCAGCAGCAGCAGCAGCAGTGTTACCGCTGGTCATGCCGCCGCCCCCGCTGCTTCTGCGCTCCTCTCGAGCCGCCTCACTCTTCGCCGCCAGCGCCCTCAGCAGGCTAGTCTTCCCGGCGCACTGCGGACCGATTGTCACCAGCAGCGCAGGCCGGTTTGTTGCCGCCTCTGCCCCCGCCACCGCGCCCATGCACACAGCAGTGGGATCGCCGCGTACCATCATCCCCCACGAACCGTTCGGAGAACGCCCGTCGTCGCTGTTGCGGACACCGTGAGAACGAGAGGCGAAGCCAGAGCTTGCCCAGAGGAAGTCGTTTCGCCAGCTGCTGCTGTGACGAGCAGACGACGCGTCGTGGCCTCGCGAAGCTGTGGGGAGCTGCGACCACTGCTGCTGCTGCTGCTGCGACCACCCCTGCGGACGCTGCTGTTGCTGTTGCTGTTGAGCGGGCGGTTGGCGGCGCGTCATCAACGGCTGTTGCTGCTGCCGCAATGTGCTGCTGCTGCTGGTGCTGCTGCTCGCCACCCGCCACCCAGGGGAGGCAACGAACGCGGTAGTTGACGACAGTGCTGCTGAGCCACGAAGAGGCGATCCGCCCCGGTTCCCGGTGCCAGTGGTCACTCCCCTACTACCGCTATACATACTAGTCCTGCGGCGGTTTGTGCCTTCCACGCGGCGATACGGCAGCGGAGACGGTCGATTGAGAAAATCAGCGCCCATCGCGCTCGACGCTGCAGCAGCAGCAGCAGCAGCAGCAGCAGCAGCAGCAGCAGAGCCCGAGTCTCCCCTGCGCTCCTCTGTTCTTGCATATCCCTCGCCGCCATGGTGGCGGTAGGTGTGGTGCATTGAGTCCTTGTTGTCGCCGAACGCTGCAAGAGCAGCGCCACCTGCTACGAGGAACAAATAAAGCGCACAGAGGAGGCGCTGATGAGGCTGGCTCCCGCGCGCTCTCGACGACCTAATACACCGGCTGCGGCGCGAACTTCTTCGTGTCGTTGCTCCTCGCATTGCAGCAACACCCCTTGAGAGAGCAGAGGAAACGAGGGGACAGCGCAACAACGTATCGCGTGTTGTCTGCACATGTGTGATGTGTGTGCTGGTTTGAGTTCCTGACCAAGCTAGCTCGGGGGCACCGCGGAATGCACGATCTCCGCCTTTTTTATGCACGCAGGTCGCCGCGTCTCCGAAGGTGCAAAATGGGCCGTCGATCTACCTTTTCTACCCTCAGCCTGCTCTGCTGCTGCTGTGCACGCGCTCCGCGATCGTCACGACTCGCAGTGTTCCTCCCTCTCTCGGCGAGATGCCGATCGAGCGATGGGCCGTGGTCTCCCGGAATGGTGAAGCCGGCTGGTGCGGGCGTCGGAAGCACCAGGTGGTTTCGCACAGAGGTTCCCTGTTCCTCCTGGGTGGATTCACGTCTGGAGGGGTGCTGGGGACTGCTGGTGCCGGCCGTAACGCCAACCTCCATGATGTCTGGAAGTCGACTGATGGAGCGGTGCGTGCCGTGTTTTGTGCGATACTCTTCCCGTCTTTCTTGCCGCTGGGTTGTTGTGTGCATCACAAAGGCAGTTTTTTCTGTGCTGCAACGGCGGTATTCATAGTCTTCATGTGCTGCAGCAGCATCCTTGGGGACTTTCTGTTGTACATACAATAGACAGGACAGGCAACACACACCATGAAGGCACGTATGGACACAACAGGTGCCCGGCGACCGGTCATCATTTTTCGGACTGGGCAGGGTCAGGAACGTTGAAAGTGCTCTTGCACGAACCTTCGGACAGACCAAAGCGCTGGTGGCTGTGTAGCATTCGACTCGAAAGCTCGGGGTCTGTCCGAGCTTGGTCGCATGCATGTTCGGCGATCGTGCAATGCGGGGAAACTTACCGTAGGTGACACAAGATACCACACCCCCTGGACCAATTTTTCAAAGCTCCGCTGCTCCAAGAAGAAGAAGATACCAGCTCATTTCGTTGCGTTTTCGGAAAGATCTGGACGGGATGGTTCCAACGCCGCCATTTTCGCCTCTGCCAATCTTTCTGCTGCGGAGTAATCAAGCTTTGAAAATGGAAAATCGGTCCAGGGGGCGTGGTATCTTGTGACACCTACGGTAATTCCTCCGGCGGTTTTTCATCACCTACACAGATGTTTCTGTAGGTCGTACCACCTCAAAGTATTTGTGAAGCACGAAGAGGTCATCGCGCACTGCTGTATCCCTATTTCCTGCCAGTTTGTGTTTTTGCAGCAAATCGTGATCTCGACTTCGCCTGCTAACTGAACGATTTCCACCGTGGTCTGCACGGCGGTATTGCACGGTCAATGTCCATGCATGTTTCACGACGTCCCGTGCCCTCTTTCAGGCGTGGGTGCGGCTACTCGAGCACGCGCCTTGGAGCGGCAGAGACGGACACGCGGCGCTGACCCACAACGGAGCCATTTTTCTCATGGGCGGCACGCAGGACCCACGCAACAACTTCAGCGATGTGTGGAGATCGGTGAACGGCAAGGATTGGGTCCAGGTAGGTGTAGGCATATGTTTGTTGTTCTGCCGGGTGTGACGTTTGGGCTACGGCCGCGGTCCGCTGGTGTGCTCGAGGTTTGTTTCATGAATTCATGAAGCAGATTGTAGGCGGATCGAATCATATACGAACTTTAGAATAGACGTTTTGTGCCTCAACTATATCTGCGTTGGACGGCCCGATTTCTTCCGATGTTGAAGACCACAGCTGGGGACAGCCAATACAGCAGTAGTAATGGTCCGTGTATACGGCCGCATAGCCCAAGGGTTTTAGCGAGCCTTATACCGGGCACCTGGTAGGCACGTTTTAGAGAATTACGGGACAATTTGAATATTCCATCCGTACCGCGTACATATATATATATACAGCAGTTAAACAGGGAAATCGCCCTTATTTTTGCAGCCTTCCACGGGGACCCCTCCTGCTGCTGTAGATATGTAGAACAGCCCAGAGAATGGACCACTTGCCTTTAGTAGTTGCGCGATTCCTCCGTCGGCACGTGGGACAGAGCGCTTGCTGGGCGGCTTGAAAGCAGCGTGGACGGGCCACGTTCTGTGGCAGATGATACTATCGGAGGACTTGCTTGCTGAGCTGCGGTGACTGGAGAAGCGTTAAGTGCAGGAGGGTTACCTCCAAACAGGCAGGCTCTTCGTGCTGAGATCTGCCCTGGCCCTGGACTTCGTTGCTTGCACGTCACGCGGACAGATTTCTCAATACAGCAGACAGTAGTTGGTAGTTGGCAATGCAGTATTCCCACACACCTTTTTTATTGGGAAAACGACACAACAGGGTATACCCTGGTCGAAAAGCGACACACCTGGGTACACAGTCATTAACAGCAGTAAATGCACTCATATCATTGGTCAGCGCCCAATTTCACCCCGGTACGTCCGAAAAGGCGCAGGGTATACCCTGCCGTGACTACTTTTCTCAGCAACTGCTGTACCCTGTTTTCGGAGATGTACCCTGACCTGACGGGAAAAAAGACCCTTTCATCAATCATTTCCCCCGCAGGAATCTTCCCAACTCCTTTTCCCCTCCACCCATGGGATACCAAACGGCGAATCTTCCCGCCGAATAACAACCACCATGGCAACGGGGCAGGAATCAGTTTCGGCCCTGCGAAACAACACCAACCATCACCTCTTCCGCTCTAAATCAACAACGGAATCAACAATGGCCGGGCAACACCCCAGCGCAGTTGTTCCGTTTGGAAACATGCACACATGCGTACAATACCCCGTGGACTACTGCTTGCTGCAGTCTATGTGCGAGATGCACGGGTCACGCTATGAAAGCAAGACCGATCCAGCATGGTTGACATGCATATGCATGTGCCAATGTGTGGCGCTGTGCTGGCGGCGAGCTCGCGCCCGCAGAGAGGGGAGAGGGGAGAGGCAGGACCAGTACACACAGACATGCCCTTGACATATCAATCACGCACACACGAGTCTTATCCTTACTCTAGCAGCAGGACACTGCTGTGTCGTCCCACTCAATCACCCTCCCTGTCGGTAGAAAGAAGAAAGAGTGCTCGCGTTGTATTTCATCGTCTCATCCCGCATTTTGCCTGACGTCTTCTTACTACATTGATTGATTGGTCGGCTTGGTTGGCTGGTAAGCGTGTCCGCTACTGCTACAGCAGTAGTTCAAGCAAGAAACACATCGCAATTGAGACACAACAGACAACACACGCACGCACACACGGCACATCGCAATTGAGACACAACCGACAACACACGCACACATGCATATGCATGTCAACCATGCTGGATCGGTCTTGCTTTCATAGCGTGACCCGTGCATCTCGCACATAGACTGCAGCAAGCAGTAGTCCACGGGGTATATCGTACGCATGTGTGCATGTTTCCAAACGGAACAATTGTGCTGGGGTGTTGCCCGGCCATTGTTGATTCCGTTGTTGATTTAGAGCGGAAGAGGTGATGGTTGGTATTGTTTCGCAAGGCCGAAACTGATTCCTGCCCCGTTGCCATGGTGGTTGTTATTCGGCGGGAAGATTCGCCGTTTGGTATCCCATGGGTGGAGGGGAAAAGGAGTTGGGAAGATTCCTGCGGGGGAAATGATTGATGAAAGGGTCTTTTTTCCCGTCAGGTCAGGGTACATCTCCGAAAACAGGGTACAGCAGTTGCTGAGAAAAGTAGTCACGGCAGGGTATACCCTGCGCCTTTTCGGACGTACCGGGGTGAAATTGGGCGCTGACCAATGATATGCATGCCCCGAGCTTGTTGTGCACCATACACCATGGTGTTATTTGTGCAGACAGCACTTCAGACAGCAGTACGCTGTAGTCGACAAACATTCATTTTGGTGAAGTGCGGGACAAGGGGGGTGATGCCGCCTGCTGTAGTCGAATTGTAGTGTGTGGGCGTGTAGTTCAGTTGTGAGCACGCAAACGTGCTGCAGGGATTGTAGGTGTACCTCCTTGGGCTTGTGTACCCTTTTCTTGCTAATAGCGTGTTCTTTAGATCTTCTGATGGCTTTAGCATTTTTGTGACCACGGGCCGAGTCTTTGCTAGATTTTGGGATTAGCAACTGACACGAGTTTAATGTGAAGAAAAACAACAACAACAATGATATGAGTGCATTTACTGCTGTTAATGACTGTGTACCCAGGTGTGTCGCTTTTCGACCAGGGTATACCCTGTTGTGTCGTTTTCCCTTTTTTATTTCGTTTTGTTTTATTTGGTCCTTTTTTCATTTCAGTCGAATCCCCCCGTGTACACATACAAGTCTGTTCTGTGTCGGTCCTTGCTCTCGCTCGTTCTCTGTGTCTGATCTGGTTGGGTGCGCCCGCATTCTTCGATCTGTATTTCTCTTTCTCTTGAGTTGTTAGCTCTCTCTCCCTCCCTTCCTCCCTCCCCTCTGTTGTATGTATTGGACTTGTCAGGTTTGTCGCCAGGCGCCCTGGCAAGGGCGGTGGCAACACGCCGCTCTCAGCTACCAGGGGTACATCTTCGTGGTAGGGGGGTGGCGGGAAGGGCCCGGGTGCCTCAAGGACGCCTGGCGGTCTGCCGACGGAGTGCGGTGGACGTGAGACATTTTTCTGGCACCACAACATCGGGATAGCGGTTTTCCTGTAGCTCTAGAGTGTCTGGCTTAAAGTACTGCAGGTCGTCCTGTAGCTCCACACTGTATGGGTAAGTCTGATTTTTTACAGTGTGTGTGGTTACCCTTACGATTGGAAACACGCCGGCTCTTTTTTATCTCTTGTTGTCGGTGGTCCCCTGTCCAGTCTAGTCTGACCTGCTCTGAGCCCACTCAGCCCACCTACCCACTTCACCATCGACTCTTCTTTTCGCGTGTGTGTTTCGTGTGATTTTGTCCACGAAAACCGCAGCAAGACGTGCTCGAACACGCCCTGGGGCGGTCGGATGTTCCACTCCATGGTGGAAGCGAATGGAGCCATGTACGTCTTGGGAGGCTCCGACGGCCGCCAGAAGCTCAACGACGCATGGGTTTCCACTGATGGCAGGTGAAGAAAAAGGCGTTTTTTGTAGATTATTTTTTGTCGAAGAAAAACTCTGTCTTGTTTGATTTTGTTCTTGGAGAAAGAGGCGTTTGTTGTTTCATTTGTTTTCTCGGAGAAAGAGGCGTTTTTGTCTTTCTTGGAGAAAGAGACTGTTGTCTGATTTTGTTCGTGGAGAAAGAGGCATTACTTGTGTCATTTTTTTCTCGGAGAAAGAGGCGTTTTTTCGTCCGCCCATCCTGTGTGATGTGATGTGATTGTTGCGAGGCCGGGAGGGGGGTCTTCATGGATGCGAGGTGAAGAGAAGGGCGTGTATTTCCAACAATAGTTGAATGCTATTTGTTGTAAGGGCGTTTATTTTTCTTGCACTCGTCCCCTTATGCCCTTTTATCCGGTCCGGGGTTCTGTCTGAAGGGGGGGTGTACTCATAGCCGTGCATGCCGTAGTCGTTAGACCGTTGTCCTCGCATCCCTGCAAAATCGGGACGGAGCACGCCGGGTTCTCATCGGGCCAAGCTCTCCCATCACCAAGCGCGAAGCGCCGTAAGGTATTCGGCGAGTCGCATGAAGGGTACGCTGCATCCTGCTCAGGGTGTTCGGCATCTTGTGCTTACTTCCTTGCGTGCGGATAACAGCTGCGAATGAAATGGCTTTGTTTCAATCTGAAGGGAGGACGAGGTGTTTGGCGGATGTGTGCGGGCAGAAACCGAAGCCGCTTGACATGCAAGCAAACAGTGGACCTAGTGTACTGCAAGGCAACGCCGTGTTGGCGAGAGGGAACGAGTTGCGGTCCAGCAGCGGATGGATAACGACGTCGGCTGTACCGTCCTTTCCTGCACCGCAGCCGGTCGGCGAGGGAGCGGGGGGCGAGACGGCTAGCACGGCGGCTTGGCCGGACGGGTTCTCGCTGCATTGATGCTGATGCCAGCGTGTATCGCTGCTGCTGCTGTACTGCTTCTGCTGCCGCTGCTGCTGCCGCTTCTCTCTTAGGAGCCGATGTGTTCCTCCCGTTGCTTCTGCTTCTGCCGCTGTTGCCTCTGCTGCTGATGCTACTGCTGCTGCTGCTGCTGCTGTTGTCTCCCGATGCCCCCTTTGCATCTCGCCAGCTGTAGCCGGTGCTCTCTCCTGGCAGAAAACTACCCCAAAGCAAATACTAAATACGAATTTTCATTGGCTGCGCTAACACAAGTGCTCTCTCCTCGTTGGCCTCGCATCTGCAGGGATTGGAACCTCGTGACCCACGAATGTCAGTGGAGCCCCCGCAGCGGACACGCCTCCATCTGTTTCGAGAACTCCCTGTACGTGATTGGGGGCGAGGGCAGCAACGGCAAGCTGAAAGACGTCTGGCGCTCCGAAGACGGGGCACACTGGACGAGGATCGAGGTGAGGCTGGGGGGGGGAGGGGGGGGGGGTGTACTCATGGTCGTGCATGCCGCAGTCGTTGGACCGTTGACCTCGCATCCCTACAAAGCCGGGACGGAGCATGCCGGGTTCTCACCGGACCAGGCTCTCACATCACCAAGCGCGAAGCACCGTGAGGTATTCGGCGAGTCGTATGAAGGGGGTGAAAGAGAGAGAGAGAGATGTGGGCGTTTGGCTCGACGTAGATTTTTTTTTGTTCCTGGAAGGGTTGTTTGTGTTCTCGAGGCGTAATTACACTGGCGCTAGAGGAACAATCATACAGTAATGTTTGCGCCGGGTTGTGTGCAAGAGTGGCCGACATGCTTGGTAAGCCCACGCTGTCAAGTGTGAGGCCCATCATGTCTGTTTCAAAGTCCGTCATGCTGGCTCGCTTCAGGGCTGGAAGGAGGTCTGTCGGTGCTTAGTGCATGTGTGGCTCCTTCGCTAAATAAGACCGCGCGAAGAAGCAGCTTTGCCGGCGAAAAGGCGTCAGTTTTCGGGTGACAGTTAACCAAACAATACAAGAAAACGAATAAAGAAAACGCGCACGTGTATTCGTTACTTGGAATCGACCATGCTATCCGGCTGACCAACGACAAGACGTCAGTCCCACTTCGGCTAACAGCGGAAGACGCTCCTAATGGCCACGGCCTGAGGGGGCACCGTGAGGAGGGGTCATGGGGGAGGCTAGGCTATTCCCGGGACTGAAGACACTGCTGTGTTGTGTTGTGTGCGTCTTGTCGCAGGAGGATGTCCGTGTGGCGAGGCAGGGTCACGCCGCGGTTTGCCACCAGCGGAGAGTGCTCGTTCTCGGCGGAGTTTCTGAGGGGACGGAGTTCATGAACGACTGCCTAGCGTGAGTTGAAACCGATCGTTGCGATTTTCCGTTGCTGCCTGCCGCGTCTGTTGTTCGGTGTTGTATGACAATCGAGCTTTTCTTTGGGGGCGGTGGTGGTGTCGGGCGGTGGGAGTGTTGTTCTTGGTGCAAGGACAAGCGCGGAGTGTGGGTGATGGTGGGTGCTCCTTTCGTCCAGCTTCTATTGGTCGGCGTGTGTGCTGGTACGGATCAGCACGCGACACGCGGCCTCATTTTCTGCTCCACAAAAGGGCGACGCTGCTCGCTCGACGACGTGTCGGCAGCGTTGCATCGATTTTCCTGCACGTTTGCACAGTATGTTGTCAACATCCTCCCCTCCCCCACGCGTCCTTGTTACGGGACGGAAATGGAACGTTCCATATTTCCCCCCAGAGGCGCATCATCCGCACAACTCACGGCGGGTGCTTTGCGTGAGCAAGGGGCCAGCACAACGTCTACGGGAGCCAGCGACGACGCGGGTTCCTCGACCCGCAGTCACGGCGCTACCGCACTGCTGTTTCCTCCCCCCCCTGTTGCCGCCATCGGCAGCGATACCCCCGGTGCGATACTCAACAACGGTACTCTCGTCGTGGGTGGCGGGGCCGCGTTGCGGAGGCCAAGCTACGGCGGCGGGGGAGGGAGGGGCAGCGCCACCTCCTTCGGGTACGCCGAGGGCGGCGGTGGCGGCGGCGGCGGGAGCGGCGCGGCTCTTTCTCGCCGCCCGAGCAGCCGCGCCTCCAGACACCAGTCGATGGAGGATGATCTCTGGGGATGGTTTGGAGACGACCGTCCTCCGTCGGAGACCGCCCTCCACGCCATGGCAAGAGGCGATGCGGCGGAATCCGCCGCCGCCGGCGGTATCGGTGTCAACGGGTCGGCGGCGGAAAACGCTGGGGTGACGGTCAGCACGCTGGCGCTCACGGAGCGCCTCGCGAAGCTCTCGGCGGGCCGCGTGCTGCTGGACCGGGTGAGGGCGGACACGCGCTCCCTCGCCTCCGTTGTCACGTCCGCTGTGCACAGCGCGTTTCTCGGTGAGGGGGTGGCCGCCGCCGCCGCCGCCGCCGCCGCCGCGGTGTCGGGAAAGGCGGTGACGGCGCAAGTAAGCTGTCCAGCTACTAGAGCGGTCCACTTCACGGCGGGATGCTCGCCGCCCGGGGGGAGACAGCGGCTACGGTCGGGAGCGGAGGCCGGCTCTGAGGCGAAGCAAAAGGAGGACGAGGACGAGGACGAGGAGGAAGGCAAAGAGAGCGGGGAAGAGGTGGCCTCCTCCGTCGACGAGAACGGGTCTAGCGGAGCGTCGGGGTTAGGGCTAGCCGCCGCCGCGGAATCGACCGGAGACGACGAGAAGAGCGGGGGACAAGCCGGTGGCCTTCGTCAGCGGGTGGTGGAAGCGAGGGCCGAGATCGAGGGCCTTCAGAGGGAGATCAGGCGGCTAGTGCGCGGGGGCGGAGAAGGGGGGCATGCGGAAGAGACGAGAGCGCGGGTGGCGCCGCTGGTGGAGCGGAGGGCGGTGCTCGCGCCGGCGGCTCGAGCAGACGCCGAGAGGATGGCGAAGCGTTTGCAGGAGATTTCGGAGGCGCAGCAGGTAGGAGAAGCAAGCGAGGCGGCGGGATGGTGTGTTGTGCTTCGCGTTTGCTGGTGCTGGTGCTGCTGTAGCTGTGGTTGCTGCGACGTGGCGCTGTGGCATTCATCGCCGAAAATTATCGCCAGAGCCTAGCCCCTCCAATACCATTTGTGCGCAGCTTGTGTTCGTCGATGCAGGATAAGTGATGTCAGCAGTAACACTCGCCACAAAGACAAGCAAACGAGGTCGTACTCCTGTCCCATCCGCGCTACCCCTCGTGCAATCGCACGGCAGTCGAACCACTCCAACGTGTACTCCGGTACCCCTCCCTTGTCCCATGCGCTTTACCCCCTCGCGCAAACGAACGGCAGTCGAACCACTCCAACGTGGACTCGGCGATGCGGGAAGTGGAGCGCCGCGCCCGGACCGCCGGCGGCCGCGTGTGGGCGCTCATCCGCGGGCAGAGTCGGCAGCACTCGAGCCATGATGACGACGACGACGATGACGAAGGAGACGACGGCAACGACGGCCTTAACCCCGTCACCGAGGGCGGCGGCAGCGCCGGTGCAGGAGGAGGAGGAGGGGGAGGGGAAGCGACGGCATCGACGAGAACAGCAGGCGGCGGCGGCGGCGGAGGCTTGTTTCCGTCCGAGCATGATGGCGGCGGCGGCGGTGACGCCGCGGCGCCAGAGTGGGTGCTGTCGCGGCTGGAGCTGACGCGCATGCGGCGGCGAGGCTCCTTCTTGGATGGCGATGAGGTTGGACCCGTCAGGGCGGCAGCCGCGGGTGCGGAGGCGGCCGCCGTTTCCGCCGCCGCCGCCGCCGCCGGCGAAGCAAGCACGGCTGACTCTTTCGGGCACCTGGCGAGGCTCGCCTCCGTGGACGGCGACGGCGACCGGCGGGACACCGACGAGGCGGTGTCGGAACTCCGAGACGCCATGGAGCAGCACTCGGCGGCGCTCTCGCGGCTGGCGGGGTGGATGTTCAATGTCGCGCCGCCGCCGCCGCCGCCGCCGCTGCCCGCAGGCGGCAGCGAAGCCGGCTTGATGGCTGCTGCTCCGATGGAAAACCATCCCGCAGCGGTAGGAGTCGAGGCGCACGGCGATTTGCCGTCGCCGTCTTGCCCGGGCCCAAGCGGCGAAAGCGGGTTCGAGGTCGCGGGGTCGTCGAGCGAGGAGGATGGGGTGAGGGCGATGCTGGAGCTGTCTCGAGAGTCGGACGTGCTCGAAAGCCGGGTCAAGCGGGAGCGCTTCAAGGCCCACCGTGCAGCAGATGAGGAGATACACCGGACCCCCGAGATGTACAGGGAGGCGTGCGCGCTCGGGAATGCTCTGATACTCAAGGGGCACGACTACCTATCTCAGGTGTGTTGGGGTGGCTTGCCGTTTGGGGTTGGTGTTTTCTCCGGAATTTCGAGCGCGGTGTTGCGGAGATCCACGGATATGAAAGGCAGGAAAAGGGTGTGTAGGCTCTTGCCAAGCTTAAAAGCTCAGGGCCCAACTCCCTTTTCCCCGCGATGTGCCTCTAGGCATGGCATAGTGCGACCCCAGGGGGGTATGGCTCGTTTTTCTAGGTCGTTTGTTTAGTCTTGAAAGTGTGACTTGGTAGTTTTTCGGTAGCGATCCCTGTATTACCCTGGGTGAATAAGGGGTTTCGCCCTGTATATATGGCAGGTGAAAGCGCGTGAGACAGATGGAATGTTCATGGTGTCTCATACCACTATACGTAGAGACGGCTGTCCGGTGTACGTCCAGCGAAGTCCCTTGGCGCTATCTATGCCGCTTACGCAGGTGACCAATCAGTATTGTGCCGAATTGTTGAATATCGTGTTTTCATTGGCCTGCTAGGCGCTAGCCGAAGCCGGCCGCGATTCCGCCGAAGCTTCCATCATGGCAGAGGAAGCCAGCGCTTGGGCGGGGACAGTGGGCGAGCTTGTGGACGCGGAAGGCCTTGCCGCTAAGGGTCTGGCCCTCAAGGCCAAAGTCGAGGAGCTGAGAAACAGGTGAGCCCGCCGCCGGGGTAGACAAGGCCGGACAGAGGGAATGTGTGCATTTACGTATTTACACAGCATTTCCCGTGATAGAACACCTGCCCCTTTTCATGCGAAAGACATTTCTGACACTGCATGCCAGGCACATGACAGGATGAATGAAGTGGCTAGCCATTGTCGATCTACTTACGGCTGTACAGCATAGCATGAGGTTTGGTTGACACGGAACGTTGAAGGAGTGGGCGAAGCGGAGGGTGAACAGGGGTAGATTGTGTTTCTCTGCAGCGACCGGGACAAGTGGGACCGGACTATTGTAGCAGGGCTTCAGACGGGGGGCAAGGGCGCTCAGGAATCGCTGACTTTGAGATAGAAGCCTTGATCTAGCACGTCCAACTCCCCCCCGTCTGTGCCCCAAAACAAATGGATGGGTCAATCAACAGCGTGCTCGACCAGGAGGATGTGGTGACCGACTGTGAAGGGGCCTTGGACAAAAGGCGAAGGAGGGGCGCCAAAGCCGACGAGCTCGAACCGCTTCAGGTTTGGGACCGATGAAAGTTTCGTGGAGTGATTTTTTTCTCTGTGGCAACGAATTTTGTGCACGATATTTTCCCTACGTGAACGTAGAAGCCGGCGCGTGTTGGGAATCGGTGCGAGCAACACTGACGAGCTCGAACCGCTTCAGGTTTGGAACGATGAAGGTTGCGTGTAGTATTACGGGTGGAAATAAGTTTACTGTACGATGTACGTGCGCATCAGGTTTCATACGTGAATTTTAAAGCCGGCGTGTTTTGTGAATCGGCGAGAACGTGGTTTAAGTGTGTCGTCGTTTGGCGACTTGGGAGATTGTGATTGGCGAAACGTTATAACGTTTGTGGTGCCGTACAGGGGGAAGACGACGGTAACAGTAACTGCACGGACAACAACCACGCCCGCAACTACGCTATAGTCTAGTCAGCGAGAACAATAACGCCGCCTCCACAACACCACCACCAACATTAACATCAACATCAACATTATCATCAACAACAACAACAGCAACAACTACACCAACAATGTCAACAACAATGTCAACAACAATGTCAACAACAACAACAACAACAACAACCACAACAACGACCACAACAACGACATCATCAACAATACAAAGCAACAACTACACCAATAACATCAACAATAACAACAACAACAACAACAACAACAACAACAACAACAACAACAACAACAACAAGGACGACGACGATGACGACGATGCCAGGCGGCCTTGACCTCCGCCGAGAAGGCTGCACGGCGCGCGAGACGGGCGGGAAGGAAAGCAGCGGCGAATGCGGCGGCCCTGGCGCACGGTCTATCTCCGGAGATTGCTCTGGACCTCCCTGAGGCGCTCAATCCCTTGATCGGGAGGCAGAAGGTGGGTGGGGCGTAGGTGCGTGTGTGTCGCTGTTTTAAGCATCGCGTCCTCAACACCTCTACCCGATGTCTCTTGGCTTGTCGTTCATTGGATAAAAACATTAACATTCATCGTTGAACCGTGATTACTAGGCCATTTTAAACCGGGAGCTCTCCGGCGTTCCCTCCGGAGCGAGTTCACTGGAACGAAAAGAGCAGGTTGTTAGGCTTTCTTCAAACAGAAAAAGTAAATAAAATGATGTGATTACACCAACCAGCTGATTACACACACCGGGCTAACAACTGTTGTACATAGTTCTGGAATGGCTCTTTTTCGCGGGTGCACCTCGAAAAAATATTGAGAGCTCCTCGCGGAATATTGCGACGTGAGAGAGGAAAGGGGCCGGGAGGAAAGCAACCATGCGGTCCGTTCTGAGGAAGGGATTACACGGATAACATCGAGTCGTGTCCCGCGATTTTCCTATCCGCGAAAAATGGTGTTGTTGGTTTTTGGCCGCGACTGACATTATCGTTCGGGATGCAGGGCAAAGGCCGCACTGACCGGCTAATCAACGAAAAATGTCGGTCTTCGCTCGGCTGAAAACAGAAAACGCTGCTTAAGGCTTCCATGATCTGGAACCCCGTGGGGGGGCGTCATGGGGGAGGCTGTGTGTGCGTTTCGTTGCTTGGCATCGGCCGTGCCAATCGGCGGATGAATGTAAAGGGGAAGACGCGAGTCTCAACGCCACGGCCAAGAACATGAAACACTTCTGCAGGTCATGACCTGGAACCCCGTGTGTGTTTTTCATGATGGGTAACGAAAAACATAAGCAGGTGGTGCAAGATGTAAGCATAGCGGAGATCGACCTCCCCCTCCGGCGGCTGAAGGAGTACGAGGCCGTGAGGGCCATGGAGGACGAGGGCTCCACGGGGGGGGGTCAGGGCCGGCATCGCATCTTCCTGGCGGAGTACGACGACGAAACCGTCGTCCTCAAGGGATACGCCCTGGCAAGTATTTTTTTTTTATTTCCGTTCCTTTTTTTTTTCGAAGGAGGTAGGTATAAGTGTACTTCGAAGCATTTCGTATTTCTAATTTAATCAAATATTTTTGGAGGTTTGGGGACACAAGAAATGTTAAATACGTGTTCAATTTAATTGAGTATTTGTTTTCACTTTATTTGGAAGACACCTGTATGCTTACTTTCCGTCGTCCTTGAAAAACAGCTGTTGGCCACCCACCAGTTTCGTGTGTCATGTATGTATGTAGTACATTGCGAAGATGATGTAGACAACATCGCTCTGCAAAGAAGAAGTAATTGTTTTGGAGTGATATTTTTACTGTATAATAGTAAGCACGATCAGTTTTACCGTTCTTATGGTATTCGTTCATGGTGAAACCGTTGTGGTTGAGGGCTATATCCCCTGGTGCTGGTATCAATCGTCACGCCTCTCTACCACGGTTGCAGGCGTTACCCCTCTGTGGGGGTTCGCCGTAGACTGCCGACTGTCGTGCCGAGAGAGAGCCTATGTGCGGTCTTCTTCTCGCACCACCCGTTAGGGCGGAGCACCAAGTAGGGACCACGGGATCGCGAGTTTTGATAGCTTTGTCGAGGACCGACAAGCGACGCAAATAGCTAACTTTCATGGCGTTTTGGTAGCTGTGCCGAGGACCGACAAGCGACGCAAATCGCTAACTTTCATGGCGTTTTGGTAGCTGTGCCGAGGACCGACAAGCGACGCAAATCGCTAACTTTCATGGCGTTTTGGTAGCTGTGCCGAGGACCGACAAGCGACGCAAATCGTTAACTTTCTTGGCGTTTTGGTAGCTGTGCCGAGGACCGACAAGCGACGCAAATCGTTAACTTTCTTGGCGTTTTGGTAGCTGCGCCCTGGACCGACAAGCGACGCAAATCGCTAACTTTCTTGTGAACAAGGGTAGCAAGGAAGGCTCCTGGTCCCGTGTCTGGCCTGGCATCAACACGTCGATGTTTGCTCATGTAGCACGAAGATGATGTAGACAACACCGCGCTTCTACTTGAGAACAGTACAGTCTACGTTCTAGAATGAAGGAAATGAGTACCGACCGATCAGTGCTATTTTGTCGTGTTTTTTTTTTTTTTGTTACGGTTGAACCATGATGTTTTTTTGCAGGTGAACGCCCTCCAGAGACGCAGCCTAGAGCGGGAGCTGCACATTTTGGACCGGGTTCGACATGGGGCCATAATCAGGGCGGGGGCAATCGTCGAGGATGACGGTGGAAATGAGAACCCTATCCCCATGCTCTACATCGAGGTGAGAGTGAGAGGAGTTGTGCCGACAATCCTATCCCCATGTTCTACATGGAGGTGAGACTGAGAGACAGCGAGAGAGGCTGCCCTAGCCCGGTGGTCTACATAGAGGTGAGACTGAGAGAGAGAGAGAGAGAGAGAGAGAGAGGAGAGAGACAGAGAGGAGAGAGACAGAGAGAGACAGAGAGAGTGAGGGCTGACAACGCTATCCCGATGCTCTACATCGAGGTGAGACTGAGAGAGTTGTGCCATGGATGGGTGTGTGCATCGTGAGGTAAATATTCTTGTTTCTTATGGGTGCGTTGTCGTCGATGTCATGTTGTTTTTTCGTTAATTTCGTGCTTTCCGCGCTGCATTCTAGAGGATAGACGAGACCATAGTTGTCCTGTTACCGCTGATAGGGTGGCATAGCGGAGACAGCAGTCCGGCGGCGTTTTTCATCTCAAACCAACCCCCCGTTCATCGAATGTGAATGCTGTGTCTGTTTAAATGTGGGCACCATCGGTGTTGAAAAAATGAAATAAACACACACGACAATCGGTAAAAAAAAAAAACGTGATGAAGGGAAGGGTCCGTCTGCTTGTTGGTGTGGGTACCGCTAAAAGACCACTACCACATCATGGTGGAAGGTTGGTTGAAGGCGGGTGGTTTTGGAGGCGCGTAGGGGTACAGTACCGCGTGCATCCCAAGCCCCCCGTTTGGTCCAGTTGAGCACGGAGTGTTGCCTTGCAAACAACGTGCGCATTCCAAGTCTAGTCTTGTCGTTCATCACCAGCTGTTTTTTTTGTCCGACGGGGAAAAGGATTGCTGAACAAATCAATATCGCGCGTGCTACGTTGTCATGGCATGGTGGGTCGCAAAGGCGTGCGTCGTTCTGTGTGCGGCCAGGCCAACCCCTCGTGCTTGCAGCGAATTCGCCCAGAGAATGCGCCGAGACGTTTAAAAAGACCCAGACATCCACCGTAGGCGGCGGGGTAGCGGAACAGATGCAAGTGTCTCTGTCATGTTGCTTGATTGTTGATTTCCAACAAAAGAACATGGCACGAAATAAATGTTTTGGCAATTCCTACAACGCTCTTTCGTCGTAATACCACTTGGTCAGCTTCCGATGCACACCCGCTCTCTCTCCCTCCCCCTCTCTCTCTCTCTCTCTCTCTCTCTCTCTCTCTCTCTCTCTCTCTCTGTGTGTGTGTATCTCTGCCTATCTGCCTCTCTGTCGATCTCTCTCTCTCTCTCGGCAAGTTCCCCTACTGCGCCCAAGGAAACCTTCGTCAATGGTTACAGGCCCGACCCAGACAGCCGTGGGAGCTGCAAGAGGCCTTTCGACAGGTGACGTCGTACTTCATACTTCTCCACAACAGATCAGAAGAGATCACAGAAGTATGCGTAGAACAACCACAGAGTACGTGCTTCGTGTGGTTGAGGAGAAGGGTATTTGTCGTTGCGTTCACCGGTGCTTGGCATCCACGTTTGTTGCCGGTGTGGTCTTGACACTCAATACCGTTCCTATCTCTCCACCCAGTACCTCCTTCTGTCCCTGCTGGTCTACCAGTTGACGCTGTCGATTCCCGTGGCCACAGGCTAGCTTAACCTAAAAAGTGGTATACTTAAATATGTTGGAACCAGGGTTCCGCATGGCAGTTCCAATCCTTTGATTGGTGTAGACACAGCAGTTTGTGTATGAAGGGGGGGGTTACCCGTACTCTGGCACGAAAACGGCGTTTCGACCGGCGTTGAGCTGGTTCGTGAGGCTGGTAAGTGAAGCCCACTCCGACCGATGTGGGGTTTGGCTTTGCCCCCACTCCGACCGATGTGGGGTTTGGCTTTGCCCCCACTCCGACCGATGTGGGGTTTGGCTTTGCATCGTCTTCTGCACGAAATCCAGCGGTTCACCTTTTCGCGAGGACCTTTCGCGTGGTCATTTTTACGAATTTCGGCGGTTTCATCCTTTTCCGCCGACCCTTTGTGTCATCTTGCGCGACTTCCTGCTGTTTCCATCACGCTCTGCTTGTTTTTGTTTTTGGTGTGCGTGTAGGACGCCCTCACAATTGAAGCAACCATCGCCATCGTTTCTGGGTGTTAACGCGAGATTTTTGTTGTTGTTGTTGTTGTTGTTTGGCGTGTTTTTTCATTCGTTTTCTTGTTTTGGTTCCTCTTCGGCTCGCCAGGTTATGTGCGCCGTGATGCACTTGCACGATTCGGATGTCATCCACAAGGATATCAAGGTGAGATAGGAGCTTTTGGAGAGGAACGTTCTCGGTGCAGCAATCATGGGACAGCTCTCGCTGGCGTTTGTGTTGTACTCGGCTAGCCCGAATCGATTGCTACTCTAGCCCACCCCGCCTTTGCCAAGAAGTTGTCCTATCCTCCATCCTCGTCAATTGGACCGGTAGTGTGCAGACACCGGGACGGTTAGATGTAAACATTGTTCCACGCTGGAGGGCATTTGGCGTGTCGGTTGCAAGCTGCTTTTGGCCTTTGCCTCCGGCCTTGCCCCAAAGCTCTCGTCAGGTCCATGAAACCCGACGTGCTCGTTGTAGCACAGGGGAACGAGTGTCTAATGGAAGTACTCTACTTACCACCACGCACGATAGTAACTACCCCCCCCGGTCAGCCTAGCCCCACGGAAAACCAGCATATCGCTCCGTTCCGGCATTGCGAGGACAATGGTCTAGCAACTACGGCATGCGTTTACAAGAGTACCCCCCCCCCTCCTTGCGCCGCGTGATTTTCTGCACCAGCGGTCCGGCGAAGGCAGCTGTCTTCAC
>FN649726.1:346998-357022 GCA_000310025.1 Ectocarpus siliculosus | reverse complement strand
TCCCCCCCCCCCCCCCCCTTTTCCCTTTTTGGCCCCCCCCCCCCCCCCCCCCGGATTGTTTCGCAGGTTTTTTTGGGGAGGGGGGTGGGGGTTTTCCCTTGGTAGGGGTTCCGGGTTGGCAGGGGGGTCCCCACTGGGGTAAAGTTTTTGTTCTTCTCCTTCCCGGAAGACCCCTTGGGACGGTTTTTGTTTTTGGTGTGGGGGACGCCTTGGTTCCGGGTTCCTTCCGCGGGCAAGGTGAGACATGGCCAAGGGGGGGGGGGGGGGGGGGGGGAGTACTCATGTTTGTCATGCCGTGGTTGTTCGGACCGTTGGCCTCGCACCCCTAAAATGCCGGGACGGAGCGATGTGCCGGGTTTTCGCCGGCCCAGGCTACCGTTTCACGAGGATGAACCAGAAGCTGGTCTTCCTCCTTAGGGTTGCTGTGCAATCCAGATATGACATGGGTTGATTGCGCATCCCGGGGGCGGGAGGTTACAATTCGTCACGTGATAGGCGAGATGGCACGCAGCTGTGTCTCTCCTCTTAACTGTAACTGTTGTGTGCAGTGGTGCAAATGGAAGTCTTGCTGTTCGTTAAAACTGGGCGGCGGCATCACGGCACGGTGTTGGTTGCGTTTTTTTTCTAGGGTACACAGGGGGGTGGGTCATTGTATGGAAATTCTTCACCTCGGAGGTGTAAGAAACGAACAAAAGAGGCCAGAATTCCCGCGACCAATCGTTGCGTTATTCGTGAGATGAGCTGTTTTACCACCTGTCGCTGTCACAATCTCCCCAGAGGCAGCCATGCTGCTTGGGCTCGCAAGTGTGATAGATTACATGCTACATGCAAGTGCTCGCCCTTGCCTCGACAGCCTCGGTGGTTACTTTTGCGTTCCAGCAGTACATCCACAAACTTTTCCGAAGGCGAACAACTCGCCGCACGAAAGATGGACCCCAAGACAGCAGTTCCGCTTTTTTTAGGACTGCTGTTGTTTGTGGTTGTCGCTTACTCAAATCACTACTCATCGCCGCTGCGTTTCGTGTCCTCGTCGTGTGTGTGTGTGTGTGTGTTGGTCCCTGTTTTTTATCGAAACCGCAGTTGGAGATCACCGTGCGCTGTCAGCCCAGGTCGGCGGCGCTCCCCGCGGCCCACACGTGCTTCTTCCAGCTGGACGTTCCAGACTATGACAAGGAGTCCGTGCTGCGGCACAAGCTGCTGCAGGCCGTCAACAACACCGCATCGTTTGACGTCGTATGAAAAAGGATTCGGCGCTGCGGCACAAGCCGCTCAGGCTGTCAATCATAACACCGCATCGTTTGATGTCGTAAAAAAAAAAAAAAAAAAGTGTAGGGCGCACAGCTGCTGCAGGCTGTCAACAGCGTTGCATCGTTTGACGTCGTATGATTGCAACAAGAAACAGTTGTGTTTTTGGTAGAAATCGAAAAACAGGTTTCGACCACAAAGTGGCGTTTTCTGTGCGCTGGATCTCTCCCTCTGCATACTGCGCCCACGGTCAAACGCCGCCCTCATCTTTGACCTGAGGGTCGAATGCGCCAATCCGCTGCCATGTGCGGGACCCACAGACTCAACGCATGTCGCCCTGAAATGCACTCTTACAAGGCCTTCGAGTGAAGCGAGCGATTGGCTCAGGTGTGGGCTGCGCTGATGACGTCAGCGGGGGTCTCCGCGACAGAGCTGTGCAGGCCGGACGACTTCAGGCGGGGTGGTGTGCTGTGTCGCACGCCCAGCAGTTCGTAGGTTGCCAAGGACATTTGGGGTGCATCTTTGGTGTGCGGTATAAAGGAGCGTGGATCACCAGTAGATGTCGAGCCCTTGATGAGCGGTTTCGTTTTTAATTTATGTCGTCTGTTCTTGTAAGGAAATGAAGGAGGTAAGACTAGGCGCCAGCGGACCAGCCTTCGATGGGGAGCCTGCTGCCCCTCCCAACAAATTAGTGCCAAAACTCTGGTGTTCTTCCATCGGACTGGACAGACAGACAAAGTGCGCTAACTCCTGTAGCGGGACAAGCGAGGAAGGGATTTTGGTGAATGATCGCCTAGTCTGCCAGAAGAGCAGTTTGTGATAGCGATTGCTTTTTCCGAGCCGTTGTTCCCGACGACACCACAACCTTGGGGGGGAACCCTTCGGGGCTCGAGAGCACCCTGACCGCGACACCGTCGTATGCTCTTGTTCCTACCGAAGGGTTCCGTGTCTGAATGATACGGAGGGGGGGTGTACGTAGGCAAGGAGGCATTGTTCACGGGGAAAACGGGTCTACGTTCGAGTCGTGCTCCACATATGTTCTTCGTTAGATGGAAGGTGAAAACTCCGTCAACACCCACCAAGACCTATTACGTATAACGGCAGCAGTAGACAGCCGAAAATAATCATCTCTTGCTGTCGCACCTAGTTTGTTCATGCTTTTATTGACGCGTAGCACCAGGCTCAGCATATTTCAAATCTTTCCTCATCCGAGCGTCAACAGAGAAGAACGAGAATCACCGACTCATCAGATCGACGACAACAACAACCAACACGTTTAGGTTGCCCGCCTCACCGTGCGGGCACGAGGTCCGACGGTAGTAAACAGTAAAATCCACTCGTGATGATCAGGCAGCAACAGAACACCCCCACCCGACCCGAAAACCTCACAATCGCTGATAATACTCCACCCCCACCCTGAAAACAACAAAACTCACGCCCCACGTAAATGCCTACTTTCCCGAGTAAATGGTGGTATCGAATAGCACCGTCTGGTTGTCCGACACACCGAACCAACCTTTACCCCAACCGCCTTGAACGAGTGCGCCATCAGTGCTTGCTCCCGTCACACGAAGCAACAAACACGCCACCGACTCCAAAAGCAACCCTCTGGCGAAGAGGCGTGTTTGTTCCACATCTCGCGGTATTCCATACCGCAGAGCAGGCACGTGTCTCCGTGGGGACTGGTGTGCTGTCTGCTCTCAAAACGTCACGACGCACGAAGGCTATGGGTGGACAACAACACAAAAAGAAACAAAGGGAGGGCTCGCTGCCCGCAAGGCAAGAGACGGAGGAAGCACCACTCCCTGTTTCCGGTAACGAGAAGAGAGATGTGCTACGTTTACTTGCGGTCGAAAAAGTTCGCTTTTTCACCACAAAGTTCAACAGGTAGGCAGTCAGCCCCGTTGAAACCACCATCCATTTTTCGAAAACGGGTGTTTTTTTTTCGATCGAAACACTCATCGCTTTTCCGATCAACAGGCGGGCTGCTAGCCCCGTTCGCTGACAACGTCGCCCAAATTTCGACCGACACTCCTGGTTCGGTTCTCGTCCCGTCCCCCCCCAACGATGTCGTGGTGCCTATTCCGTACCGGCACCGTCTTCCGATTTGGCCAGGCCCCCCGGTGCCTCGTGGCACCGTCTGTAGCACTGGGCGTTGCCTCGCTTTTTTGCGTAGCGCGAGTAGCCTCACGGGAAAGACACACGTTCAGCACCACGACGAGCCAAAGGACTACAACGAGCGGCTTGTCGATAGCGAGGGGTCCGTGGGGAAGCTAAACGAAGAGCCCAAAGGATTAATTACAACCGGCCTGTCGATGGCGAGGTGTCCGGGTGGACAAACCACGTGGCGTTCTCGGGGACTGCTGCTGCTGGTTCTCTGCTCGGCGATTGGGGTCATGGTTCGAAGGGCACCCCTGCTGCCTTGAGCCGGTCCTCCAGCTCGTTGACCTCCTTCTGGTTGACCTGTTTCAGCTCCTCGTCCTCGACGGCGTTGACGGCCGTCACCTGACAGAACCAGACCAACAGGCAGCAACGAATACAAAAATATCACCACACCACCATTGCCAACAGCATCGACGACGACGACGAAGTAATCACCACCACAACTGCACTAACGGTAACAACAACAACAACAACAACAACATTCAACCTTAAGAATAGAATACAAGGAGAAAAAATACTAAAAAAAGGCAAGAAAACAGAAAGTGTCCGCCAGGGACGAGCCGAAGTGTGTCGGAATTTTTCGACGTCACCCGGCGGGGTCTTTCATCCCACTTGCTTCACTTGTTTGGCCTAGTTTGATGGTGTGTCTTTGCTCTCATCGAGAGTAGTCACCACAGCGGCGTCGTTTTTTAAGCCAAGCCGGGCAGAACCAGCACACCCGAGAAGGGGAGCGACCTATTGTCGTCATGGATTTTATCAAACGCTGATCGTTGAGAAAACAACGCGTGGCACAAATCAACGACCATTGACAACCGAATTGGTTTTTTAAGCACGCGATATTTCATGGCAACAGTCAAGGAAATTCTGGAACTAGGGGGCAAGACTAGCGTCTAAGAAACGGCAGAGTCGCGAAAAGCGAGAAAGGGAGACCCTACGTCACTCACACAAACACCTGCTTCGATTGCCTCTTGCTTTTAAGGGTATTTTTTTGCTGCATTTTTGCCCATATGGTCACCTCCGGGATGTAGTGCATCAGCATCTTCTCTACCCCGTTCTTGAGGGTCACGGTGGAGCTCGGGCAGCCGACGCAGGAGCCGGCGAGCTGCACGTTGACGGTGCCCGTGTTCGGGTCGAAGCCCCTGTAGAAGATGTCCCCTCCGTCCTCCTGTACCGCCGGTCTCACCTGCCACCCAGAAGGTTTATGTTAATTTTTGTTGTTTAGGGTTGTCTTGTCTTTACATGAAAAACCGTTCCGATCTCTCTACACCCAGTACCTCCTTCTGTCCGTACCGATTTAACACTTGACGCCGTCGATTCCCGTGATCACGGGCTAGCTTAGCCTTAAACGTGGGAAGACCACAAACGCGACACAACACGCGTCCGCGAAGAAACGGATGGACGAGGCAGACACTAGCAAAACAAGGGTCTGCAAGTTGTATTGATGTGTCAGAACGTTTTTCAAGGTGATGCGGGTTCTGTCCACAGTTTGTCGCGCGAACAGAACGTGCGCGTGTCCACCAATGACCGCCGTAGGCGGCCGTGCGTGGTGCTCCTCTTGTTGCCTCTCCACACCGCTACACGGCACGAACGCAGGGGCGGTCTCTTGCGGGCAAAAAAGGCGGCACGCCCTGACCCCGTAAGGCAACTGCGGCTTCGTCAGCTCCCAGTTGATGGTCCTCATTGGGGGAGGCTACACAAACAAGCTCGCCCCAATCGAATCGACCCACAATCAACGGACCAAACCTACAACAATTCCGCGCATACGCTTTCGACTCTCTCCCCCCTCGATGGGACATTTTTAGGTCTCCCGTCGGGCGATCATCAAGGCGCCAAAATAGCCACCACCCCTAATCGCGAGTTGCTGCGCCTTCTCTCACCCGCTCCTGCAAGAGCTCCTTGATCATGGCCACCACTTCATCATCATCGTCGAGAATGGTCGTGTCGGTGACCACCGGCTCGGCCAACATGACCGGCTTGCCCTCTGCAAAGAAGTCCATGATCTCGCCGAATACGACCGGCTTCATGAGGGTCCAGCCGCCCTCGTCGTGCTACCGTCGTTGACGAAGAGGGGCAAATGGTGCTGGTGGTGTTACTGTTGCTGCTGCTGTTATTGTGGTTGCTGTCTTCACACTTTTAAAACTTGACATGCGGCATAGCCTCCATCGAATACTTCCCGTCGTTGAAGAGGGTTCAATCGTGCTGCAGTTGCCATTGTTCCTGCAGCGATCAAATTGGCTGCCTACACACTTCACACATGAAAACTCAACACAAGGTACAACCTCTATCGAGTACCTCCCTTGTCCTCGAGGGGAGCAGAAAAACGAATCTCCGTCGTCACTAGCACCGAAAATCGCGGTGAAAAACTTCGCCTTTCTCGAGAGAGAAGCAACTGCGGCAATGATTCGATGGCTTCGCTGTAGTGGAGGAGACACGGAAAGCTTGTGCTCGGTTGGGTGGACACCTGCCTGTTGAACAACTTTGCGGTGTGTGTGGCCAAAGAAACATCCTGTTCATGTGAGAGTAACACACAATTGATGCCAGAGTTTCTAAAGAAATGCGTTATTTTTCTCGAGAAGACACGCATCCATCCACACCGGTACTGCGGAATATTGCGCAAGGTACATGTAGATGGGGATACTCGGTACAACAGAGACTTGCAAGAAGGCAACCACCGTTACATGCGTATTTTCCATCGCATCCAAGCTTCGAGATGCCACGCCTCGTGCATTCCTTGGGTTAGGTAAAACCAACAAAAGAAAAAGGGTTTTGTAACAACCAGAACACGCAGAGAGAAGGATGGGAATCGACCATGCCAGCCAGCTCCCTCCCCGAGCGCTACCTATTGCCCCATTCCCCGCGGTCCGAGCTTCGACCCGTCGTGTTGTAAAATCACGCTATAAACAGCAAGCAGTGGGTGAATGTATCACCAACATCAGCACCAAAGCGAGGATGCTGAGCTCGACTCTTGTCGCCAACATTTCGCGAATCGAACCCTCCAAATAGACATCCAATGGGTGGAGTCTCCGCTTGGTAGAGGTGAGACTGGACCCCCCCTCCTCTCTCTTCACCTTGGAAATGGTGATGAAGTCGGTTCCGAGAAAGACGCCCGCAACACCCTCCAAGCTCAGTAGAGCGACCGCCAAAGGACTCTGGCTGCTTAGGACGGACGGGGTGGTCATGTTGTTGGTGGTTGGTTCGGAATGTCATGATAGCACAGCGTTCAACAAGTACGGGAGAATTGAGCACACGTGCTGCGAGCAGCTTTCTAGAACATATACATTTACTCACAGAAAACTTGCTCGTTCGAGATAATACCACAGTACTACAGTCGAAGGGGCGTGTTCAAGTATCAGCAGTAGCGAGTGTTGACTAAAAGCTTTACACCTCAGGCAAGGGTGCCCGAAAAAGATTTCTCCGACATCTACGTACCCATTTTCTTATTTGGGAGTTTTTTTTTGGGGGGGGTACCGGTACTCGAATTCCAATATAAAAGCATAGGGGGCCCACGGTGGGGAACCATTTTTTCCGTGGGGTACCCTATGCACGAGCTAGGACCCTTTCTTGCGAACCCCGAAGCCATGATCACACAAATGGGAACGTAGCACACCAAGAGAGCACCTACTCCACTCAAACTATCTATGCGTGTAACGTCGTCACTTGTTGCACACGAACGTCGTCACTTGTTGTACACGACACGTCGCACATAAGCTACTTGCGTGCCGTGGGCTCTAAGCCCCATGAGAAGCACAAAGTCGAAAACCTTTTTTCGGCCCTCCCGGGGGGGGGGGGGTACGTAGGTGTTGGAGAACTTTTTTTTCGGGCACCCTTTCCTCAGGCAAGGAAAAGAGACCCAGCAGTGAGGCCATTTCTTACGGTTCTTTGTTGGAGCTGTCTTCTTCTTTTTCCTTCTCAAAAAAAGACAACTGGCCACAGAACCCCTTCTTAGGCCACTTGTTAAGCTGTCCTTTTTTGGGCTGTCTTTTTCTCAAAAAGGGACAACTGGCCAAAGAACCACTTGTTACGTTGTCTTTTTTTGCATTTTTGGACCTTCGATAAAGGGACAGAAGAAAAAGACAGCGCCATCCTGTCTCTTTTCGGGCAACTTTGCGACAGGATGGGACTGTCTTTTTTTGTTGCCCTTTTTCTGTCACAACACATGACACTTGCCCACAAACTTGAATATCTCGACGGATGATCCCCGCAAACTCTAACGGTATTCGCACGAGTCGTGTCATGTGACTGGTACGGAGTCAGTAGCCTCGGCGATAGACGTAATGTTGTCATTCGGCTGACCAGGTGGACAACCCGGTGTGTGCGGCAAACAAGCGGCAAACGAGCCGAACGAGCCTGGACGCAGCAGCGGTGGGTCTTTTTGGTGCACAGTCAACTTTTGCGAACCCAACTTCTGGGCGACCTATAGCGTCCTAGTCTGTATCAATCACCACACAAGACGAATCAGACGCACAGCTCATGGCGGATACCTTTGTCATCGCTGTTGCTTCGGTGTGTGACGAGGGAGCATCGATAAACCAAAGTTGCAACACGGGAAAAAGAACAAAAAATATGCTTGGAGACGTGGCGGGTCATTTTTCCCGCTTGTCCACCACTCTCGCGCTCACAACCTCTGACCGCCCGTCAGCCTCCTGGTCTGTATCAACCACCACACAAGACGGACCATACACATAGCTCGTGGCGGATACCTTTGTCATCGCTGTTGTTTCAGTGTGTGGCGAGGGAGCATCCATGAACCAAAGTTGCGGCATGGGCAAAAAAGAGCAAAAAGAGCTGGTTGTTGGCGCGGTGGGGTTTTTCAAGGTGCTGTTGACTCTCGCCACCTCAGTTGCCGTGCCTCCCACTGCCCTGTGGTCTCGATCAGCCGCCACACAAGGCGGACCAAGCACCCAGCTCGCGGGGGATAGCTTTACAGTTGCTGATGCTTCGCTCTGTGCGGAGATATCACCGAAAAACCAACTCGGTGCCAAGGTACTTAATGTGTGACGAACGGCCGTTGCACTTGTTGCAGGGTCATTTTTTTTGGCGGATGAGCAAAAAGGATCGACCAGCACCGTAACAAGGGGGTCATCTTTTTGCTAGATTATTTTTTGGTTCGTCCCTTTTTGAGAAAAAGACAGCCCAAAAAAAGACAGCTTAACAACGGTGTCTTTTTTCAGGGAAAAAAGGCCAACAAAAAAAGACAACCTGTTTTGGACACCCATCCTGTCTTTTTCTGGGGCAGTTTTGGTTAAGTCGGGGCTGTCTTTTTCTGTGGTCTTTTTTTGGTCACAACCACATGACGCTACCTACAAATCTCTCGACGGTTGATCCCCGCAAACTCTAACGGTGTTCACACGAGCAGTGTCATGTGACTGGTGCAGACTCAGTAGCATCAGCGGTAGCGTGCTTTTTCATTCGGCTGGACCAAGTGGACAACCCGATGTGTGCGGCGCAAACAAGCGGCAAACGAACCGAGAGAGTCTGGACGCAGCAGCGGGGGGTCTTTGTTGGTGTGCTGTCAACTTTTGCGAACCCAACTTTTGGGCGCGCTATAGCCTCCTGATCTGTGTCAACCACCACACAAGACGGACCATACGCGCAGCTCATGACGGATACCTTTGCCATCGCTGTTGCTGGAGTGGGCGGCGAGGGAGCATCGATAAACCAAAGTTGCGACACGGGCGGAAAGAGCAAAAAAAATTGCTTGAAGACGAGGCGGGTCATTTTTCCCGCTTGTTCACGACTCTTGCGCTCACAATTTTTGAGCGCCCTTCAGCCTCCTGGTCTGTATCAACCACCACACAAGGCGGACCATACACACAGCTCATGGCGGATACCTTTGTCATCGCTGGTGCTGGAGTGGGTGGCGAGGGGGCATCGAGAAACCAAAGTTGCGACACTGGCCAAAGAGCAAAAAAAACTGGTTGCTGGCGCGGTGGTTGTTTTTCCGGTGTGCTGTTGACCCTCGCCACCTCAGTTTCCGTGCCTCCAATCGCCCTGTGGTCTCTAACAGCTACCACCCAAGACGGACCATACACACAGCTCATGGCGGATGCCTTTGTCATCGCTGTTGCTTCACTGTATGCGGAGATATCACCGAATCACCATAGCGGTGGAAGGTGTATGTATGTGTGACAAGCGGCCGTTGCAGGGTCTCTTTTTTTCGGTCGATGACTCGGAATAGAAAAAAGGATGGACCAGCACCGCAAGAAGGGGGCCATCTTTTTTTTAGATCATTTTTTGGGCTGCCTCTTTTGGGGGGAAAAATATCTAATAAAAAAGACACCTTGTAACTTGTAACAAATGGCCTGAAGACGCTCGAATGATCCATTCATTCCAGGTTCTTACCAAAACGAAGAGCTCTCCTCACCCCGATTGTTCCGCTACACGTACACACGATAGAGGTGGCGCTGACACAAAACGTCTCGCAAAATTCTCATAACCGACGCCACCCCCCCCCCCCCCCCCCCAAGTGCCCCCTGGCCCCCTCTTTTCCCTATCATCGGGGGGGAAATACACCCCCGTTCCCTGTTCAACGGGGAGCACAGGGCGGCCCGGGAAGAAATTGAGGGAATTGGGGTTGGGCGTTGGCTCCCTCTGGAAGAAAAAACTTCTGGAATGT
>FN649726.1:333589-346898 GCA_000310025.1 Ectocarpus siliculosus | reverse complement strand
GGTGGGGGAAGGTGTATTTTGGTTGGAAAAGGGGGTGTTGTAGGGTTTTTTTTTTTGGGTGGATGATTGGGAATAGAAAAAAGGATGGAAAAGCAGGGAAAAAAGGGGGCTATTTTTTTTTTAGATTATTTTTGGGGTGGCTTTTTTGGGGGGGAAAATTTTTTATTAAAAAAGAAACTTTGTAATTTGTAAAAAATGGTGGGAAGAGGGTGGAAGGATCAATTATTTTGGGGTTTTTACAAAAAAGAAGGGTTTTTTTTACCGGGATGGTTTGGTTAAAGGTAAAAAGGATAGGGGGGGGGTGGAAAAAAAATGTTTTGAAAAATTTTAATAAAGGAGGCCCCCCCCCCCCCCCCCCCCCGATGTGCCTCCTGCCCACCTCTTCTCCCTATCATCGGGGGTGAAGTACACCCCCGTTCCGTGTTCAGCGGGGAGCACAGGTCGGCCCGGTAGGAACTTGAGGGAGTTGGGGTTGGGCGTTGGCTCCGTCTGGATGAAAAAACTTCGGGACTGTTGGGAGAGCCAGGGGGCTGGGTGTGCGGTGCGAGGGCGGGGGTGGAGTGGGTAGTTCGGGTTTGTGTGTGCGTGGACGAAATTGCACAGCCTTGACTGCAAAGGTGAAAGAACGTGGGGTGGCAACGAGACAAACGACAGCAGTTCGTCCTCTCCCTTGTTGCAGTTCTGTGCTCTTCAACAGGCGTAGACTGTGAGGAGCTTCATTGAGCACAACGACAGCAGCAATCGCATGCATGTACACGCTAGACGTCTACAAAACAACGATTGGCTCACAGCGACTTCTCGGATGGTTGCGGCCCAGCAGCGGACGCTCTGTTGCTGCTGACGAGGTGCTTGCCGATGATGCTGCCACTTGAAAGCGGCGAGTTTGTGCTGCTGCACCTCCCAGGGCCGGCCTCGCTTGTGTTCCCAACGACTCCGCAGCAGTTCTCGACATAAGCGATCGAAGTGCGCGATGGCCGAGATATCTCGACGTAGACGTCATACCGTGTTGTCTTTTTCTGTGACCAAGGCCAGTCTGGCTGTAATTCGGCTGTCGCTGCTGCACTATGTGTGTGCGACACGGTGACGGGAACGGGGAGGGGGTACGTGGTGAAAAATAAACGAAATAACCATACCTCACTCTAATTTATTCCCTGCGCGTGCCCCCTTTTTGCCTCTCTTGCGGAGTCACACACACATACCCACGAGCCTGGGCAAAGGCCTTCTATCGACGTCCATAAAACACGTGCCTAGGTTCAAAACCCTAACAGCGCGAGTTGAGTTTTCCTCGGCTGCAAGATATTCCCTTTGCAGTATCCCAGCACTGCATTTGCCGGTAAACAGCAGTCTAGAACAACAATGGCGGAGGGAGCAGATGCGGTGTCAGCGGCATCAGCTACGGCAACCATCGGGGTGAAATTCACGTCTTCGGACAAAGCTGCTGGGCAGGTTTCGATATCTCTAGAGGGCACAGTTGGCGAGCTTAAGGGAGCTATCAGGTACGGCTTAAGCCTCTCGGCTCACAAGATAGAAATGCAATACTGTAACGTATGCATAGCGGGGAGTAGAAGTGCAGTACAGGGTGCCCACGTGCCCCCTTCTCGAAGGTTCGCCCAGCATCTATCTGCATGTACTGCTGTATACGGAGTAGTACTGCTGTAGCGCAAGGCGGGTGTCGCGTGACACAGATGGAATACTCAACTGGTGTCATGATCTGAATAGTAGCGGGTGCACGGTATGCAGCCTGCTGCCAAATTCCTTGGCAATACTATCCCACTTGCTCGTGCTGTGTACAATAAAACTGCTTGAATCTCTGCGTAGACCCAGTTTGAGACGAGCCATTTCCTCGTGTTTTAGTACAGACGTGCAGGGCTACGAGGAAAGCATCCCACAGAGTGAGTGCGTGTTTGGCACAAGCACTATTGTAGTCGTAGGGGCATCTACGGCTGGAAGTTTGCAGCGGTGTCTTTTGGTAGTCGGTTTTGCCAAGAGGCAACTAGTGTACTATCGTCTTTCCCGTGCCTTTCCAACGGCATATTAGAGGGAATCCACGTGTTGTTGAAATGACGTGAAAGATTGACATTTCAGGAAGTTTTGACGTGACGAGGTTACGCCGCGTTTTTGGAGGCAAAAACTCTGACGGCGAAATTTTGGTGAAAAAGCGTCAAAACTTAAACCGACGCGAAGAGATTGACACTTCAAATGTCGCCAGACTGTGGCTCACACACGCTTGCTCTGTGCTCTGTTACCATCACCAAATCACGAAAGGAGCGCGGTCAGCAGCGAACACATTGGCCATGCCTACTGATTGCTCCTAGCGGCCCTGCACACACACGTCTCGGCAGTTCTCACGGCGGCCCAGTGGCCGGACTCGCGTGTTCGGCGCGCGCGTTCGGTAGATGAGCCATCGCGATTGCGCACGGGCTTTCAGCAGCAAAAAGGGGCATAGGCAGTAATCGGGGGAGTCCCGCCCTCGAAGGGAGCACATATAGAGGATTAAGGGAGGGTACACGGACTTGGCCAGTCAGTAGGTGCATTTCGCCCGCCCCCTCACGGGGTTTGGTGCTCTGCTGCCGCAGTGACATCGGTACACAGCAGTACAGCGAGCAGCTGCCTCACTCAGCAACGGCAGTTTGACGCCTGGGAAGTCGCCGCGGCAAAAGAGGGAAGTTCGGCGGGATGAGGCGGAGGGGTACACCTAGTCTCCTGGGAGCCTGGGAGTGTGAGTCTTCGCTTCAGCATTTCGTCCCTGGGTGGCATCCCGAACCAACCCGGGGTCGTGAACACATGACCGGCGTTTAACGCATCAACTCTACATCACCATTTTTTTTTTTCCCTCCCACGTGCCAACGGGCACACGCGGTGCGAATTTTTTTCCCGTCAAAACCCTCAACCGGTACTTTATGTTGGCATCAATCCTCAAAGGTCAAAATTCCGCGTCAATCCATAGTGGATACCCTATATTGTACACCCGCTGGGTACTCTCCGAGAGCTTACAAGCAAAGACGTTCATTCACGTCTGCTTTTTACTCAACACGCGTCGTATTCAAGACAAACTGGACAACATCAAACTACCCAGCGTTCGTAAGCATGTGAATCGTGGCAAGCAACCAGAAAACACTGATTTGATCGATACGCGTCGTCCGGATGAGAAACCTCCTCTTGGCCTCTCGCCCCTCCGCCGACCCCACAGGTCGCAGTTCGACGTCGAGCCGAAGCGCATCATCTTCCAGGGGCGCATCCTCAACAAGGACGACCAGACCCTCCAAGATTGCAAGCTCAAGGATGGCCTTACCGTGGTTGTCCAAGTGTTAGCGCCTGGGGCATCACCCTCGCCGTCGCCTGCCGCAGCTGCCGCAGCGACGGCGCCTGCCGCCGCCGCGGCGGCGGCGTCCCCTGCCACGCCGAATCCCGCAGCCGGCCTTGCGGCCGCCACGCAATCGATGAGCGGGTTGGGTTTAGGCGCGGTTAGCAGCAGCCCGGTGGGGCAGGCCGTGGCGACGGTGTCTCGGCAGCCCGCGGGCGTGGCGCGCGAGTGCCTAACGACTCTTACCAAGGTGATCGACAACATCAAGGCACACCCGACCGAGGAGAAGTACCGCAAGATCAAGAGAGCAAACGCGGGGTTCAGCCGGAAGGTGGGGTGGGGGCGCGCGGTCTCAAGCGTTATCTTACGTTTCGTGTGGAGATGCTGCCGTGCCGGTTGGGCGCACGTGATCGTTGGTTTGCTGTGTTGGGTATTGATGTAATAGTACGTCCGCATCACCACCGTTTGGATTGTTTTGCTTCTGTACTTCGGCGAGACGCTTCCGACGACTTTGCGGGGAGTCAACCGCGTCTCTTTTCACCGTCGCCATCCTGCTCGATGTAATAGTACATCACCTTTCCCGTTGCATGCTACGCCCCTCCTCTCCGTACGTTATGTACAGGTTGGAGCGGTGCCGGGCGGGGAGGCTTGCATGCGAGCCCTCGGATTCGTCGAGCACGGGGACGCGCAAGAGAGCTGGCTCCTTGCCCCCAGCGAAGCGGCCTGGAACGTTCTTACCGCCGGCCGCGTAGACATCCAGAGAGCTCTGGCAACCCTCCCGGGAGCGCCGGCGGCTGCTGGTGCGTCCACCGGCGGCTTCGCGGGGGGGTTGGGGGTGCTCCCTCCCCCCGGGGCGTTTCCCCAGGCCGGGTTCGGGGGCGGGACGGGGGGAGGGGGGATGCCGGACATGGCAACGATGGCGAGGATGGCGCAGAACCCGGCGGTGATGCAGGGGATGATGAACGACCCTTCGGTGCAGGCCATGATGAGGAGTAACCCGCAGATGGCGGCGGCGATGCAGGTGTGTTTTTATGGGTGTGATGTTTTCAGCAAGGATGGGGGTCGTGTATGTATGTAGCAGGTCACGGCTTTTGGCGACATCCGGGTATTTGCTAGGTTCGCTTCCTGCTATTGCTGCACCCCTGTATTGGTCTCGCGCTTGTTTTTTTTTTGCCTCTACTGCATGTAATCTTCACGCTCCGAAACCTCTTGTCCGTTCGCCCCTTCGCCCGCTACACTTTCCGCAGTCCGTGATGGCCCGACCGGGCGGACTGGCTCAGGCATTCGAAGCGATTCAAAACAACCCGGCGATGGCTCAGATGGCCCAACAGATGATGCAGGACCCTACCGCTCTTCAGCGAGCCGCCCAGATGGATTTCGGAGGCGCCCTCGCGGCGGGAATAAACGCCGCACCACCCAACGCCGCACAGGGTTTCCAAGCACCCCCTGCAGGCGGACAGGCGGGGACTCCCGCGGCACCATCCCCTGCTGCTGGTGCTGCTCCCTCGCCACCACCTGCAGCAGCACCAGCGGCGGCGGTGCCCCCGGCCTCCGAAGGGGGCGGGGAAGCGGGGGAGGAGGGAAAGGAGATGACGGAAGACGAGCTGATTGCGGAGGCGATTCGAAGATCTATGGAGGACTAGCTGTTTTTTCCTCGTTCCGCTGGTTTCCGACGAGTTAATTTTCGCGTGGTTTGGCGGCAGGTCTTGCTTTTCGCTACCCTGCAACACGACATTGTTTCGATTTCTTTTTAGGAGGGAGAGGGGGGATATTGCTGTGCGTCTGTGTATATAAGCTGTAAATGAATGCACGTTCCTGGCCCTGCATGCTTTGTTTTCCCGGATGCGGGAAGGCGAGATGGATACCCTCGTAATGTACGGCACCACCTCGATGGGCCACGTCGGCCTTCCAAAGTATGCAAAGGCGAGGCTTACGCTGCGCTTGCAGCATGACGCGCGTTTTGCCCGTCGGTGCTTAGGCGGAAGGCATTCTTGGTTGTGCTGGCAGGTACTGGGTTTGACCGTAGTGAGGGTCAGACAACAGAGGTATTTGATATGACCAGCAATCTGCAGGAAGGATAAAATGAACAATTTGGCACGTCGGTCTTGCACGACATCTAAGTACTGCAGTAGAGGTCCCTGTTTGGTGCCGGTTGAATAGCCAGTGTTTTCGGGGGACGCACAATAAATGTCAAGAGTTGTTCTTCATTTACTTGAAATCGTGCCGGTCATTTTCTGGGCACATGCAGGCACTAAGTAGGGACCTCCGCTTGCATTATTTTCGTACCACGGTCTGCTTCCGCCGTACATCCCCCAAGGCGCTGTTAGGACTGTTAGGAGTACAAATACAACTGTAGTACAGAAGTGAGCTGCTGCAGTGTTGGCTTCTGTCGAAAATTACTACGGCGAGCTCTCTGTGGTTTTAATCCGTATCACACTCTTTAGTGCTTCGAGGTAAGGCTTGTGAGCTGAAGTAGTGGCAGCACGCGCGGGTGTGTATGTTATTTCCCAATTTCTTGCTCTCTCGTCGTCCTTTTTAATTTCGCAAGCCTCCACCACACAGTTGACTACGGTACGCGACGAATCCTGCCCTGAGTAGCCCCGGGAAATCGATCCTACTGCCTCGTCCCGTCTATTCTATACGTGAGGTGGGATATCACACACCCTAGCTAGAGCGACTTTCACAATTTCAACGACGCACGTTAATTCACAGCAGAAAGTCTTAGAGTGATGGGCGGTGCCGAAAATGGTCGCATAGGAACCGTCTCAAATATGGCAGCGTTACAACCGTCTCGTTGAAAGCTTTCTGAAACCGTTCTGTTTGATGTATCCATCCTCTTGATCGTGGCGTAGTCGAGCTTTGAAGATCGGCCCACGGATGGTGGTATGGTGTCTTACGTCATGTACGGTATGCATACGCCCCCGCGTTTTTTTTTTACCGGGGGGTCCGCAGTTCGCCCTATCAAATCTTCGCGCATTTTCGAGTGCAGGCTGCGACCACAGCACAGCTCTGTCTGCTCTCTCGCACACACACACACGCAGAGACCTGCCTGGCTCTGCCTCTTTCCGTCAGCGTCGGGGGCACGTCGCCCGGACTAAAGGTGAGTTCAAAGGATTTCCCGCTCCATAGAAGGTAGGGCGAAGGAATCGACCCTCACCCCTCAGGCGTCACCAGGCGTCACCAGCGGAGAGGACAAAAGTTACCGGATTCAAAGTTCGTCGGCGCACACATACACCGTCAACAACGCGTTCGTGTTTTCAACGCGCCTTCGGCATGATACCAGCAGTAGCTCCAAGTACGCCAGCGATGTTGCGGTTGGTCGAGGCCTCCTAGTAGTGGGTGCTGTCGGGGCGCCAGTGAGAAATGCGCTACGCTGAGGTCTACCTATACACAAATCAGGGGTTCATTTGAATATATTCGTTTGAATGTTGCCTGCGTGCTGCTGTGATCGAGAGCACCAGCCCGCACCCACCAGGCTACACACCACAACACGTCATATTCTAGAGCACCGATATCGTCGAGCACGACGCCGACTTCTTCCGCCGCAGGTGCATCGATAGACCGTACTATGATTTGGTTGTCGGCGCTGGTTTCGTGTCGAGAAGTCGTTCTTGGTTTGTTCAAGGATGGTGTGTTGATGAGGGTCAAACACTGCTGCTGTATTTTTTTTTTGGTGAGAGAGAACAGCGATAGCTGCGGTATACAGGTGAAGGGGTTCGACCTTGTGACGCCGTTGCGCTGGCTGCTCCATGTTAGCCGTGTGTAGCACACATCTCGGGCGTAGCTCCGTAGACTTGTGCCGGCGTCGGAGCGCGTTTTGTCGGTACCTGCTGTCGGCGGTCTAGACACTCTCAAGATTTTCCGATGAGATGGTGTGTTGTATGCTACACATTCAGATGCGAGGCCGGCGGAGACACACCCCAGCCTCGTCGTCGTGTCACTGTTGTTGAACCACTGCTGTACGCACCTCGTTACTGCTGCTGCCGCTGCTGCGACGCGTAGCGCTGGCTTCGGCGTTTCTGTCAACCCACCTGCTACCGGAGACTCTTTGACTAAACGCATTTTATGACGCCGCCCGTCCTACAGCCATGGTGTGTACAGCGAGGATGAGACAAGCTGGCAGCGCCGGCCGTGTCCCCGATCCCAGCGAGGTGTTTCAGACACGAAGAGGGGGAGCGATGGACCCGCACACACGGCTACCGGGCTACACGTGCTCGACGATGCTGGGCGTCACGCAGGTGATTGATGGCTCACACCAAGCGAGAACTGACGCCGCACCCCGTATAGCTTGAAGGGAGCATGTGCGTCCCTGTACAACACGTCCTGCACACACGCTGTCACAGCAGCCCCCACCGCATCAAAACTCGATCCTTCGCGTATCCGTTACACAGCAAGTTACGCAGGTTCCGAGCACGACTGCGACTGCTTGTATGCACATGATGATGTTCTTTTGGGTGTCTGCGGAAAGGGTGGTCGGCGACGCAGAGACTCGGACCTGCAGCTTGAAAAGTCGAGAGTCGAGAGGCATGCCGACAGAAGGTCACACTGCTGCTGCTGCTGCTGCTGTGGTTTTGACAGTTTGGACGCGGAAGACACACATTTTTCGTAATTTATTGTTTTAAGGCAGCAAGAGTCTGCACCAAAGGACTGGCCTCTCCTCTTCGACAGCAGTCTCTTGAATGTATTGGTCTCTATGTACAGCAGTCGTACAGCAGTAGTGAGGAGTTAAATACCTCCTGCAGGATGGTGCTGTACGACAAGACCGACGACGATGGCATAGACTTAGTGCATCGCGGTTTTCTTCTGATCATGACGATTCCGTTCCTTCGCGCACGACGTTACATGTTGATCTGATCCGCCCATTAGTTCAACCTCGCAAAAAGCAGGCGGGGATTTTATTATGTCGGCCGATATTCAACGCTCCCTCGCTTGATGTGTCGAAAAGCGGACGAAAATGCATCACTTTCCGCAGTTGAAGCAGTCTACTGTATGTAAAGATAGCGCCACAACGATGTGACAATAGGTTGAATATGCTGCCACTTGGTGATGGACAACAGGAGAAGACGGTTAATTTTACCGCGTAGACATGTACAAGGTAGAGTTGAAGCTCGAGCCCCTTGATCATCTTACTTCATGACATGATCGCTGCACTAGCGGGCGCTGCTAGAAGCACTGCTGTGGGCCGATGCTTAAGATCTCATCTTGTCGCCAACATTGAGCACAGGTTACTGCTGTACTCTGTTTGCATATCGGCAGGGCTTAATTTCGTGTGGTGCTAGAGGCTGGGCCCAGTTGCTTGGCATTCTCTCAAATTACAAAAACCTGAACCTCCGGTTCGTAAAACTTGCATCCTCGCGCTACTGCAAGAAGAACAGGATTGGTATTGATACCTTGGCAAGTGCACACGTGCCGAAGGTTTGGATGCTAATGGTGCTAACATAGGACAGGCAGAACAAGTTATGTGGGGAGTTGGAGGACGAGGTGTTGCAGAAAAGGACTGAGTTCCAGCGGTTTCGCATGGACACACGTACAAGGAGGTGCCCAAAAAATATGTATTCCCTCGGTAGCGGCGACGAGAGTTGTGCCACCTAGCCAAGCCGTTTGTTCCACAAGACGCCGATTGCGAGTGCAAGTATCGACAAAAAAGACCCCTCTCCTCAAGCCCCATGCGAGAAACAAACCGCCACCGCGAAATACTACGACATTGGAGAAAATTGTAGGAGACCAAAAGTCGCCACAGAGCCAAGAATAATACTCCAAGATCGGTCGGTAACGGCACCAGGCGATGACACGGATGCAAGGGACAAGGGCATCTCCAGTCAGTTATTGAGGCACACGCGTGGCGAGCGCGAGAATTCCGGGGGCTGCTCTACAAGTATGTGGTGTAGGCAAGGGCCGATGCGAGGTCAATGGCCAAACGGCAAAGAAAAATCTACAGTCGCGTGAACCCCCCCCCCCCCCCCCTCTGTGTGTGCTCGCCGCAACTGTTTGTACCTGGGCCGGAACTCTACAATTGCTGCTGTCAGGTGTGGTTCACAGCACATCACGTGGGCCACGTCCTGAAAACCCTGCGATCGGGCCGGTTGGACGACCTTCACAGGTAGGTGCAGCTGTATGAAAATATGAACCATTATGAACCATTAAATAAAGAGGAAGTATGTCACAGAGGAAGTACATACCATGACGATTTTCCGCAACCCCTCTGAGTTACTTTGTGCTGCGAGCCGGTTGGGCTGCATCCTTTACCACCCGCCAATGCTCATCGCCCAAAACCACGACTTGCCCACGACATCCGCAGGAAACCTCACAGGCAGTTAGAATAGAATCTACGTTCGCAAGCATCCAATTATCTCGAGAAGGCTACGCCCTCTCGACGGCCTATTCAACCCCCCCCGCGCGCCCCCCGTCCTGTCCCGCAGGAGAATGAAGCGCAACCCACACGTGCTGGACGCCCGCGTTTGCCGGGCGGTCATCTGGTGGAGCATTCTTGCGGAGGCGATGGAGGCCGCGAAGGAGGCTGAGCGGCGGCGAGCCAGGCGGCGAGAATGCCGCCGGTTGGTGGTCGGGCTCGCCGTCTCGCAGCGGCGGAGCGACCCCGGCACTCGACGAGGCAAAACCAGCACGCACGAACAGCAACGAGCATCGGGTGGGTCCCGATCGGGCATGTCCCGCTCGTCCTCTCGCACGTGGTCACTCCCACCATTAACGGAAGCGATTCACCTCAAGGGCGGCGAGGAGGACCAAGGGTTTTCCAGCGGTGGCGGAGGGCGTGCTCCCTGCCACGGGGGGGCGGTGGCGGCGCCGTCGGTGGTTCGGGAGTGTCGCGCGGTTCACCTTGATGAGGCGGCTATTCTCAATAAAATCTACGAGTTTTTGTGAGAGGGCTGGGGTGGGGAGGGGGGCGAAAGCTCTCTAGAGAGGGAATCCCTCGGGCGCGGGAGGGGAGGGGGAGAGGCTCTGCGCGATTTTTTATGCTTCGGAGGGCTCGTTGCTGCCGTGGCGCTGGGTGGTGGAGCAATCGGTTTCATTTTTCGGTGCGGTCGAATGGTGAGAGCAAGAGAAGAGAGCAAGAGAAGAGAGATGGGGCGGGGGGGGGGGGGGGAGCTTTGGGCGCGATTTGGTCGGGCTGCACCTTGGTTCACCATGCAGGATGAGGATATTTGTTGTCCTAAAAATGTTTCCTACACTTTTTTGCATATCTGCTGTCAATTATTTCGTGCCGCCTGGCATCGCGTGAGTGGTGTGTTTCCATTTCATAGACCCACCAGTGTTGCGAAGAAGGGGATACATTATGGTAAAAGGAAAATTTAGGCTGGGGAGAGCTCCAACTTTCCCTCACTGACAAGTGTCACGCAATGTTAGTATGGCGCTTACTCTCAAGTTCGTCCATTGTTGTACATATCAAGGCACCGGGAGTATGGGGTAGACGGGGGTTCCGTATGAACTGCCGTGATTTTCGATGCCTGTCGTTTTCAAACTTTTTCAGTTGCCTTTTATGTCTATCGCAACGATTGTGATGTGAGTTGTCTGCTTCGAATTCCCGTACCCCATACTGGAGAGAAAGGAATGTAGAGGGATACAACGAGAGAGGGGGGGGGGGGCACGTGGCATCACACAGCACGTTCTAGCGATAAAAAGTGTGTTGTGTTCAGTTGTTGCACTCTGTAGGGGTAGCCTTTTTTCGGGGTGAAGGGGCGAGGGTTTGGGGGGGGGGGGGGGTACCCATATATTCCATTCCTAAGGGGGAGACGCATGTCATGCGTTGGTCCCGAAGGCTCGTGCGCTTCGATCTGGTTCCTGTATTTACTGTGTCGACGTTATTGAGTTCCATTGTTGTTTATCAAGTCTCCGTTTGTGTTAAGGCAACGATTGTTTATTGCTACCTGCTGCATTTTTTATTCGCCTTGCGTTTGGATCGTTGTTGTTCCGCCTTCTTCGTGTCGGCAATGCTCGCGAGATTTCCAACACAGAATTGTTCTGTTTCTGGTCTCATACATGCACGCTTACATGGATCGCTGAATAATTCGTCCAAGAGGAAAGAGAGAGAGCATTTTTTCTTGTGTTAGGCATGTGAGGGCTGGTGTGCCCCATCTTATTTTTTCGCACTCCCTGTCGGTGTTTCGTTAGGCTATACGTCGCCGGCTTTTGTATACCGTCGTCCACTGGAGCAAAGACCAGTAGTACACCTTTCGTGGGTAGTTGTTTCCTTTTGTTTCGTGTTTCTCGTGTTGTTATACAACGGCGGTCTACTGCAACTGACGCTTTCCATGTTTTTGAGGGGAGGGTGCGGCCTGGTACCGTGCAGCAAGAGACTGCTGGAAGAAGAGGGAGGGAAATCTCTCTCCCACATGTTAAGCAGATTTTCGTTCGAAAGGTCTCCTATGCCGTTCTGATCACGTTGTTTCTGCCAGAGAGGAGGGGTGGTATGATACTCGTTGTTCGCTTTCTGCCTGCCGCGGCGCGGCGCTTACGCGGACGCGTGATTTTGCTTCTTCTGTGTCGATGCGCGCGCGTTTTTTTTTTTTTTTAGCGGTGGTGAGGTTGCGGGGCGTTTGGCCGTAAGCGTGTGACGCTCTGCGTGGCTCTATGTATGCCGTTACAGGAGAGTGTTGCACTTTGGTTCTTCTCAATCGCCGTGGACAAGTCCATGCTGAGGTTCCAGGCTCGTTGGTGTTTTCTTCCGGCAGGCCATCTTGTTGTCGGATGACCACGCACCTGAGATTCCTTGCGGGCTCTCGGACAGTACGGAGGTGTGATCAGACGATGTAGGGATTGTTCTGGGGAACGTTCCTTACAAGCAACCCCGGGACGAGAGACAACCATTTTTTCGTGGCGATCCTGCCGTAAAGACGCTATTCTGTCCAATCCAGGCAGCAACGGCTGCACCGTGCAAATCCAAGACGTCTTTGCCAAACCCTCTGCTTGTGTCCTGAGAACATACACTTAAGGCATCCCTCAGATGGAATAGACGTGTTGGAAGCCTTCGCAGCAAGGGGGGGTTGAGTGTCACCCGCTGCATGTGTGCACTTCTCTGTTGCGCAAAGACAGCTGTCTGTCCGCGTTGAGAAGCGGCGGGAGGAAGCCCATTCCTCGTGTTCAGGAAGGTGAAATTGTTTGCTGCATAAGGAGGCCGAAAAACGGGTGTCGTCGCGACAAGTATCTGCCCGAGTTACCTCTACTGCTTGCTGTGATACCAGAAATTACTACGATTCTATTGTCCCAAAAATACTTTCCCGCAACAAGCGTTGAAATCTTGCAGCCCCTCTTCAGAACTACCGCCCGCGCATCCCTCATAGCTCCTCTCTATTCACAACGTTCTGGAAGCTTATGAGAGCCTGTTTGGTCCTTCGCCTCCATCGACAGGCGCGGCAATACACAAGACCGCTATTTTAACACCTCCCCTTCGACTGTGGCATCTATTTTCTCAAACACGTAAGTCTATTTCTGTGATTGTATTTATGCTGTCTGACAATGAAACGAGATGCCTTTGGGCGGTCCATAGCCCCCACCCACCGAATGTTCCAACCAATCTTGTCCTTTCCCAAGGCTCTCTGAAGAGAAATCCAACAACCGAATGACCTCAAGCAACGACCTTCTGCCGAGTTCCCGATCGGTGTCCCACTTGCCTCACGAACCGACCAGTCTTACCAATGGACGAGCACACAGAACCCAACAATATTTTTAATCGAACTACGTTGCTCTTCTATGGTCACGCCAGCTTGTTCTCCCCAATCAAACCACCTTGCTCTTCTTTGATCAAACAACCTTGTCCTCCTCGAGGCCCTCTGGGATGGGACCCTTCTGAAACTTGACGCTGACGCTGTTAACGCAGTGTCGCTCATTGGTTGACGTCATCCGCTCTCCCTCGAACTGCATTGATGGCCGCAAAGCGGAAAGGGATGTGCGCGGGCGTGCGGGTCGGGGGGGGGGGGGGGGGGGGGCTGACCTTAAATTAAAACAAGGGAACCTGGGGTACCACGCCCTTGTCGTTGGGGGGTGAATGGG